>ML794062.1:51244-81211 GCA_009831015.1 Picea engelmannii
CTCTTGAGGTTCATTCCTTCCTCTTGCTTCTAAATGAGTTTCTTGTAAACAAACTTCATCTAGATTTGAAGGGTTAAACATAAGTATTGTATTCCTCAAGTAGCTATGAAAACCCCCAATGTATTTGAGTACAGTTTATTGAGAAGACAAATCTATACCCAAAACCAAAGCTCTTCTCCTAAATTTTTGAGTGAAGCTTTTCACAGCTTGTCCTTTAGCTTGTCTAAAGTTTTTTTAATCCATAATATCTTTCTGCATGTATGCTAAAGGATAAAATTTCCTTTTAAGTGCAACAATAAAATCATTCCAAGAGGATAAAACTTTACCATGTTTCTTCATGTCCTCTTGAGTTTTGGATTCCCACCAAATGGGTGTTGCACTTTCCAATCTAAGAGAAGCAAGATGAATCTCAGTCTCATCATCTTGGATTCTTTGTATCCTACAATACACTTCAATCTGACGAATCCAGTTATCCAATTTCTCAGCATTTACCTCTCCATTGTACATGGGCAATTCAAACTTAATATCAAGCTTAAGCGAAGGAGTTTGTAAAGGAGTTTTACCATGTTCTTTTGGAGAATTTGGAGGTGGTTGTGAAAGTGATCTAAAACAGGGGGCTGAATTGTTTTTCTATGAAAGCACCCTCTAATCCATTAAAATAAACTTCAGGACCTTGCTCAATGTCTTAGTTGTGCAAGAGGATTTATGTGTCAATTTTAGGCTCCTTTTAGGTGTTTATGTGTGAGGTTTTCTTAAGGTTAAATATGTTGTTTAAAGAATACAACATCAAGCATAAATTTCAACAAATAATAACCAACAATCTCACAACAACAACAACATGATAAAGGAGTTCACCCCCAACTGGGCTACATCTCCTTAAGCTTCCTTGAGCTTCACTGTGGCCAAAACACCTGTAAAAGTACTCAAATTCCTCTACAACCTATTCCAATGAGTTTAGAGCATATCAATTAGCCAAGAATGACTATTCAGTCACTGAAAAATGGACTTTGGCTCCCTTGGACATTGCCTCCTTCATTGCTGGCCCTGGGCTCCTTAGATCTCTCTGTAACTTCCCTGTAGAAAATCCTGCAATAGAAGTCTCCAAATTCCTTTGAAACCTATACCAATGGATTTAGAACATCTAAGAACCCCTATATGGTCTCTTTCTACACCTGGTTTGGCCAAGAAACGAAGAAGTTAGATCTCTTGCAAGTTTTCTCTCTTCAAGCTTGATGTCTTTGGTTCGCCAAATCGTACCTCTATGTGAGTAACCTAACTTCTGGGTGTTTCCCGTGCATAAACCCAACACACATGCCCTTTTCCACAAATCATGCCAAAATTTCTCACGGTTAGGGGACTAGCCCCCAAACTGCAGAGGTGTTGGATGCATGGTTCCATGTGACCACGTCCTGTGCCAAATGTGGGCACTCGTTGCATCAGTTAGACACGATGGGGAGATCCGTTTTCACACGCATTTGTGGTAGTGATAAATGTCGGGCGATAGGGAGAGACCCATTTGTAGGTTTAAATCCTGCACAAACCCATGTGAAAAGGTCGTATGGTTGAGTGCATATGAACAGGGGCTGGGGATAAGCCCCATCTCGAACCCGCCCCCAACTATACCATACACAAACTTAAATAAAAATGGAAATGTTATATGGTATGAAACAATCTGTGGGAACGCAGATTGGGAGACCTTTTCCAAAAAACATGCCATGTGTAGGAGGTCTAGGGTTCGACCCCCGCTGACTCCACATAATTTTTTTACCATATACCAAGGTGCCACGTGGTAGCCCATGCCTGGGCCATGTGGCACCACCCAATTTGCCAAAAAAGATGCCATGTGTCCAAAATTCATTCACCCACGTGTCTACCTCTTGAATTCCAACTCAGCTGCCATGTGTGGGTCCGTACCCTACCACGTCATCCTATACGGACTGTACAAACTGTACAATCAACAAAATTTTGCATGTTTGGAAAAATGAAAAGAAAACGATATCTCACTCATCCGATGTCCATTTGAACCTGTTTTAGTTGCGTTGGGTTCATGAGGATGAGGCCTACACATATATCTGTTTTGAAGTGATTTCGAGCACTTTTATTTTTGGGCTACTTTTTGACCCCTGGTCTAGATTCTGATCACTCCTTCCCACTGAATGGATGTTGGTCCCACAAAAGCTGATGATTATCTTCCTAAGCTTCAATACTCTTCTTCTTCCAAGTTCTATCAATTGATTCTACTTGAAAAGTCTTTTTGGCAATCACATGGGTACCTTGACATGCCTTGCACTACAACTAGCTACGTCCCTCAACCACTGTTCTCTGGCTGCTGCTGACCCACTGTTCTCTTTGTGCTTGGAAAACTATCATCCTTCCCACCGAGAAACAATTCCCTCTTGTGAACTCTTGGCCTCAACACAATCCACTCTATAATGGCTGCAAAATGCTTTCCTGTGACATCTTGTCACAAACCAAGAAAACCATCAATCTTGAAAACAAACTTTATACAAGAATGAAAAAGATGCCAACCAACTCTTTTTCTCTTCAAATCCAAAATTGTCGCATCTTGTACATCATCAAAGTACATGGTGTTTTCCTGCATCTTGGTGTACTCAAAATCGACTTACAAGCCGACAAACACCATCGACTAAACATAAGTCAAAAAACATGATCGACACAACATAGTTTCCAAGACAACATCGACACAAGTCGAGACTCATTTGAAACACATCGACATTCCAAAAATACAAGTCGACATCAATGATACACAACCATGTTACATTCATGAGTCGCTCATATTGAAACTATCACAAAGTTCATTGTTTACACATACAAAATCACATGCATGTGCATAGATATTCAACTCTCTGTCAAGTACAAACATAAGTACATAAACCCAAAAACATGTGGGTACATAAGAGATGAAATGAAAATATATATGGCTCCAATAAGTGAGTATCATATCCAGCTCTTACACCCTCTTGGAGAAGTTGTGCAACAACAAGAATGCCTTCAATAGAATCGCATTCACATGCAAACTTGCATCATACAAGTTATGATAAGCTATTGCAACTTGTCATACTTTCAACAGAAATGCATACATAAGGCTGAAATGTGGATCTACAAACAGAGAATTGCAAGCCTTACTTGTTTAAGAAATCTAACCCTTTCTTACCAAGCCAATTCAATGGTGACTTTTCCTGTTGAAAATCCTCTTCTTGTGAATCATCTTCACTCACATCGATGATGGAATCTCCTCTTCAATTCTTGCTAGTCTCTTTATCCATCTGATTCATGTGCTGTGGATGAGTGGTTGGATGCAATTTCCAACATTGGTCAATGAGATGACCCCTCTTCTGGCAGTGAGTGAAAATATTTTGCATCTTATTTTCAAGTTGCCTTTGCTTGGAAAGTTTCTTGAATGTGGCCAATCTTTTCCAACATCTTGAAACATGATGGTTATATAAACCACAATATGTACATGGACCTTTTCTCCCATTTTTACATGAAAATTTACCATGCTCAACATAATAAAAAGCAACTAAATTATAGGTAGAAGTATACCTTGAACATTCACCTTTATCACCTTCTTGAGGAGGTTAATTTGAAGAGTTACTAGATCTCTTTTGAAGACCAACAACAATGGTCTTGTCCTCATGGCTTTCATAACTCTCTTGTTTCACACATTTGCATTCATATTGAACACCCACTTTTCATGCTTGAGGGATTGAACTTGCAACAAAAGTTGTTCTTGGAAATATTTCCCTTGTCTCCTCAACTTTGGAATATGCTCCATCTTTCTGTTCATATCCAAGACCCCAATGCTTGGGCCTCTCCTTAACAACAATAGGCTCAACAATGCCTTGTGCATGTTTGCCTAACCCTCTACCTTCATAACCCATTTTTAATAATAACTTGGACCCTATTCCTCTAGTATGCTTTTCAAAAACACCAAATCATTCAGCTTGAGAGGAATTTGAAGAAAAACCAACATTACATACCTCATGTTCATGCATGTACTTGGTGAGGGTTTACTTTTCCTCATGGAGCTGAGTCTCCATCTCATGAAAATTTTCAAGAAGCTGGTGCTTCTCCTTCTTCATGGCCATCAAATGCTCTTTAAGGAAAGTGCTCTCCTTCCTATCTTCCCGCATCTCTTGCACCATATTTCTCATGGTTACAAGCTCCTTCAACCTCTCTTTGTCAAAGAAATTGGCTAATGAAGATGTATGAGAACTCTCACTGTTTGAAGCTTCCTCCATCCTTGCAAGGTACCAAACTTCAACACAAAACTTGCGCAATAATACCAACACCTAAATCTATAGCTATCAATGGCAATCACATGAGAAAAACTATTCTCTGATACCACCTGATTTGAAATAGGGGGATGACTTGTTTTGCTATGCAAACACCCTCTACTCCATTAAAATAAACTTCAGGACCTTGCTCAATGTCTTAGTTGTGCAATAGGATTTATGTGTCGAGTTTAGGCTCCTTTTAGGTGTTTATGTGTGAGTTTTTTTTAAGGTTAAATATGTTGTTGAAATAATACAACATCAAACATAAATTGCAACAAATAATAACCAACAATCTCACAACAACAACAACATGATAAAGGAGTTCACCCCCAATTGGGCTACATCTCCTTGAGCTTCCCTGAGCTTCACTGTGGCCAAAACACCTGTAAAATTCCTAAAATGCCTCTGCAACCTGTTCCAATGAGTTCATAGCATATCAATTAGCCAAGAATGATTATTCAGTCACTGAAAATGGTCTTTGGCTCCCTTGGACATGGCCTCCTTCACTGATGGCCCTGGGCTCCTTGGAGCTCTCTATAACTTCCCTGTAGTAAAACCTGCAATAGAAGTCTCCAAATGCCTTTGAAACCTGTACCAATGGCTTTAGAACATCCAAGAACCCCTAGATATTCTCTTTATTCACCTGGTTTGGCCAAGAAACGAAGAAGATAGACCTCCTTCAAGTTTTCTCCTTCAAGCTTGTTGTCTCTGGTTCGCCAAATCGCACCTCTGTGTGAGTAACCTGGATTTTGGGCGTTTCCCATGCCTAAACCCAGCATGCGCGCCATTTTCCACAAATCATGCCAAAATATCACACGGTTAGGGGACTAGCCCCCAAACCGCGGAGGTGTTGGATGCGTGGTTCCATGTGACAACGTCCCGTGCCAAATGTGGGCACTCGTTGCAACGATTATACATATGCCAAGTGTCGCGCGATGGGGAGATCCGTTTGCATATGTGTTTGTGGTAGTGAAAAGTGTCGGGTGATAGGGAGAGACCCATTTGAAAGTTTAAATTCCACGAAAACCCATGTGGCAAGGTTGTATGGTTGAGTGCATATGAACAGGGGCTGGGGCTAAGCCCCAACCCGGACCCACCCCCAACTATACCATACACAAACTTAAATAAAAATGGAAATGTTATGTGGTATGAAACAATGTGTGGGCACACCGTTTGGGCGGCCTTTGCCAAAACACTTTCCATGTGCAGGAGGTCCAGGGTTCGACCCTCACAAACTCCACACAAATTTTACCATATACCAAGGTGCCACGTGACAACCCATGCCTGGGCCATGTGGCACCACCCAATTTTCCCAAAAGGATGCCACGTGTCCAAAATTAATTCGACCACGTGTCTACCACTCGACTGCCAACTCAACATATTCCAACTCAACGCTTCCAACTCAGCTGCCATGTGTGGGTCCGTACCCTGCCATGTTAGCCTGTATGGACTGTACAGTCAGCAAAATTTTGCCTATTTGGCAAAATGAACAGAACACGATATCTCACTCATCTGATTTCCGTTTGAACTCGTTTGAGTTGTGTTGGGTTAGTGAGGACAAGGTCTACATAGCTGTCCATTTTGAAGTGATTCCGAGCACTTTGATTTTGGGGCTACTTTTTGACCCCTGGTCCAGATTTTGATCAGAAAGGGTGGAAGATGTGGAAGATGGAGGTGAAGGAGGTGGATAATCACCATTACCTCCATTTACCTTTGGATTTTTATCACCACTATCTCCATTACCCTTTGGAGGGTTGGAGATTTCACCTTGCAATCTTGTATTTATTTCTTCGAAAAAAACTTTCACCATCTCAGTCATATCATAGAAAGCTTTTCTGAAAGTTTCCTCCTCTGAAGGAATAGTTCCATGAATCTCCTCATGAACCATACTTGGTGAATATCTCCTTGAATATTGAGGTGATTTGATAGTTCTACTTCTTGACAGTTGAGAACTTGGCTCTACAAGTTGACCTTCTCCTCTTGTGAGCTTCAACCTTGTAAGCATCAGAAAAAAAAACAATTGCAAACAATCAAGCCCTCAAAAACCTATGCTTTGATACCGACTTGATATGAAAATGAAGAAGACTTGTATCTTTTAAATTATTTGTAAGTGTTAATTATGTGTGCTTCGGAAAAAGGATCGATTTGCAAACACATAAATTAGAGAGTTTTCACACTTAAGATGTACATAATAACCAACAATTAACAACCATCAGTAAACACATAACACAACAAATGATAAAGGAGTTCACCCCTCTCTTGGGATACATTTCCTGGTCCAACTTCCAATGGATCTTTTATATTATTTTCTCAAAGTGATAAAAATAGTGCTTTACAGTGCTCAAAATGCCAAATAGATGGCTCCAATGGCTCCAGAACATCCCAAAACCCCTAGTTGGGCTCTTCCTGCACCTGGTTTGGCCAAAAAATGAGGAAGATATCCTCCTAGAACGTTTCCCATTCAAGCTTGTTGTCTCTGGTTCTCCAATTCGCACCTGTGTGTGACTAACTCGACTCCCACAACATTACTGGGCCAAAAACCCAGCACACCATGCATCCTGCAATTCAGGGCAATTTGTCGAACCGTTAGCATGTTTAGCGCCCTCTTGGGCAGAGGTGTTGGATACATGGGGGACATATGGCCATGTCCCAATGCTTAATTCTTCCCCCGTGGCTAAACTGTTGCACAAACTGTGCCATCGATCACGTGGGATGGTCATGTGGTAGAACACCCACACCTACTGGCTTAACCCCATTCCTCCCGCCATTGGTTATGTGGAATAGTCTTATGGTAAGAAATGTTGGATAGACTCCTTTCTCTGCCAAAGGTTCTCTGGTATGGTCGCATGTGTTTCAATATGGACCGGGGGTTGGGGATAAGCCCCAACCCTTTTCTCCACCAACCATACACTTATTCCAATTCAAATAAATTTGAAAGCATATATGGTTAAGTACTATTGTGTAGGTGGGTTGGTGGACCGACCTACGCGGAGACTATGCTAACGTTGGAGGTCTCGGGTTTGACTCTCGTGGAATCCATTAAAATTTTAACTTGTAAACCAATGATGGGGTGCCACATGGTGGCCCTTGGCTGGGCCACATGGAACCTTCCCATTCTCCAACTGAAGGACACGTGTCTGTCGTGGATTGGTCCACGTAAAACATTGACAATTCACCTACCACATCATCCATTTGACAACTCAACACTGCCATGTCACATTATGGTCGTACAGAATGTACGATCAACTTCCACGTCAGCACTGTACGGAATGTACAATTAGCAAAATTTTTCCTATTTGGCAAAATGGACAGAACATGATATCTCACTCATACGACATTTGTTTGAACCCATTCAAGTTGCATTGGGACCATGAGGAAGCGGCTTATGCACGAGTCTGTTTTGAAGCAATTACGAGCACTTTGATTTTTGAGCATATTTTGATCCCCTGGATCACCTTAGAATATTCATGAGAAACTATCTCAGTTTTCCCTCATGGCATCGTGGATCTCTCAAACTGGGTAATCGTTAACCTACAATTCGAGCAACGACGAGAGTGCTAGTAGGTTGTGACAGGGTTGCTGCCACACCTCTCCCTCAGTATATGGTTGTTGCGCATGGCCCCTTTACTCCTTATGTGAGTCTGATTAGCAAGCAATCATCAGCCTGCATTCATCAACGAAACACTGCCAATGATCCATAAACAACATCAGAATATATTTGATCATATGTCACATATGCATAAATAAAATACCCAAACCAATACAATCCACTCCCTGACTCAATCCAGAGTCCAATGAGGTTAGTTGATGCCATTGGCATCTTCAATCTATCAAGTGTCCTGCACACTCATGGGAAATTCGTCAATAGCATCTGCCAATACATAGATATCAATTAACATAACATTATAACCCATCAACATCATCATAAGAATCCATAAGTGAACATACAATCATATACTAAAACCAAATCACTTGCATGCAAGTGTCCTCAAAGAATAAGTCAATAACACGTGCTCGCAAGAGTGAGATGTTACATACACCCCCCCTTGTTTTAAAATTTGTCCCAAAGTTTCACAGTATATAAATGCAGTAAATAAAGCATCTGAAAAGATATACATGTCTAACTATAAAAAATATGGAAGCTATTGGCGCATATCATATGCGTCCCCCCAGGTAGCCGAGTGTGGGCTATAATTGTCCCACTGTACCTTGACCTGATCGATTGTTTGACACCGTAGCTATCGAATGTTATGGTCCATAATGCATATTGGATCCACCATGAGTGCACCCTCATCTGTCCTGAGTGCACCGCAAGGAACTCATGTCAATCTTATGTGTAGGATCACTAACAAGATGTCGCAAAACCGATTCAAGATAATCATCGTGCATACGCCTCCAAGAATGAGGCAAGGCCATTCGATAAGCCACTGGTCCCTTCCTTTCCACAACCTCGAAAGGTCCCACAACCTAGGAGAGAGTTTAGCACCCTTTCCAAACTTAATCAAACTTTGGTACAATTTCACCTGCAAGAAAACTCGGTCCCCAACTTCATAGTTGCGGTCAACACGATGCTCATCAACATAACTATTCTTCCTATATTGCGCGTCTTAATCCCTTGTCCTATCGTTGGAATTTGTTCTTCCATTTCTTGGATCATTTTGGCCCCACCAGGACCCTATCCTCAAGTCGATCCCAGCTCAATGGTGTCCGATACAGTCGCCCATAGAGAAACTCAAACGGTGCCATCTTACGATACCTTGATAGATGTTGTGGTACACAAAATCTACCAGTGGAAATAAATCTTCTCAATGTTTTTGTTGGTCTAATACATACATACACAACATATCTTCCAAAATTTGGTTTGTTCCATTTGTCTGCCCATATGTCTCAGGGTGATATGTTGTACTAAAGTTCATTTGTGTTCCCAAGGCCTCTTGGGAACCAGTCTAAAATTGTCCTATAAACACCGATCCTGTATCGGATATGATTCTTTTTGGCACACCAGGCCATCTCACAATCTCACTAACAAATTATAGCTATGTCGGGTGCCTGATACGTCGTGCACACAGAAATAAAGTGTGCACTCTTCATCAGAGTGTCAACTACAATGAAAATCGAGTCGTGCCTCCTTGCAATCGAAATGGCCTCCCATTTTGATTCTGGAATGATGTGTAGCTGTAATAATCTAGCTGTATGTCTATGTTCAGCCTTCACTCGCTGACATTATAGACACCTCGCCATGTAGCTAACTATGTCCTCCTTCATCCCTTCCATAAGAATAAGGGCTTAAGGTCCGCCCTCATCTTTGTAACCCCTGGATGAGCCATGTATACTGCTCTATGAGATTTTATTAAGATCAAAATCTCAATTTGTCATTAGGCGGTACGTAAATCTAGTTATTATAACTCATCAATTTGTTGTTGTCCAATGTATATCTTTCAAACCTTGGTACCATCATGGTGTCTTGTCCGATAATTTCCTTAACCTCTTTATACCAGTCATCGTCGAACTGTATAGTTAGAATATTTGCTCGAAGATTTGTCTAAAGAGGTTATCCCCAAGAGTATGCCTGGTCTTCGACTCAACGCATCTGCCACTATGTTCATTGTTCATTCAATGTAAGTAATCTCAATAGTATTTTCTAAGTAATACTGACCAACGCTTTTTTCACGCGTTAAATTCATTTGCGTAAAAAGTGATGCATTCCACAGTGATCTATTTTTTGTTTTTTTTGTTTGCATTTCCATCCCATCAGATAGTGTCTCCACACTCTCCATACATACATAATAGCCAATAAATCCAAATCATTTGTTGCATAGTTCTCCTCATGCTGTCATAATTTCCTTGAGATGTAGGTGATCACTTGACCATCTTGCATCAATACTCCACCTAAACCTTCCTTGGATGCGTCTGTGCATACCAAGAAGTCCTCATCCAAGTCAGGGACCTTTAGTATTGGCGCGATCGTCAACATCTCCTTGGGTATTCAAAATGCTTCCTCGCATTTCTCAGTCGATGCAAACTTCTTGTTTTTCTTCCACAATTCCGTGATCGAATTTGCTATCTTGGAAAACCTTTGATAATATCATGATAAACACATGAAGCTACGTACTTCTGGGATGTTCGTCGATGCAGGACATTTCATAATAGCCTCCACCTTCACTGGATCCACACCGATGCCTTCGTTGGAGATAACATGCCCTAAATAATGAATCCTTGATTGATAAAAATAACATTTCGATAGTTTCCCGTATAATTTGTTTTCTCATAAACATTGTAGTACCAAGCAAAAATGTTCACCGTGTTCTTCCATCGTTTGAGAATATATCATATGTCGTCAATGAATACTTGAAAAAACTTGTCCAAGTATTCGCAGAACACCCCATTCTTCAAGCTCATAAATACCCCTGGGGAATTTGTCAGTCCCAACCGTAAAATGACAAATTCATAATACCTGAACCTCATCTTGAATGCTGTATTAGGAATGTCTTTGTTGGATTTTCCTATTCTATTGGTCTTTGTATTACTTAGGATTCCTTATGGGTTATTCTGATTCTATCATAGATTGACCCTGGTTCAGATTTGACAAGCTCCCAACAAAATCCATGTAAAACTATCGACCCCTCTGGTATCCCAGAAGGAAACGCAGTACACAAGGTGTACTGCGCAATATCACCCAAGATATATCTATGGGTGGATGCAATACTCAGGTGTTTTCAACCTAGGAATGAGTGGAGATCTATGATTGTGCTTTGTAATATTTATTCATTCAGTCTAACATCTACTTATAGTAGTCATTCTATTCATGCATGTGGAATACCATATCTAACTAGTTAATTCATTCAATTACCATTCAACAATTAATCAACAATAAAGACACATACATTCATTCACATAACAAAAGTGTTACCATGGTTCACCCCATTCTGGGCTACGTTCACAAAGATATGGCTCTCAAGCTTTTATTATGGTTCATAAATATATCATGCCGCACATGTTTACAATATTAGGCCTCACTCGTTTCCACAAGATCCTCGATCCCTTTGAGGTTGACTAGATTGCACCAGGCTCCTCATCCCACGATCTAACCCTCAGGATCGAGTCGCTCACTACTCCCCTAGCTCACCAACTTAATGACTCATACCATTCTTACAACTCTCTCTTCCTCTGTGTACCTATGTACATGGCTCTCTCTTCATCTATCTGTCTCTTTCTCTTCTTTCTCTTCTCTAAGTACTAGTTATTTATATCATTGACTCATCAACCATTAAAATAAATTAAAAAAACCCTAACCCTAGTGTCGTTAGGTATTCCTTGCATGCGTACCTTGCCTTTTTCTCTTACACGTGCTGCTTTTCCTTCCAGTTGTCCTTTCCTCCTTGCAATCTTCTTCTCCAAAAATAACCTTTCTTCCTGACTAGGCCTGCATCCAATAGGCCCCCAACACTGACATGTGGCTCGTCCCGAGCCACCTAAACCTTGTGCGCTTATTCAATAGCTCCTGCGAGAGATTGGAACTTCTTTGTGAGTTCCTTTGCTTGTGTTTGAGCCTGCATGGTTTTTTCTCTAAGTCTGTCCAATGCTTGCGCTGCAATATCGTCATTGATCATCTCTGCAAACTCTTCCTGATTTTGTGCCATGTTCTTATTTTCCTCTTATGCTTGCTAAATGAACTCCACTATCCTCTCTTGGAGAGGTTCCATTTGAGCTTGTCGCTCCTTCTTCTGTGTCTATGCGGCTATGAGTTATGCTTGACGCTTATTCATATCCTGTACTCCTTTGATGCACTCAATGATTGTCATCGTCTTCTGCCTCTGCTTGAGGTCCTGGATAGTTGCGCTTATGTTCTCCTCCTCCTGGTCCCACTGCTCAACCTGTTGATCCTCCTCTAGCTTTTTCCATAGTTGTACTACTTTATCAAACAAGTCGGTCGCTGCACGGACTTGTCGCTCCATCTCCTCCATCTGTGTTGCTGCTTGTTGCTTCCTTTGCTCCTTCACCTTCGGGGGAGTGGTAGGGATGAGATGTTCCAAGAGGCTCTAAATCTCTTGCCTATATTGATTGATTGTCTGCACAATCTAATCAATCTCTTGCATCGTCGTGAGCTCTATTTTCTGCGCACTCTTTGGAATTTTGTCATAGGATACAACCAATCCCTACTTGAGCCTATCCATGCGATATTTCTCGTCTTTGGTCTCGAGATTGACCTTCTTGAGCACCAATTCCAACTCTTCTTTGTTGTCCTTTGTTTGCTGCAGTTATGCTGCGTATGTGTGTGTGTGTGTGCGACTGTACCTCCTGTGCGACATTGACTTGCAGTTTAAATAATGCCTTGGTTGGTATCCGTGTCATGACCAACTGTATTTGGGAAAAATATTTCAAGGTTTTCTAACCCATAATTTCATCCATGCGCAACATGTTGGGTTTAATGTGAAACGTCGAGCTCGGCTGTGCTGTCGTCTGGATCCTATCCCACTCGCTTGATCCATCCTTGTCTTCTGTCTATGGTGCTGCGGGGACTGATTCTATTCCTCTGTCGACCCTCTTTGTTTCTCTGATCTGCTCAAGGATCTATCTCATGTATTCCAACTCATCCTAAATCTTGTCCCTTTGGTACTGAACTTTAGCAAAATATTCCATTGTTTGGTCCTGGACCATCTGGGTCACAATGTCCACGTTGTCCTCCATGATCATATATTCTAGTTTCTTTTTGTCTGCCTTAGCTTTCTTGTGTGCACCCCTGTTTGTATAATTTTCCTCTTGGTCTGGCCTTTCTCCTGCTGAGTAGCACTTGATGTGGTCCCCTGTGCTGTCTCAGTCTCTTTTCCTTGTTCTTGTGGTGCCTGGGTGTTGTTCTTCTTCCCTGCCTGGGTACCTTTCTTGGACACAGCCCCTTTCTTCTGTTGCGTTGAGTTATGACCTATATTTGGCTTCTTAGGAACCTTTTTATCTCTTGCAAATGTCTTTTCTTTCCCTGCATCAACCTCCTTATCTGCGAGCATCTCTTGATTCAAGTCTGGAATCCTCCAATCATCGTGTCAATCCTTGATGGCCATTTCTATGTACTCTTCCTTGACACAGTACCGCACTTGTATCCATTGGTTCTTGGGATCCTTCCATGCTTGGATCCATACTCTATGCCTGGTCGCTTTAAATTTGGATATGCCCTGATATTGTGCGACCACTTCTGGCATAATCCACCAAGTGTTGGAGATGCTTTCCTGCAGGTCATTGTAATACCCTGTGAACATGCCTGCATTCACAATTTTGTTCTTAGGGTCTGAAGTACTCCCCAGTGACATGTATCACGCTACGCGGAAATGATTGGATCTCTCGGAAAAGTATGTATACTTAGGATCCCTCCATCCGACCAAGGCGATCAGGATGAGTAGCCAAGAATAATGAATTTATGTCCCCAGGTCATGCACGTCCTTGCATTCTTCGAGGAACATATTCAACAAGTACGAGGCTCAACTGAGTATAGTGCCCTCTGCACACTTTGCTATAGCTACGACGAACCTGGCAGGGACTTCCTCCTTGCGACACTTTCTGAGTAGCTTGCATGCCATGATTTTTGTGGACATGCTTGTTGTTGCATCACTGATGCACTTAATTATGATTCCACGCAACCCTCTTTTTGTACTATACGTCTTCTTCATTTCCTCGATCAATTCCTTCTCCTTTGTTTTGTCATTGAGGAAATGCGTGGGTATCTCCCCCCATGGTGGTAGCCCTGTAATATATGTAATGAGCTCTACATCTATCGATATGGGATCTTCCACCCATAGGTATCCTCCGTGGGTAACTTCCATTCGCTGCTTGACGCAGTTGGTTATGTCCCAACCCCTTCCAAAGTGCGGTATCTCCAAGAAGCCTAGAATCTTGGTTTTGGTCAGTTTGGATGCCTATTGTTTTGGTTGGTTAATTGGTTCGCCGAAGTGTCCTATACCCACAATATCCATGTAAGCTTTCTTGGAAAACTCAGGAAACTTGTCCATGTCAGTCACATCGTGATCTCAGTACCGTAGTTTTTCCACATGGCCTAGCAGGTTTTTCGTGACACACACCCCTTCCAGAATGCACGATAAGACTATGGCTGTGATAGCCTGCTTGCGCGATGATATTGCTACTGGTTTCTTAACCTTGCACTATGGTGGTTGAATCGAAGTTACAACTTCCATTGTTCTCTCTTATGCATACTCCTCTACCTGACTGGTGACATATTCTACTACGCCCTCCTGTGGTTGCTCCGATGTGGTTGTGTGTGACCTTTCTGGCATGACCGTTTCTGTTTGGTTCGAGACCGTCCCATTAACCCTCAGGGCTTCTTCATGGATTTCAGAGCGCGAAGGATTTCCTGTATCTCGGGTATGCTGGATCTGTCCTACTTCTAGCATATCAATATCCATTCCCACTGGTGTTGTCTGTTGGGTTTCCTCCACCAATGCTGTGGGGCTTCTTGGTGCCATATCGGGCGATGGTATTTCGTCCAAGTTGACAAATTCTGGAGGTCATGGCTCGATGCTCCTAGCTTGGGTGGTGCCATGTTGGTAAAGGTAATCTCTGTCGATCTTAGTTGTCTCTCCCTTGTATACTATGTCGCTCTGTTCTTTTCTCAGTTTCACAATAACCCTTCCGCTCCCTGTGTGCTTACCTTATATAGAATTGTGTGAAACTTGTAGGATTCGTTACCCCACTTGTGTTTTGAATGAACTAGCGCTTCCCACATACTTTCAATTGAATTCCCTTGCCATCACCAGTTGGTGTGATTAATGCAATGTCCCATCAATTGTTCTTGTCATTCAATTTTGATAGTCGCCATCCATTGGAGCTTATTTTTCATACCTGCCATTTCCACGGTTTCCGCCTTTTAGTGTCTGTTGGTCCTTTCTCCATCGCGCTAACGTTTTCGAGTGCGCATGCACATTTTATTCTCAGTGCCCTATGCCTTTGTCGTTATCATTTGATGTCCGGTGCAGTAACCCCTTTGTTAGTTTTTTTTTTTTTTTGTCAAGTGCTAGGAGGTCGACTGTCCCTATACAACTTCAATCGACTCCCATTTATCATCCCTTTGAGTTTTGTTCCTCCTAAACCCTTCAACTGTACAACTCCCCCATCTGTGACAATCTTTACTTGATATGGTCCTAACCAATGCATTATGAGTTTTCCTGGGTGCTGAAGAGATTTACTGTCGTACACCAAGACTAAGTCTACCTCCTTGAAATGTTTCTTCTTGATATGTCTGTCATGCCAAGATTTGTCCCTTGATTTATGTAATTCTTGGTGAAACCCTGCAAGAATCCTATATTCCTCCATGATCATCAACTGACTTAGCCTTTCTTGTACCGCGACTCACTCTTTCATGTTGGTAATTGCTGCTACACACAAACTAGGTACCAAAAAATATAATGACACCACTGCTTCTTATAAATACACCAATATGAATGGTGTCTTCCCTATCAATTTTTTGCATGTGGTCCTATATGCCCACAATATTGCTGGTATCTTCAAGTCCCAATCGTCCCTATTAACGTTGCAGATCTTTGTCAGTTCATTCTCGAGGATCTTTTTAAAGGATTCCATTGTTCCATTTGCTTGAGGATGATATGGTGTACTATTTTGATGATAAAATTCAAACTCCTAAGTCATAGCCTTAATAGTGTTGTTAATGAAGTGAGTGCTTTGGTCACTCATCAAAATACTTGGGCATCCAAATCTAGTGATCACTTTCTCAAACAAGAAGTGTGTTTCTATCTCTGCGTTGCAATCTTTTACTGGTGCTGCTTCTGCCCATCTTGTTAAGTACTCTGTTGCAGTGATAATGTACCTTGCTCCTGACCTTTTTGCTGGTGGGTTAATCGGTCCCACACAATATATTTCCCATTTGTCGAATACCTACAAGGTTTCCTGTGGTTTGAGGGGTATATTGTCCCTTCTATTTGGTTTACCAACCCTCTGACATACATCACATTTCTGGAAATAGTCCTTTGAGTCTTCGTGAACAGTCAGCTACCATAGTCCTGCGCGCAATACCTTTTCCTACATAATGTCCTCCTGCTATTCCCTCATGGGATTCTACTAAAATCCTAGGTCTTTCATGTTCTATCACACATCTTCTCAAGGTGCTATCTGCACCCATTTTGTATAAGTGTCCTACAATCAATTTATAGTCTGCAGCCCTGACTACCATATTTTTCTTCTGTGCAGTATTGAATTCCTGTCGCATAGTCCCTGTACTCAAGTATTGAATGATGTCTCCGAAGTATTCATCGTCTACTTGGATTGAAAATAACTGTGCATCAAGAAATTTGTCTCGGCTACTTGGATTCATAGGTTCCTCCCCATTAGTGATCCTCGACAGGTGATCAGGTCAGGTGTTCAAATTCCCTGGTTTAACTATCACCTCAAAGTCAAAATCTTGGAACATCAATAACCATTGACAAATTCTCCCCCCCAACACTAGCTTGTTGACGAGGTATTTGAGAGATGAATGGTCTATGAACATATTGAAATGTTTTCCCAATAAATAATGCATGAACTTCTAAAGTGCATAGACCATAACTAAGCCTTCTCTTTCTGTGGTATTGTAATTTTACTCCGATTTTGACAGTTTTTTGCTAGCGAATGCTATAGGAGGTCCAATTCTCCTAATCCTGGCTGCACTAGAATAGCTCCAAGTGATATGGTTGATGCATCTACATTTACATGGAATGTATTTTCCCAATCTAGGAATATTAGTATTGGTGCGGTTACCATCTTCTCTTTCAGGGTGTCCAATCTGCGCTGACAGTCCTCATTCCACTAAAACTTGTTGTCTTTTCTTAGCAATTTCTCCATTGGCGCATTGATCTACGCATAACCCTTTATAAATTTCCTGTAGTATCTTGTGTGTCCCAATGCCGCTTTCAACTGACAGACTGATTTTGGTGGTGTTAGATTAACAATTACTGCAATCTTGGCAGGATCTACTAGCAAGCCTTGTTTGCATACTATATGACCCAATAGTATCCCAAACGGTGTTCCTAAGATACACTTATTGATATTTAACAATATATGACACTGCCTGCATATTTATAACATCATCCTCAACACCCCTACATGGTCTTTCAACAGACTATAGACTGTCCAATCGTCCATATATACCTCTAGAATCTGGTGGATGAATTCTTTGAATGCAGGTATGACTACTTTAGAAAATATTTCTGGTGCATTCTTTAGTCCAAACGACATGAATCTATATTGGTAGGATCCCCATTCTGTGGAAAAAGTGGTCTTGTACCTGTCTTCTGAGGCTATCTTGATTTGATGGTATCATGAGAATCCGTCAGTGAATGAATAAGCTTCTTCTCCTCCTACGTTCTCTAACAACTCATCTGTGAAAGGAGTAGGGAACGGGTCATGTAGGAACACATCATTAAACTTCCTCAGATCGACACATATCCTTATCCCCCCTTGTTTCTTTTCCTGAACTACCATCAGGCTTACCCATTCAGATTCCTCTACAGGCTCTATGATTCCATCCTCCAACATCTTATCGATTTTAGCTTTGAATTTTTTATTATATATAGGGTTTAGTTAGTATGGTCGTTGTCTGATCTGTCTTGCCTCAACTCTGAGGGGTATCTTCATTTCACCTAGCTCTCCTACTATTCCTTTCATTTCTGTGAACGTTGTTGGGAACAGATCGATGTAACCGCGCAGTAACTTTGTTATGCTTTCCACTATTTTCTCATCCCAATAGTCTCCAATGCTGGCCATTTTGGGATTCTCCATTGTCCCAATGTTGACTTTCTTCACCTTGATCGATACATCAATTACTTCTGATTCTAGAGGTGGAACTTTCACTTCTCTTTCGCTTTCAACTTCCTCAATTTGAATATCCCACAAGTTGTCTTCATCTGGTGCTTCTCTCTGAACATGGTAACATAACAATAGTTCCTTTACTGTCTGTCTATTTTGTTGTTTTTCTTCTATTATGAATTCAACTTCCAATTGTTTAATGAATATCACCCCTCTGATTTGTTTGAGTGCTGAGTCTATGTTGGGGTTCTCATGCTCAAATGAGAAAGTGACTATAAAGTTATGTTGTAATACTATCCAGTGTGTAGTTCCTTTTTGCAATTCCTGGTCTGTATACCAGTTTGCTGGGATGCCTTCTAATGTGTGAACAAAATGATGAGGCCATTCCTCCAGTGGTGTCATTATCCATAACGTTTTGCACTTTTCCAAGTGTTCTGTTGGTTCCCCCTGTCCGTCATATTTCTGTAGCTGGTTGCTCCCATGTTCTGTGCCAAACCTAATGCATAGTAACCACTTACATTGGTACCGGTCCTTAACTGTTTCTTTGTGTGCACCCCATCATATTGTAGGTGGTGCCTTGAGTTCTATATCTAGGGCTAAAAGCCTATGATTTTATAACACTTCATCTTTGTATCATGTTAAGAATGATTCTAAGTCATTAACCCCATGGAAGCTGGGAGGTTCCATTATCTCCGTACCTACCCATCTTACTGCATGGTCTATTTTTGTGCATCTTCTTGTGGAGACTTCGTGTAACCTTTTCTGCCAATTTTCTAAGCCCGTATCTGAGTCTGACACACATGAGGCGATGCTTATGAAGTTGAGTACCCCATATACAGTTGGGTTCACATAATCTTCTTCTCACGTGGTTGTTCTGTACAACTGGTTAATTTCCTCAAGGTCCAAGCAAGTAGGTTCTACAAACCTTTCCCCTTCTGATGGGTCCAATAGCGTAATGACTCTGTATTCTCTTGACTCGAATTCCATCTTCCTCGTATTTAATTTGATTATGGTCTGGTTATCAAATTCCCAATCCAAGCCAAGAAATGTCAGATAAGGTGTCATTCCATCCACTATCTCGATTACTTCGAAGTTGGCTTTAGTGTGCACTCCATCCAGATATATTGTCACTCCTTTTAGTCTTCCAATTGGTAAAACTCTGTGTTGATTTGCTAGTTTCAGTTGAACAGGTGAATATCCTAATGTGGGTTCTCCCATACATTGCCATGTCTTTTTAGGTAATACATTTAGTTCGGATCCTAAATCTAGTATAATATCTCCCATGTTGAAATCTCCAATGTTGGCGTTCAGTCTGAATTCCATGTTTGTTCTCCTTCTTGTATGCAAATGATTGATTGTTTTCTATTCTATCTTTCCTTCTACCTCTATGCTACATCTTTCTAGCATATTTTTTAATACTTTAATAGAGGATGGATCATTTAGTAGTTTAACACAGGATTGCAAAAAACCCTTAATCATACTTACTTGTCCTAGTGGTTTTGTTTCTTCGATGTGATCTAGTGATGAAGACATCTCGTACACTGGTACTTCCTTATTATATTGCGTTATTGATGTCGATGCAATGTATAACTTCATAAATTCTTGTCTAGCTTGCTTGAATATCTCCTTTTCATTCTGCGCAACAAAATACCTCTTTGGTTCGACATTATTTTTCAACCATTGGTGTTGTGCTGGCTCTTGTATTACTGCGTTGTTTCTTGTTTTATCTCCTCCCCGTCTAACTATGTTGATGTTTCTTCCTCCATCCCTCACTTCTGCTGAAATTCACTGAACATTCTGACTGTTCTGATTTATCTTCTCCTGGATCTTCCCTAATAGTGTCTAACATTATTCCATGTCATGATTTGATGCGTGACAATACATACAGGTCGCTGGTGGAATAGGACATTCTCTGGCATAGTGTCCTGGTTGTTGACAGTTGTGGCATACCATTGGTCCTCTGCCTCTTCCAAAGCCTCCTCTTTCTCTTCCTCCACCTCTATAGCCAGCTCGATCGCCTCATGGTGCATTATAATGAGGCACCTACTTATACCGCGAGGGGATTATAGTGTGGCTGCGCGGTATTGTACTGCGGATGCGCAGTGTTATATTGTTACTGCGCAATGTTATACTGCTGCTGCACAGTGTTATACGGGGCTGGTACTTGGTTAAATTGAGGTGCAGTTTTCCCGGTCATCATTTCTTCCTACACCCTATACGCATCTGATGTTCCTTCCCTCATGAGGTCCATGGTTCTGCAATCTTTGTCATCATGACCTACTGACTTGCAAAAATTGTAATACGAGCTCTTTGGTACTGTCTAGTACTTCTTCATCACTGGGTAGTGATATGGATCGTGTCCATGTTTCTTACATATTTCACACCATAGTCCTCCTATTGGCAACAGGTTTGGCATTCCTCTTGCCATGTACATCGCGAATGTTTAACATTCATTTTTATGGTGTTATTTTGTCCTACATGTGGTACACAAAATGACTTCTCTTTTGTGATTACCTTTGTTCTGGTTTAGTTGGAATGTTAAGTTCTTCAGATCCTCTATGGATGGAACTATCTTCTGATATTGGTTTTCTTCCAGTTGTTGGGTTTCCTGTAGAGCCTATGCCTGTGTTTGAAACTTCTGTTGTCGCAACGGATATTTCAAGTGTGGTAGCAGTGAATTGACGAAAAAATGCCTATGCTGCATATCTGTCATGGCATATTTTCGCTTTCCCTTAAATCGTTTGAATCTTTGGTCAATCTCCCATACATATTCTACTGGTTTCTATCTAATCTCTATTATCTCATTCATGTATTGATCCTATGAACTAGGCTTTTGGAACTCATTTATCAATAGCTTCTTGATATCTCCAATCGTTATGGTTGTCCCTAGCGAACTGTTCGTAGCTAAACTCATGTACAATTCTAGTGCGCAATATCTTAGCGTGATAGATAACTGTACAAGTTTATTGTCCTCGTCTGTGATTTGTTTCACTTCCCATATCTTTTCGTAGATAAACATGTGCTTCTCTGGGTCCTCTGACGCCTCACCTTTGAATTTTGGTAACCTGATGGTGGGATCATGTCCTACCATCTTGAATGCTGAACTACTACCTCCACACGATGTAGATAATTAACTAATGTTTCCTGAAATGGATCCCCCAATTATTTTTCCTTGTGTAGATGTACTTCTTGCTATCTTCCTTCTCCCAAAATTTGGTTGTCTAAATGGTGGTGTTCTTCTTGGTGTATTAGTCGCACATGGGTTTATGGGTTCCACACTAACAATGATATGGATAGGAGTGTTTCCTTTTATTTCCTCTCTTGGACCTCTTGTATTCCTCTCATATGTTGTGTGTAGGATTTCCTCAATCTTTTCCACAACCTAGGGATCCTCTACCTCCTCTTCGTCACTTTCCAAGCCTTCCCTCGCGACTACGACTCTCTTCTTGGTGTTCACCTTATATTGGTAGGGTAATCCACTGTGCGTCTTTCTAGTTGTTGCCACGATCCACTTGATCTGGTCTTCGTCCATCATAATTGGGTCTAAGGCCTCCTCCTTCTTTCTTTTATCCCCTTCTCCTTCCATTTCTCCTTCTCCTATCAATGCTTCCCCCTGTCCCCCATGCATGCATGGAAGTTTAACTATTTGAATCGATTGTCATTACACCTTTTTTTATATAGTAATATCGTAATGGAAGTATATAACGATATGATGTACCTACCTTGAGTTCCCTTCAAGAACTCTTGTTCACTTGCATTGTAAGACTTCGTTGTCTCTACTGCAAATTCTGTGATAAATCCTGTAACAATGTTGTCTAACCAGAAATCTACTGCATGCATAAACTTATTATCAACTTGTTGTAACTACACGGTCTCTTCAAGATTCCACTCTAGATGTCTAATCCGATTTGTAGGATTGTTTTTGTTCAATATTTTTATCCACTCCTGCAATACATGCGGGAAATCACAGAAAAGACTTCATGCAAGTTACTGAATACGTACTTGTCCAAATATTTGCGTCATGTCAACTTTAGATTTCAGTTATCTTTCTACGCAAAATCTAGCTCCTTTTTCTTCAACCATCTCTCTATCTCTGCCTTCGTTGGATTCCACGATCTCAACATTCACTTTTAGATTCTCATTCTATCAACGACTTGTTTCCCGATTCGACATTCTTTTGACGTGTATTCCAAAAATCTCACATACTCAATCCCATTTTCTTCCAAACAACCGTCAACATAACCATTTGTTGGCTTTTCCTATTCTATTGTTCTTTGTCTTACTTAGGATTCCTTTGTTAGAATATAGAAGATGGTGTGCTCATTTTACCATTGACGATACCTTTGTCACCCAACCATAGGTCGAAGCCTCCCTCCGAGCACCTTAACCTTGACTGCGAATTCCTCCGGAAACAAACCCTAGGATAGATAGCCAAAAAAAGGGTAGCGCACCTCTCTCCAAGGATAGCGCAACACAAAAGACTGATCAGATAGTCCCAAACCCTAGCCAAGAGATATTCAAGCCAATACTGAAAACTTGCTGCTGCTGCAGCTGCACCAACAACTCTTCTCCAAACCTGCGCACAAGACTGCAACTGCAGTGCGCACCAACTAGGGAACTGCTATTCTGAGAGTGCTACAAATGAGAACTGGCGCCCTGTATTTATAGTAGTCCTGCTAGTTTTGCTGGGGCTGACTTCTCCTTCTGGATATGTGTCTGTTCAGTATATTATTATTATTTCTGGATGACTTCTTCTCTTGGAGGCTAATAGCCTAATATAAATTATCTTCTTGAACCGACAAGGCTTCTAGGGTTATTAGCCAACTTATTAGGGTTTCTCTTGCTTCCCAGAGTCTTCTATTCTCGTCAGGTTCACAAGAGGAGGTAAATACCTCCCGCATCTACCATAATATTAACACTCCCTCCTAGCTACAAAGGTATTTACAGGTAATGGACTTGAGCACAAAAACATACCATTTACCCGGTAGCATCAATATAGTCATCTAGACTACTTCATGACTAGATCATGAACATCACCATCACCATCAGCTGCATCAACTCTCGAAACCATACTTCATCTGAATAATTAGATATGATGATGGATAAGTCACTCTCACCATAGAGTGATATAAGAGGAGTAAAGGTTCTGAACTGTTTTCCGTCTGGAAAATCTCTGTTCATCATCCTTCTGGATGATCATTATCTCCAATAAACTGTTGATAGTCTTCAAGGAAATTAGAACAAGGATAGAGCACAACTGTGTCTATTCATAGTAGTACATAACTACAATCTAGTAGTTCACTACCACATCAAGTAACACACAAGTACTTGATCAACAACGTATGGTTGCGAACAATGAAACATATTCACCACTATAGTCCTCATCTACTGTCATATAGTTTTCATAACAAACATCTGATAGAATCCTGCATAGAAACAATGTTATGATATAGATTGAATCATCTAGGCCAATCTTTCACTCACATCTGTGAGATCTGAAAGAATACCTGCCTCACGAACAATGGAACATATCCACCACAGTAGTATATCTCTACTATCTGGAGACAGGTAGTCTCCATAACAATCATCTGATGCCATCCTGCATAGAAAAATATTGTTAAAGATAAACTGAATCCTCTGGGCCAATCTTTCACTCACATTTGTGAGATCTGAAAGAATATCCGCCCTCATCAGCAGTGGGCTATCTACCCTATTCTTCACAAACAAGGAAGAAGGATTATTCTTGATTTCTGAGCCTGGACCATTTCTCACCCTGGGCCATTCTTCCTACACTAATTAAAGCGCACACTGGATAGAATGTATAAACCCTAAGAAATGTTTGGACCATTCCTCACCCTGGGCCATTCCTCCTACACTAATTAAAATGCACCCTGGAGAGAATGTATAAACCCTAAGGAATGACTATCCCTGATTGCTGAGCCTGGACTATTCCCCACCCTGGGCCATTCCTCTGACACTAAACAAAGTGTAACCTGGAGAGAATGAGTTTGCCCTAAGGAATAACTGTCCGAACCATTCCCCACCCTGGGCCATTCCTATGACACTAAACAAAGTGTAACCTAAAGAGAATGAGTCTGCCCTAAGGAATGTCTATCCTACATCAACCTCCAAAACGAACCATTCTTTGAAACTGCTCACAACTGTGAACTTCGAAAGAATGACTACCCGGCGAGGCAGACCATTCTACTTGACCACTACTCAGAGTGACCGCCAAGAAGAATGACTGTCCTAGACCACTCCCCATGTTAACCACAATGGGAAGTCACTGTCTATGATACATCAACAATCAGTCTGCCTCCCATGTTAACTACAATGGGAAGTCACTGTCCGTCAGAAATCTCAATCCACTTTCCGAACAGGAAAGCATCTGTCCGATCTGGACTAATTTTCAATTATAAAAATAAATATTTTTTTCAGTGCTCCCTCCTAACTGGAGAGTTATTTAAATCACAAAAATAAATGTTCTTCAAGAATATTTTTCCGTACCTTCTTCTAGCTCGAAGAATCTTCCCTTTCAGCTAAGGGAGTTATTTCCACGATCCCTAACTTCTCTCGAAAATATGTAAACTTGATTCTAGATAGAGGCTTTGTCAGGATATCTGCTATCTGCTCATCAGTGAAAATATATATTGGAGAACCACTTTCTCCTTTTTGGACTTCATCATGGATAATGTAATACTTGTACTTTAGTCTGGAACACTATGAAGGCTTCATGTAGATCTGGATGATAGAGTATATCATAGTTGGAGAACTGGAACATATCCAAGTAGCATTTCTTCTGTCATCATGAGATCTGATTTACTAAGTAGTCATCTTGATGTTATAGGAAATATTCACCACGCTTCTGCTGTGCATTGGAGGTTTTTCACCAAGTTGTCTTCTTCTTATCTGCATACAGGAGTCTCTTTATGGTATGCCTCAAAGTCTTGAGATTGTTCCTCATACACTCTTTATTCAATTTCTCTAGAGAACATTCTTTGCATTTATATGATATAGAATTCCAACTCATGGATGTTGTGGATGATATAATGACTCATGCAGTGATATGTCTGGTGTACTGGAACAAGTAATCGTCATAGTCTTCTCCCTCCATCTGGGAGAACCTTTGGTTCTGGATCTTGCAATGCTTTCATTCATAAGTTATACATTGTTCTTCATCATGACTTTCAGTTCTTCTGCTTGATTTCTTTTAGTGAGTTCATATCAGGCTGGTAATCTTGTGATTCTTGATACAATGACTGGTTGTTCTGATTCCTCTTTATTTCTTGGAATCCTCATGATTTTCTTTTATTTTTGGGTCCATGGAGTTTCTTGTAGATTCCATGTTCTAGAGATTCCACTTCTTCCTTTCATCATAGTATCACAGATCTGGATGGACAACCAGGAATTATTTAAGGCTTCTGAGGAAGTCTTCTTCTGCGGATGAACTGAGCACGTACTGTCTTTTCATGGCTGCTACCATGGATATATATTTTTATCATCTTCAATGGATCATAGGATTAGCTCCCTCCTAATCCTTGCTTTATATAAGGGTGCATATAATTGTCTCCCTCCGTCTAACAGAGTCCACGCTTCCATCTGCATCCTTATTGTCTTCTGCAATATATAATTGGCTCTTCTGTCTGACAGATTTCATGCTTTCGTCTTAGTTGTCGTCATAAGTCTTTCTCCAATTCCTCTTGATGTCCGACTTCTAAGTCTCTTCATGATTGATTCGTCTTATCTTGCAGTAGCTTCCACATGATTTGTATTTTATCCTTTCATGTGTATTATCTAATGATATTCATTCTTATCTTGTTGTTATTCCATAGGTATAGTTCTTCTTGGAACACATTATCTTCCAAGAGATAGATATACAAGATACGTACAAAGATGATGCAACAAGATATGTACAGAAAACATGAAGAGTGTTGTTACCTTTTAGTAGAAGAAGTCTCTTCCATCCTGCTTAGTCTTCTTTGCAGGTTCCTTTTCTTCGGCAATCGATGCTTCATGTTTCTCCTTCCTTTTCTTTAGCTTGGGACACTGATTCCTGTAGTGACCGTACTTTTGACAGTTGAAGCACTGTATTTCTGAAATGTCTTTTCTTTTTTTTGGCTTCCTTCTTGAATCGAACTTTCTTTTGTCCCTAAAGTTCTTGAATCTTGCTGTGAAGGCTTGATCATCGTGCTTCTTTTGAGGTTTCTCTTTTGCATTGATCCTTGATTCTTCTTGAGCACAACAAGTCCAAAGTTCTTCAAATGTCGGGTACTCCTTCTTTGTGTTCATGCTCGCGGCAAATGCATCCCATGTCTTGGGAAGACCATTGAGTACTATGCTCACCAATTCCTTTTCTGAAGTGATCTCTTCAATAGCTTGTAGTTGATCTCTTAAATGGGAGATCCTTACAAAGTATGATGTTATGCTGTCATCATCATTCATCTTCATGTCATGGAGCTCATTCTTCAGACTCATGACTTGTCTAATGTTTCTGACTGAGAAGAGATTTGTTAGGGCATCGTACATCGTCTTTGATGAGTCAAGATGGGAGATGTAGGGTATCAAGTGGTCTTTTATGGAATCCACTATGATACTCATGGCATTGATGTCAACATCTTTGAACTTCTCCATAGCTGCAATGTTCTGCGGTTCCATCTCTTCTCCTTCTTTAAACTCTGGCTTCACGATCTTTCCTTTCACAATATCCAGTACTTTATTCTTGGAAAGGATGAGGTCAATCCTTGTCTTCCATGCTCTGAAGTTAGAGGCTCCATCTAACTTGTTCTTAGACTTCATAGAGTTCGTCATGGCTGCTTGACTTGGTCAAACCCTAGATTTGACCATAAATCTAAACTTTATGTCTTGGCCTTCTGAGAGTACCAGGAGATGCGCTAGGCTAGGGCACAATGATATATTCGGAGATTAGGTCAATCTCGTCACTTAAGGTGCCTCGACAAGAGGTTTAGGGTTTCTGCAACTTCTTCTTCTAGTAACCCTAGCTGTAGTGCTTTTGGAAACTGCTCCTGCTAGTAACCCTAGCGACAGTTCCTCAACGAGCTCAATGTATAGCGGCTATGTTTCCTTCCAGCGTTTTAGGCTGACTGAAGGGGTGTGGGATGATAACCTGTTAGAATATAGAATATGGTGTTCTCATTTTACCATTGACGATACCTTCATCACCCAACCATAGGCTGAAGACTCCCTCCGAGCACCTTAACCTTGACTGAGAATTCCTCCGGAAACAAACCCTAGGCTAGATAGCCAAAAAAAGGGTAGTGCACCTCTCTCCAAGGATAGTGCAACACAAAAGACAGATCAGATAGACCCAAACCCTAACCAAGAGATATTCAAGCCAATACTGAAAACTTGCTGCTAATGCAGCTGCACCAACAACTCTCCTCCAAACCTGCGCACAAGACTGTAACTGCAGTGCACACCAACTGGGAAACTGCAATTCTGAGAGTGCTACAAATGAGAACTAGCACCATGTATTTATAGTAGTCCTACCAGTTTTGTTGGGGCCGACTTCTCCTTTTGGATGTGTCTGTTCAATATATTATTATTATTTCTGGCCGATTTCTTCTCTTGGAGGCTAATAGCCTAATATAAATTATCTTCTTAAGCCGACAAGGCTTCTAGGGTTATTAGCCAACTTATTAGGGTTTCTCTTGCTTCTCAGAGTGTTCTATTCTCGTCAAGTTTACACGTGGAGGTAAATACCTCCCGCAACTACCATAATATTAATATCCTTATGGGTTATATTCTGATTCTATCATAGATTGAACCTGGTTAAGATTTGATAAGATCCCAACAAAATCCATTTAAAACTATCGACTCCTCTGGTAGCCCAAAAGGCAATGCAACACAGGGTGTACTACGCAGTCTCACCCGAGATATGTTGGCAATTATGTAACAGACAGTGAATGGCATGAGTACAGGAAGAATGTACAGAGGATTGTTGGCATATTTTACAGGTAGCGTATACTTGTCATTAATGGCAAGTACAGTAGTGATGATGGCTTAGTACAATAGTGATGATGGCTTAGTACAATAGTGATGATGGCTTGAGTACATCAGCGATGATCAACGATGCAATGATAATCGAGGAAGAGCAAAGAATGTTGGCAAATATTTAACATACATCGAATGCTTGTCATTGATGGCAAGTAGCATGAGTACAAGAAGTTTGTAACAGATAGGCAAATAGAAGATACGTTTAGGAAGATCGAATGATCGAAGGAAATGCAACATTGATCGAATGATCAAAGGCTCGTAAAGGTTGAGAAGCATTTCTGATCGTTGGATCCCATTCAAAATTCCCGAAAGAACGAGGGCCGTCAGATCTGAATGTAGACAAGAAGAGCGTTGAAGAGGAGGAAAGATCTAAGATGTTGGATCCAAGTGAAGGACCTGACCATCATTGGATCAAGGAGAACCTGCACATTCATTAAAGTACAAGGAGAAGTGGGCGTACAAAATTATGAAATTGCAATATGCAGAATCGCGATTCAATCACAGCCGTTAAATCACGATCAGATCTGGACTGTTGATCCAACCTCATATCGGAGTTTCACGAATCGCGACATGGAGAGACAAGAAACAATGCAACAAGAAGTGAGAAATCGCGATTCAATCGCAACCGTTGAATCAAGATCATATCTGGACCATTGACCCAATCTCATATCGGAGTGTCGCGAATCGCGACATGGAGAGACAAGAAACAATCACAAGAATCTCAAAATCGCGATATGAGAAATCACGACATAATGTGAGTCGTTAAATCAAGGTCAGATTTGGACCGTTGATCTAATACCATATCGGAGTTTCGTGAATCGGGATATGGAGAGGCAAAGAAAACAATGAAACAAGGATGTCGAAATCGCGATTTGCAAAATCCCGATTCAATCACAGCCGTTGAATCAAGATCAAATCTGGATCATCGAATCACAGGACATGTGGCAAGAGATCGAAATTTTGCTCACTTGGGGTCAACGAAGCATAGTGTTAAAATTCTCGAAATAAGAGATCGCGAAAGCGCTTTTTTGCATAGGCGCTTGGTTATGAACATAGTCATGTTGGGGAAGGAGCTAGCGCAGAAAAGAGCTGTATCGCAACATCGAAAATCGCGGAATGAGGTGTCGAGACACTCAGAACAGGATTGCCGAAATGCCGAAACCAGATTTAAAGGCAAAGTCAATAAAGTTCATCCAATGGAGCAGATAAATTGGAATATGATCAGAAGGTTACTGTTCTCCCTCAAAGTTAACTCCCCAGTTACGAATCTGTTAGAAAAAAAGACTCATGATTGCAAATCAGTTAGCGTTTCAGTTGGCGTTTGAGTTGCTCGGACAGTTGTCTTCCTTTTTCCTAAGGCTATGGGAAGTTGAACTGACGTGGGTGTGTATATAAAAGAAAAATGAGACAGACAGTGTGGTGTTGGTTGTTCTGTACGAGAAAATGAATAAAACAGTAAGAAAGGAAAATCATAGAATATGCAGGGTGAGATGGAGAATATGCTGAGACTCAGAGAAGAGTAACAGATGATGAAGAGAAGTGTAATGAGGGAAGAATGACAGAACAAGTTAATGCAGAGAAGACTTGCTGAACAGACAGCGGAAGAGAAGAAGAGCAGAACAGTTAGTAGAAGACCAGATTTACAGAACAAAGAAAGATTGGTAAGAATTGATTTATTTGCATAGTTGACTGGTTATTTATTTATTCTTATCTAGGGAGGTAGGGAGGTGCTCGGGAGGACTGTTGTCCTCAAAGGTTCAAGTGGGAGCTTGAACACAGGAAGTTTTAGCTTCCATCTGGTTGCAACCAGAGAAACCAGGGTGGCAGGGTGGTGCAAGGGAGAACAAGTGTTCTC
>ML794062.1:89499-110014 GCA_009831015.1 Picea engelmannii
TGTCTTGGGAAGACCATTGAGTACTATGTTCACCAATTCCTTTTCTGAAGTGATCTCTTCAATAGCTTGTAGTTGATCTCTTAACTGGGAGATCCTTACAAAGTATGATGTTATGCTGTTGTCATCATTCATCTTCATGTCACAGAGCTCATTCTTCAGACTCATGACTTGTCCAATGTTTCTGGCTGAGAAGAGATTTGTTAGGGCATCGTACATCATCTTCGATGAGTCAAGATGGGAGATGTAGGGTATCAAGTGGTCTTTTATGGAATCCACTATGATACTCATGGCATTGATGTCAACATCTTTGAACTTCTCCATAGCTGCAATGTTCTGCGGTTCCTTCTCTTCTCCTTCTTTAAACTCTGGCTTCACGATCTTTCCTTTCACAATATCCAGTACTTTATTCTTGGAAAGGATGAGGTCAATCCTTGTCTTCCATGCTCTGAAGTTAGAGGCTCCATCTAACTTGTTCTCAGACTTCATAGAGTTCGTCATGGCTGCTTGACTTGGTCAAACCCTAGATTTGACCAAAAATCTAAACTTTATGTCTTGGCCTTCTGAGAGTACCAAGAGATGCACTAGGCTAGGGCACACTGATCTATTCATATATTAGGTCAATCTCGCCACTTAAGGTGCCTCGACAAGAGGTTTAGGGTTTCTGCAACTTCTTCTGCTAGTAACCCTAGCTGCAGTTCTTTTGGAAACTGCTCCTACTAGTAACCCTAGCGACATTTCCTCAACGAGCTCAATGTCTAGCGGCTATGTTTCCTTCCAGCGTTTTAGGCTGACTGAAGGGGTGTGGGCCGATAACCTATTAGAATATAGAATATGGTGTTCTCGTTTTACCATTGACGATACCTTCGTCACCCAACCATAGGCCGAAGCCTCCCTCCGAGCACCTTAACCTTGACTGAGAATTCCTCCGGAAACAAACCCTAGGCTAGATAGCCAAACAAAGGGTAGCACACCTCTCTCCAAGGATAGCGCAACACAAAAGATGGATCAGATAGTCCCAAACCCTAGCCAAGAGATATTCAAGCCAATACTGAAAACTTGCTGCTGATGCAGCTGCACCAGCAACTCTCCTCCAAACCTGCGCACAAGACTGCAACTGCAGTGTGCACCAACTGGGAAACTGCAATTCTGAGAGTGCTACAAATGAGAACTGGCGCCATGTATTTATAGTAGTCCTGCCAATTTTGCTGGGGCCGACTTCTCCTTTTGGATATGTGTCTGTTCAGTATATTATTATTATTTCTGGCTGACTTCTTCTCTTGGAGGCTAATAGCCTAATATAAATTATCTTCTTAAGCCGACAAGGCTTCTAGGGTTATTAGCCAACTTATTAGGGTTTCTCTTGCTTCTCGGAGTGTTCTATTCTCGTCAGGTTTACACGTGGAGGTAAATGCCTCCCGCAGCTACCATAATATTAACATCCTTTGGGTTATATTCTGATTCTATTATAGATTGAACCTGGTTAAGATTTGATAAGATCCCAACAAAATCCATTTAAAACTATCGACCCCTCTGGTAGCCCAAAAGGCAATGCAACATAGGGTGTATTACGCAGTCTCACTCGAGATAGATCTATGGGTGGCTGCAATACTCAGGTGTTTGCAACCTAGGAATGAGTGGATATGTTTGGTTTTTCTTTGTAATCTTTATTCATTCACTCTAACATCTAATTATAGTATTCATTCTATTCATGCATGTGGAATACCATATCTAACTAGTTAATTCATTCAACTACCATTCAAAAATTAATCAACAATAAAGACACATACATTCATTCACATAACATAGGTGTTATTGTGGTTCAACCCCCTCTCGGGATACGTCCACAAAGATCTGACTCTCAATATTTTATTATGGTTTAGAAATATATCACATTGCACATGTTTACAATCTTAGGTCTCACTCATTTCCACAAGCTCCTCGATCCCTGTGAGGCTGACTAGATTGCACCATGCTCCTCAGCCTGCAATCTAACCATCGAGATCGAGTCACTCACTACTCCCCTAGCTCACCATATTAATGACTCATACTGTTCTTACAATTCTCTCTTCCTTTGTGTACCTCTGTACATGGCTTGACTCTCTCTTTGTCTCTCTATCTCTTTCTCTTCTTTCTCTCCTCTAAGTACTAGTTAATTATATCCTTGGCTCACCATCCATTACAATACATTACAAAAAACCTAACCCTAGCGTCGTTAGGTCTTCCTTGCATGCGTGCCTCTCTTGCTTCTCTTACATGTGTTGTGTTTCCTTCTAGCTGTCCTTTCCTCCTTGCATGCTTCTCCTCCAAAAATAACCTTTCTTCCTGACTAGGCCTGCATCCAACAATCTTCCTCTTTGATCCGTAGTTGGTGATATATTGATCTCAAGTTGATGTTTTAAAACATCGTCGCACCTTTCGTTTGGTCAAACAAATCGTCTATTCTTGGCAACAGATACTAGTTCTTGATCATTGCCTTGTTCAATTGACGGTAGTCAATACAGAGTCTCCATGAACCATCCTTATTCCATATGAAATTAATAGGTGCACCCAAAGGTGACACCCTTGGACATATAAGTCCTAGGTCCAACAACTCCTTCAATTGCATTTTCAACTACTACAACTCAGGTGTTGACATCTGATAAGGCATTCTTTCTATCGGTTCAGATTTAGGGTTCAAATCGATTTTAAACTCCAAATTTTTTGCAGGTGGAAATCTGGGAAAATCTTCTTGAAACACATGAGAAATGATCGTACTACTGGAATGTCTTCCAATCCTTCCACCTCGCCTCTTTTAATTAGCGCTAATATTGTGTATAACTTGCATCCTTTGTGCACACTCTTCTTCAATTGTACCTGACATCTCTAGCACAGTGGACTGATGCTCATCTTGGTGGTTGTTTTCTGCTGCAAGTGTCCTATGGGACTTGCAAAAATATCAAACTGTAGTGTGTATTGTTGATCCGGTCGTTCTGGCCTCCTCAACCAGACAATCTTCCTGGTAATGTGGCTTTCCACATGTCCATCACCTAGTCTTAGGTCGAGTACTCCTGGTCTATTTTGTTGAACAAGCCTAAGATGCAGCTGCTGATGCGGTGGTTCTCTGTAGGGAGTCCCTGTCGAGGAGTCGATCATTAGGGTGTCATGAACGTGGATCCTCACGACGTATCCCGATACCTTGATGTATGTCAGGCTGGTGTCTAATGCTACTGCGCACCAAACATTTTCCATCTAGACAATATCGCAATATTCCTACCTTAACCCCTGCTTATCAATTCTTCCTCAGCTATGAGGGCCTTCTGGATTGCATCGTGCAATGTTTGAGGCATTAGGATCCTCACCTTTGCATGAATTCTGACATTAAGGCTGAACACAAACTTGTTGACCTTGAGCTTCTCGGTGTTCAGATGTGGAGCATACCTAAGTAGCTCCATAATCGGGCCTCATATTTCGACAACGTATGACCACCCTGTCATAAGGCATTGAACTCATTGAGCTGGCGCTCAATGAATTCCTCTGATAAATACCTCTCCCGGAACCGCTCCTCGAACAATTCCCATGACATGTGTTCGATGACCATGTTCAGTTGTGGTAGGAGCGTCTTCCACCATATAAGAACGCTCCCCTTGAGTTGAAATACCTCCATGCATACTTTCATGTTGGAGGTGTAGTCATGAAGTGCGAAGCACATGACCATGTTCTCCAACCTTTCCTTGGAGGCTGATTCGTCCGTGGCTCCCATGAACTCAGGAAACTTAATCTTCTTGATTTCTCTATGGATGCCACCACCACCAGCGAAAGTGAACTGTGGACCCTCATCAAGTAAATGCGCCATGGCCTCATCTCTATCTAGGCAGTTAATCAAGGCCTCTGACACCCTTTGGAAGGACCTCATCAAACCAACCGCATCCCACACAACAATCTGCTCGTGCCCAATGATTTTTTCTTCTCCTTGGGGGTTGAATCCCTCTAGCGCGGGTGCTATTGGAGGCATCACACCTACTCCCCTAGAACCACGTTGTGAACCTCCGCGACATCCTATAACCATGATTATCACATGGACAAGTTAAAATTTTAATTAGCGCTAAGTTATTAATCAAGTGTAAAATACAGTGGAAGGCGTGACGATCCACAATCACAGGGTTGAACCCGCTCTGATACCATATGTAACGACCCCTCTATTATGACTATGAAAGTGAAGCATAAAAGGTAAATTTTTATTTTTTTGCATTAGGAAATTAACATCAACAATATAAATCACATCAACGCAAAATCAACGACATCATAAGTAAAAGCATTACCAACTACTCATCATTGAAATCAATAACGACGCATTCAACGCATCAACAAAAAGCATAGCGACACATAAACATAAATAACGTTGTCTCTTAACACATCACAATCATCTTGAAACATTTTATACACAATGATCAACTAGATAATGAATATTAAAATGACTACCCGCCCAATCTACCCTACAAGGTTAGGACCTCCAGGACACATAAGCAATGCTCAAGCCCAGGATCCAATTGATTTTGATTATTTAAGGTCTCAGGGCTAGTGACTGTTCTGAGGAACAAGGAGGTGCTTGCATCCCACAACAATCAATTCCAACATCAACTAGATCAATCAATCAATCATAATCATCAATTAATCATGGCGCGAGGGTAATCATCATCTTTATCAATCATACATCAACATTTAATTCATGGCACACATGATATAAAATTCTAACAATCATTCATCAAAATTAAATATTCGATGCACGTGAGAGTAAACAAACTCTAGAACAATCACATGTCAACTTAATTAAAGACACAAGAGAAAACTAGTTACTTATAATCATTCATATATCAACATGATTTCATGACACAAGATTAATTAGCAACTTATTCATGACGCAAGAGTGATCAACATTAAATTCAAAGGTGCAAGAGAAAGTAAATTCTTCATCAATCATACAATGACAAAGGTTGAGGCGCAAGTGCAATCACTTTATTTTTACGGCACAAAAGCGAACATCTATTTATTTCAAGGTGCGCAACAAATTATATTACAACATACATCACATCAGTTTAATTGATGCAAATGCCACCCTTAAAATATTTAATAAGAGTCCAACTACAATTATCATATAAAAATCGATTGACACCACTACCATCTACAAAATGTTCCAATGATAGTCCGAAGACAATAACACATATCAATTAATTTGACGCAACACCGTCGATGAACATTCCATTTAAGAATTCCATACAAGGTTAAATCTTCTCAAGACGTACATTAACTTTTACATCACTTTACATCATGCATCCATCTAAAAACTAAATTAAATAATTCATAACCATCATTATTAAGAAGTCAAATGCTGGCATTACCATCATAAAACTACCATGTGAATTTCAGATTCAGAGATTAATTATATGTGTTTTATAAAAGTTGGCAATCACATCATAATAGTGGAGATGTGAACATGAAAATCCCCTCAGACAAACCTATCAACAATATCGAAGATATGTGCATCCTCGCCAAATTATAAATCCTCCCCTCAACAACCATGCCACACTATCCAAGGTATGAACATAATGACCAAAATATAATTCTATGAAACTTCCAAAATTTGATTAATATTGAAGAACTCCATTCCTTTAATTAACCATAAATGTTTACCTTGACGACAAACCTTCATTTTCATAAACAAACACAATACACATTGAAGAAGTTTAATAAAGAGAAAAGATCAGTTTCCTGATAGAGTACCCCATCCTCGAACTCCTTCTTGGGGAGAGTTCCGTCGAAAATATGTGTAATCATGTGTCCATGTAAAAAAACTGATAAAAGAAGGGAAAAATGTAACCTGACAGTTATTTTATGTGTTCCCTTATTAGCGACCATCCATTTCATGATATAAGACGCCATTAGAACAATACCCTGCTCAAAGGAGTTCCATCTAAAATCCATGTAACAATGGGTGCACATAAGACAAAAGATGGCGCCTTCTCATGCTGGGGAAAACACATAATATCAGAAGGAAAAACACAGGAAAAATGTGCCTAGCAATGGTGCCCTCTCATTCTGGGAAAAACGAAAATATATCAGAAGGAAAACACAGGAAAAATATGCCTAACAATGGCGCCCTCTCTTGCTGGGAAAAACAAAAAACAAAAATATCAGAAGCTAAGGACGCTTCTTGTGGTTCTTCACAGTCATCATGGTTTCAAATATGCTACTTCTGTAAGGAAAATAAATTAGCAACTGACCTTCTTATTAATATATTCCCATAAAGACATGAATTAGCGTTGCTAATTCAAAACTTATAAGTAAGTTAAAGTTGTAATGCATACCTTGGCAACGAACATCGAAGTTCGAGGCCTATATATGTATACATAACATCCATTGTCAACCATTCATTCTACCTTCAACTTAACACATAGAAATCGCTCAAGGAAGCCATCCCTAAATTCACAAGTACCGAAGGGTATTTACAGTTCAAATAAAGCTACGTTTTTAACTTTTATATTACATGAGTCCAACTATTAAATATTGCAGCCGAATCCATTTAGTAGTGAAGTCGGTAAAGGAAGGATTAGAGTTTCAAGAATCTTCATTTCAATGACTAGATGATATGCAACAAGGATTATGGCATGCATCCAGAAGGTCCAACAATTTGAAATTTCAATGACGATTTTCTAGATAGCGATAAACCCTTAATTATTTGACAGTAACTTAGATTCGCATTGCATAACATAAAGAGACCATCTAAAATGAAATGAAAAAATACTCCATTTTTCTTACACCATGATATTATATAAATACGCAAAGTTTTAAGCCTACCACTGATCAATATCAACTCCAAGACAAGCATTAAAATTTACAACAATTTAATTATAGATCAATAATAACTGACAATCAAATACCGTAACCAACGACATAGGAATGGAGATGTTCTTCCGCAATGGCGCTCCGTCTGAACTCCCGCTTCTTAACCGTGAAGACTTCACCAGTACCTCCCAGCCAACGCTAGGGGTACTCTTCTTCCCCCTTATCCCCCCGAGCCACAAAGGGGCCACACACAACCACAAACATAATAATTTAGCTCCCAACTTGCCTCGCAAGGTAGAGCTACCACTCTCTTTCTCGAGCTGGGTATCCCAACTCTCACAAGTAACATCAATAAGAATTTATGTAGCATAACCATACTCATACCGGTGATGATCCATTCCTCCTCTCAACCATTTCTTTTATAGAAATTTTCTTAGTGACCACTCGCCATTTGCACATTTAATTCGTTTTTTAAAAATTAATTAGGAATTACTCATCCCATACACTTGTCGCCCATTACCTTAGTTGCACCAATAAATCCACCATTTAATTTAGTTAAATATCAATTTCCCTCACCCATCCTAAAAGTTCTCCTAAAATTACTCCTACTGTCCCTTTATTACCTTTATTTCCCATCTACGACTGACGCCTTTCTAAAACGGAGTTGAGTTAAAGTAGGAATGTTTTCTAGTTAGACTAGACTTAGATACCTTTCTATGCTTACACCTTCTTGTTCGTTTTATTCCTTTCTTATTTTAATTTCTAATTTTTGTATTTACTTGCACAAGTGTATTAATCACTCATGATTTATTTTTATTTTCATTGATTCTTAATTTGATTTATTTCATCCCCTTATCATTTAATTCAAAAATTTAGTTTTTAGTCTTCTCACTCACTTAGACTTAGGCTTAGTTAAATCTTTATTTGCAAACGCCTAGACCCTTGGGGATTATGCTTAATAAATTCATTCTTTAGTTAATTAATTAATCAATTAATTAATTCGGCAGGTGCTCAATATTTAAGTTTTAACATTCTCTCAAGTTTTCTAGGCCATCTAGATTCATTCACTCATTTTTTTTATACCGCAAGGTGCCCTTCAAGATGCACTCTGTGCTCCAAGGGTGCCACTCACCTTTGATTGAAATTGTAATTACACGACGTGCCCTTCAATATGCACTACATGATCCAAGGGTGCCACTTGCATTTAACTGGTTTTGGTAGTTGTCCAACTCTTGGAGTCAATACTCCATTCAAGGGACCTTGTGAGAAACTAAGGGCCTATAAGGAATAAGGACCCTGCCTTATTGCATGCCCCTTAGAATCTTTGTGAGCGACTGTCTCAGTTTTCCCTCACGACATCATGGGTATCTCGAACTAGGTAATCGTTAACCTACAATTCGAGCCACGACAAGAGTGCTAGTAGGTTGTGACAGGGTTGTTGCCACACCTCTCCCTCAATATCTCATTTTTGTGCATGGCCCCTTTAATTCTTATGTGAGTCTGATTAGCAAGAAATCATCAATCTGCATTCATCAACAAAACACTATCAATGATCCATAAACAACATCATAATATACCCGATCATATGTCACATATGCATAAATAAAATACCCAAACCAATACAATCCACTCCCTGACTCGATCCAAAGTCCAAGGAGGTCCATTGATGCCATCAACATCCTCAATCTGTCAAGTGTCATGCACACTAAGGGGAAAATCGTCAATAACAACTGTCAATACATAGATATCAATTAACATAACATCATAACCCATCAAAATCATCATAAGAATCCATAAGCGAACATACAACCATATACTAAAACTGGATCACTTGCACGCAAGTGTCCTCAAAGAATAAGTCAATAACACATGCTCGCAAGAGAAAGATGTTACAAGAATCCCCAAATTTGACATCTTTATGCAAATTCTCCACCGGGTTCTTTATCATATTGCACTCAGCCTCAAGAATGGAAATTTAATGCTTAACATAAACTAAAGTACTCATAATAGCTGCAATTTGTGAAATATTCATAATCATGAAATTTAGTAGAGAGAGAGAAAATGGATGTCATGTTTCCACGAATCATTTCTTCATGTGCCCTGAAAATGCTCCTTGGCTCTTTGAAATCCAAATGATACATGATGGATAGACCAACCCCAGAAGGCTCAAGAGAAAATTGACTCTTTTCAATGCAACAGGCCCACAAACATGAACCTAAAAGAGCTATATGAAAGCCAATAAATATCTCAGGGAAAATCCAATACCCATACAACTAAAACATAGAACAACAATACCTACAACCACACACCCAGAGTAGAGACAAGACCAAGTTTTGAGGATCAAAACTCACTATCAGAGCATCCAATACGAACTTCCCCAAATAATCAAAATCAATTCCACATTGACCGAGGCGAGAAATACCTATTGAATCAACAACCAACTTTTGAAAATCAACTAGACTCAACAAACACCAAGCAAGTAAAGAGAAAATAAGACTGACCACCAACCTGATTACCAGAGTGAATTATGAACTAAGGTTGACCAAACAGAACTTCCAATGATCTTCCCACTAGATAGAGGACTGACACTCCATTATCCCACCTCATCTAAGATGAAAAAAAATATTCCTTCAATATCCTTCATCCTTGAAAACTCGAGCATGTGTGAGGGAACCTTGGGTCATGACGAGTTTATTGGCATGCCTTGATGGAGGAGTTGGAGCATGAAAGACACATGGCATAGTAAATTTGAGGTTCTTGTCATTAATTACAAAGGATTGATTAAAGTATGGCTTCAGTAGTTAATTGACCATTAACCCAAATCTCCCTGAATTTTAAACTTATTGCCTTATTGACTAATGTATTATCTTTATTATTAAAACCCTATAAAAATTAATGGAAAAAGGTTTTCTAAATTCTTGTAGCCTCGTGTCGAGATCAATCTAGGATATGGGCAAGTTTGTAGTTAATTGGAAGGACTTTATTGTGCATCAATTTGATAATTATGATAGGGTCTCCCACCACTGTTAATGATATAATATTTGCTTCCACTGTGATCATCGATCCTTGAAGTAATGCATAAAATTCTACCTAATAATTCGATGAAACCCCAACCCCAGACATATGATAATTTTTCATTTTACTTAGAATATATTTCATACTTAGCATTTTGCATCAAGGTGGTCATTTGAACTATCATCTTTTTATTATATATATATAATTTTTTTTATTTTATAAAAATAAATTTAAATTATTATTTTTTATATTCAAATTTCATTTATTCGAATCTTAATTTGTAAAAGTATATTAGTTATTTTATTTTTTAATTTGTTATAGTATTTTTTCCTTAATTGTTTAATTGTTTGTATTTTATAATTTTTTAGTATTTTATTAATTTGTTAGCATAGTGAACATAGTTATCTTTTTACATTATATTTTTATAATCTAGCTATTATTTTACATTTTTCATTAATTAGTTATGTTTCATTATTTTAGTTGACCTTTGATATTTTTAACCTTAAAGATTTGGTAAAATCTTAGTTGGTACACGACTTTTTACAAACAAGTGCCATTGCAGTGGCTATGTCCCTGCCGAGAAGGGTTTTTTGCATGTTGATTTGAATGGCTTGGGTTATGTACATCAAGGTTGCGGTCAAAACAAGGAAGGAGTGCCTAGTTCAATCTCTAACCTTGGAGCAAAGAAAAAGGATAATAGTAGTAAGAAATAAATTGGGTTATCTGGAGAGAGAAGACTAGTAATGACATGTTATATAGACTATTTTCTCTGAATTCTTATTCACTGGTAAATGACCGTAATAGCCACTTTATTCAGACAATAATAGGTATAAGAGCACGAGTCAACTTGTGGGTACTGAGCCCATATTTTGTTATGTACACGAATAGTGAGATGCAATTAGGTTACACCCATTGGGAACCTATAATTGGGTTAGACTTTATGCGAAACAATGTGGCTTAATTAATTCATTGTTTTTTACAAACATAATTAGTTAGCATGCATGCATGTCTCTGGATTATCACATATATAAACAGACCCTTCCTCTCTTTTGCTACAACATTGCAACTATCAATGCTAAGTGTAGGGATATATATTAAAATAAGAAAAATATGTGAATCATGATTCAATGTCTTTTATATCTTTTAATGCATAGAAAAAGAGCTAATCAGGGTTATCTATCAATAATAATGTGAAGGGCTTCAAAGCAATCATTCTTTTCTTAACATTATAAGCTCTGATAAAATGATGTGAAATGCATGAAAAGGACCATCTGAAAATAAATGAGTAGTTCTAGTTCTGAACAAAATTGGTTTGAAAATAAAATTAGAGTGGTTACCTTACAAAAGAACAATAACTCAATATATTGCGTGCAATTTAGAATTGCACTTAAACATGGAGATAGCATGTGAATATAAAACAGAGACTATATTCATGCCAATTATGGTATATTCAAATAGATACTATATATTAGTTACTAATAAATGATCGTCACAAATGCTATATTCAGATGATAATAGGTATAAAGGCGGGTAGTCAACTTGTGGGTATTGGACCCATGTTTTATTTCGTACACTAATAGCAAGATGCAATTAGGTAAACCTTATGTGAAACAGTGTGGCTTAACAAGTGCTCATGCTTAAAGATGCCTCTGCCCCTGTTGCTGGGAATGAGTCAATAACCGGTTCAAATGCTAGGGTTGCTTGCATTATTCAGATTTAGCATTCAACCATAGTTCTCCTAGTTCTCCAAATTTTTCTTGCTCCCTAGGCGATCAAGTCAATATTTCTTCTAAAGCAAAGGGTATGCTTGAAAATCAACAATTGGACAAGGAGGTAAACTAGATGTATTCAAGGTGGATGAGTTGGGCCTAACGGTGCGATATGGGAGAACATGCCTTCTTGTTGCTTACAGTTTCTCTCGGTTTAGCTCGAAAGTATCGTTTCTTTTATCCAAACATAAAAAGAGACCAATGAAGTGTAACAACGCTAGCATATAAATATGATCTAGTTGATGCTTGTGCTAAACAAGTTTGTGGAGAAAGACAAAGGAGGAAAAGGATATCTGGAAACAAAAATATCAATCAGTATGGTATCCAAATATGAAAAATACATATCAAAGGCTAGGGAAGTCTTCAAAGCATCACAAGCATGGAAAGGTGAGCATTGTTCCCTAAGGGATCCAAAAGGAAGATCGAAATTGTATAGGAAATACTACTGTGTGGAAGACAAATAATCTACTGATGTAGAGTCTATACCTCTGGGTTTATGAAAGTGGCTAGGGGAAGAAAATCATTGATAATAATGTGTTGCTATTTTGTAGATGCCAAGTGTTGTTTCCTGAAGATGTTGGTATTGCAAAAATACAAATCCATGGATCAAAAGTTTCATTGTTGGGTTGTATATCTTGATCTATTGTGAATGCCCTATGTATTTGAAGGTATTGAAGGATATATCATAGTGTCCACTATGTAAGACCTTGTGTATTTGAAGGTATTGAAGGATATATCACAATTTCCATTGTGTGTTGCAACTGTTTCTGCTGATATGTTTGGCTCTTGCAGCTCATCAAGAATTCATTGGAATGCCAAACACAACTCATCTACCTTGAAGACATCTCTCTTTTCAAATTTTAATTAGATTGCACTATTAAGGATTTTTTGAAGCATCCCTCGAGCTCACTGCATCTAGATTCAACATTTTCTTTTAGATAGAGGACCTATTGTAAAGCCTATAAAAAGGCCAATAAAATCATTAATATATCAATAAAGTTGTCCTAATCTCCTCCAATTCGGAGGCTTCTTATGTCTTATATTTGATTCTTTATCAGCTACAAGATCTTATTATTTTTTTGAAAAAGAAAAAACACAAATTTCCAAAACAAGACTCGTGCCATAAATGCAAGGCCAGCCTTAGAGGTGCTCCCATTTATTTATTTATTTTCGACTAGAGGTGCCCCCATTTATTTCTTTATTTTCAACTAGATTCGAAATGCAACAGTGACATTATACGAGACAAAGTGAGAGAGGAGAGATCATAATCGCATTTACCTAGACGATACCATGTGGAAGTTTCAGACACCATGAAAAATTAGATGACATCAAAAAGTTAGTGAGGGTGCAAGTGTTAATGGACCAATGAAAGTCTACCAACAATTTTGTGAATGGACAATAGGTGATGGCAAGTGATATGTGGCATGTATTACCTAAGTGACCATGTATTCAATATAATATCATTCTCATTCTCACATGTATGTTGTAGTTATCACCTCCCATTTTTTTTCGATAAGGAACAGTAGTTCAAGAAAACATGTATAACTCAAAGAGCTTGGTTTAAGAAACGGTAATACCCTACAAAGCCACACTACCAGTGGAAATATGTCCACTTATACATTACTGCAAACGTTTACAATGAAGATAATGCATATTTCTTTAACAAAGGATCACAAATCGAAAGTGAGGACATAGTACTTCATATGAGACATTATTGTTATTCCTGCAGCCTTTTCTTGGCATTTTCTTTCAAGACATTTCTCCAAAACATGCAACATGTACGCAACATGTACCTAAATGAATATATAAAGTAAATGAATAATATATCCACTGGAGAAGAAAAAAGAAGAATGAAAGACGATGATGCATAACAATAGTTTGAGTTGAAGTCCTATGTTCTCGAACTAAAGGATGCCTGATTTTCAATGTTTGAGAAGATATTACTCACCATAGATCTTAGATCAACCTCACTCACTCCCTGTAAATCATAACAATGAAATGATAGTGAAATGCCTCAAAAAGTCTAGTTCCATTAAGTTTGCCAGTAACAAAATAACAAAACCAAAATAACTCTCAAAATGTACACTTGAACAATAATAATTAGAAAAATTGAATGACCTATGCACCCAAATTATCACAAATAAAAGTTACTTTTTATACTGCATATATATATTATATATGTAGGTAAACTGAGAAAATGAGACCAAGAACAATAAGAAGTGCTACTTACAATTGATACCAAGAACAATAAGAAGTGTTACTTACAATTGATACCTTAGTAACTGAGCACTGGGTAGGTGAAATAGCAATAGAGATCTGGAGAACATTTGTTTTACCATAGAAAAAAAAATTGATGTATCAGTATCCAAAACCAAAATAAATCATATATCATTTGATTAGAACATCAAAATAAAAACTGGGCCTTCAACATATGTAGGAAGGGATTTATCACACCCGCGACAATGATTTACAACATTCCAAATAATTATTTATGACATGACAATGCCTAGAATTGTTTGATGATATAATAATGATGATTATATACAAAACTTAGAAAAAATATGTGTCTTTAATGCATTGACATAAGAAAACTGCAACAAGCTATTTGTCTCATTGTTCCAGCTTCAAGTTCAGAATATTAAGATTACATTACAGATATTTGTCTCATTGTAAAAAAATAATTATAAAAACTAATTCTTATATCCCCTGTGGATAAATGGGTACACTTGAAATCACAACATTTTGTTTTTATAGGAAAACATGTGTCTAACTTTACAATAGTTATATGAAGTCTAATTTTGGTTTTGATGTTATCTGCATGGACTATCCCTTAACAAAAAAAAATGATGCAAGTGTGCCACTATGAAAAACAAGCACATGCCATAAGTCAAATCACAAGTGTGCAGTGTGCACTGCGTTGTGCAAGACCCAGGTGCTTCAGACCTTGAGTCAAATCAGAATTAGCAGGTGTGGTCAGTTATGTAGGTTGCAACTTTCAATGTTGTCTTAAATTTTTGTTTCAAAATAATGTTTATTGAAATGGCCAACAAACATCGAGTTTAACAACCATTATTACGAGCCGACGCACCAGTTTCACGCGAGAAAGACTAGGTTGCATAACCCAAGCCATTCAAATAAGAATTCAAATGCAAGACGTCGTTGGTTACCATAAATTATAGAATAGAGGCTTTAGAGTAGCACGCTCCTCTGTCGAGATCATACTAAACAACCCAGTCCAAGACTTATTGTTTCTCTCAAGACCAAAATGGTCCAACTAACTTTATTTTATTTTATTTTGAATAATACCTATACCATCAATAAGATAGGCGGGCTAGACAAATCATAATAATAAGCAGTTCCAGTTTGAACTTGAAATCAAGTCGAACTAAGGGTTTACACTGATACAAGAAATTCCCTATTATATTATATTTCGGGTTCAAATTTTCTGGGCTTACACCCATAATTGTACAACATGCGGAGAATATTACACCTAGGGTTGCCTTCATGATGCATATTACATTCCATAGGGGCAATTTGCTTCGTCTAGGTCTGATAATAACCAACATGGTGGGCATGGACTGCGGCTAGGTCTGGTTTTGTTAATAACCTATATGATGGGCATGGACTCAGGATGGTAAAAATTTCTAGTGCAATTCAATGCTTATAGCTCATATAATTTAATAATCGTGCTCTCCAATGCTATAGTGTCGATTTCCATGACTATGCATACATGCAACCAACTGTGAGCGAATTAGTTTACTAAATTAAGAGGATACATGAAAGAAAAATACAAGTGGGAAGTTTAAAGTTAACAAGTGTCTTTTTCAGGTATTAAGAACCGCCAAAGGAAGTTGTGGGCAGTTAAAGTTAACAAGTGTAGGTATTAAGGGCGGTTGAAGGGTACATGTAGCATGACGAGTATGTGGTTGTTTTCCCAACTGTCCAATACATCATGAAATCTGGACTCTCATTGTGAACTGTGCATAAAAGAGATTCGATAGTAATGCATGTATTGCATTTGGCATGGAGTTACTGAGATGGCCTGGTCTTAGTCCTAGCCTAAACCATTACAAGGTAGTATCCATTGCAAGAACCTTGCTTATCCATGTGCATTCAAGCACAAGTTATTCGAGGCTGAACATACATCATTTTTTTGTATATGATGCATGGCATGAATTCCAGTTTTGAGTTAGAGTCTCCAACCCCCCTTCTTTTGGTTTTCAGTTAGAATGGTTTGGATGGATGCCAGCCCGTCATTGAAGAGGGAAGTATGCTTTGGCCATAGTTTAACCATGTGGAGAAAAATGGATTGCTCATCCTCGGTCTATTAATATGGTGAATTATGTTCATACATTTAATTCCAGTTGAGCGAGATGCAGAGCCACTGGCCATCTTTCAAATCTATATATCTCTTTTCTGCCTTCCAGTGAGAATGGAGATATTTGTTGTGTGGCATTTCATAGAATCCATGGAAATCCCTGAGGTTCGGTAGCCCTTCGAGTCAAAATACATTGATGTCATGGGATTGAAAAGGGGCTAGTCAAGAAAAGGCTAATTTGACAGGTGCTAGGAGGCATAAATATGAATAAGAGTTTACTGGTTCTGTATTGTTATCGATTATGTGGTGTTGAGATGGATCAATTTAGTTCTGAAAGCAGATGCCTGGAGGTAGAGGAGGGTTAGGGTCATGGTCATGGTCATGTCGAGACAATGAAGGGCTTGTAAAACGAGCTCATCCTGTGAAGAACGAAGAAGAATTAAACTTTGGCAATGCTTGGGAAGACAAGGATGGAACGTCGAGTCAGATAGAGGAGAAACAACTAAGCATAGAGAATATCTTTAGCAACAAGAAGGTGCCTCCCTGGCGGGAACAAATCACATTCAGAGCAATGTTTGTGAGCATACTGTTGGGTATTATTTTAAATCTTTGTGGCATTGATTAACTACCTCTGCCATCTAACTTTCCATAACATGTTGTGGTGCAACGTTTGCAAGTTTTGAAGTTCGAAGCTACTGCAACATGTCTATGTTTGAATATTATATTTTCCTAAATGAAAGTTCTATTTTTAATAACCAAACTATTTTTAACCTATACCCATTTAGCTAGATATTTTTAACCTCCATTAATTATTCAACTTCTTTAACTCTAAGTTCAAGTTCAATTTAAAGATAAACTTTCCAACTTCATTAATTTTTCTCTTTCAACAATACAATTGAAATGTAGTTTAATGCAATTTAGCTTAGGATAAACAATTTCCTGTAACCCTAAAACTCTAAAGATCTTAGATGAAACTTTTTTTTTTTTTTTAATCTTTGCAGAGGTTTTATCTTAGTTTAAACCTTTTACCTTCTCGGCGGAAAAAAAAACGGTTTGTGATTGGACCAGATGTTCATATCACTACATCAATTGTACAACACCGTAAGCATATTATTTTCAACGAACCATTGATTTGAAAGAAATTTTTTTGCAGTTGCATTAGAAAAATGTGTTGTAAATGGAGAATTATTTGTAGTTTTACAGTATGATTTGAAAGCTGTGCTCCAATGGAGGATTACGTGGGCAGCATGTGCATAATTTCATTGCTTTGTGATCGTCCATCCAAATCATCTGACGAGTAGATGGTTGATTTTACATTTATGAAATGTGCAATGAAAAATGGTCTCACTGGTGCGCCATGTAGTTCTGGTTTTTTTAAAGCTTATATGTTCTCTCTATATTGTAGAGTTGTAATTCCATTAATTTAGCGAGTGACAATGTGCAAAAGGAAAAGATTTTGCGAGTGCAATATTTCGCAAGCTACGTGAGCTTCAAAAAATCTAAACCTCACCAGAAAATGAAACTTCAAATTTCGAGTAAGTCATGACAAGGAAGAGAGCTCATCGTGAGAGTTTAAGTTGTGAAAAGTTTGCAACGCGTGATCAATATCCTGCACACTAGAATCATTCCTTCTCTCAATGTTTATGCCGGATTGTTGATTCTTTTTCATAAAAACATGGATCGAATTGTCTAGAAGTTCGGGTTATTGAAGACTTTGTTCATGAGACAAGAGAATACCATGATTCAAATGTGTGGTGGCTTGTTATGTTATTGCATTTAGTGGTATGTACGAACCAGTCTAAAACTTTTTATTATAAATTATTATGCAATTTTGGTTTTCTGAATTGGGTATAATGCAAGGGGATTTGGGAACAAACAGGCACATATATTGTTGGGAATACTACAGACAATATAAAAGATTCAAGTCTTAGTTGGATTATCGGTTTTATTTTCACCGTGGGTTTTCCAGAACTGTTAGTTGTGGTGCCTCTTCTAAAGGTAAGGAAATTCAGAATCATAAGAACTAGTGTAGTTTTGATATTGGCGATTTAAGAATTTATTTAATTTTCGGCTTATTTTCAGACAATGAATTTTTCTTGGCTGATTTTCAAATAGTGGTGATATACTACAAGCTCACCTATCCAAGTGAAACAACAACAATGGTTCTCATAAATGGATTCCACACTTGGTGAATTTTCCCATATTGTTCAGTGCAATCATCTCTTGGGGTCTCATGTGGCCTCTCATAAATAACTGCAAAGGAGACTGGTACACTGCCCCAGACGGAGACAGGAGTATGCAGGGCCTCCAAGGTTACAAGGTCTTTGTTTCTATTGCTTTCATATTGGGCGATGGAATATACAATTTAGTCAAAATCTTGTACATCACTGTGACCACTATGTATAGTCAATGGAAGAAAAATGTGACTCAAAATGGTTTTCCAGTGCTAACCAGTGATGGATGCAACAATGGATGCTAATGAGCCATCAATGGATGCAACAATTCCCTATGATGAGAAACGACAGAACAAGACAATACCTGTATGGGTGGTCGGAGTTGGGTATGTGGCCCTTGTTGCTATATCCATGGGGGTTATCCCACTGATTTTTCATCCTCTAAAATGGTACTTTGTGTTACATAAATGATGAAATTAAAGTATTATATATTATTATCATAGCCTCTAACAAATTGTTCCTTGTGTAAATTTTGCAGGTATATGCTAAAGTGACTTGTAATGGGAAAGAGATGAATGAATTCATACAACAAAGAACATTAGCCAAGAACATTATCCACTATCCACCATGGGCATGTGAAGCTTCAGGGGCATGTGCAACTTCTCTTTGAGAAGCATAGCTTGTAGCTGCAAGAACATTATCCACTATTAAGCAGGGGCATGTGCAACTTCTCTCTGAGAAGGATAGAATGTAGTTGCTTGTCTCTTACCGAGAGAATTAGAAAGGTCATGATCCATCAAATAACATTATCCACTATCTAGTAGGGGCCTGTGTGCCTCCTCTTTGAAAATCATATCCTTAGGGATGGGAACATATAGGAGAGTTAAAAAAAAGGCATTCAACAAAATTCATTGGACAGAAGCATCTAGGAGAGTTATAACAAAAAGGCTTTAACAAAATTCATGGCAATGAGGGCATTTTTTTGCAGTGCCTTCAAAGAAGGTGGTGTAGTGAGTTGAAGCGGCGGGATGCATGAATGAAGAAGAGGCGACAGGTTGTATAAATAAAGAAGAGGCAGTCAACTCAAGAGCCAAAGAGGCCACATGACAATTCACATCTATCCCATCAATACACATGAATTTAATGAACTGCAAAATTGAATTGCAAAATTGATATAATGCATTGTTATAGCCTAGATCTCATAAACTTAGGTTATGTAAAGGTTATCTAACATTGGGAAAAATTGATTTTTGTTATAGCCTAGATCTCATAAAGAGATTTAATGAAGCTATAACAGACTCAAAACTTGGGTAATCCAAGATTGTGAAAAATGCATTGTGTCAGAGCCGCAAATAAAGACATTTAATGAAGTTATAAGAGACTCACAACTTAGGTAATCCAAGATTGATAAAAATGCATTGTGTAAGAGCGGCAATAAGAGTTTTGATTTGTTAGCCAATAGTTACTTCTATAAAAACAATTTAAATATTATAAAAAATAACTATTCTGGTATTCCTATGTACAACTTTGAAAAAGAAAACATATTTGTGGTCAAAGGGTAAAGTAATTCATAGTCAACGATGAATCGATTGCTAGAGTCCCAGAGACTAATAAAAAATTTAGAAGTAAATTTGATTTACTCTACATATTTACATATTTAAATGAAGAACAATGTTTTTTGGTATCTTATTAATTTAATAAAATAATTTATTAAATCTTTATTAATACAACCACTTTAAATTATAGATTAACTCTCTCTCTCTCTATGTATATATTATTTGTAATTTTTAAAATAAAATCTTAAATAATATTTATATTTTCTATTTTATTATACAACTTCTTATATAAATATATAATATTTTTTATAAAAAGAATAAAGTTACACCTCAATGATAAGATAAGATGACTTTAATAAAGAATCTAACCCTCAACTATTATATTAATGATTATATTTCATATTGTCAATTCATACTAGCTGAATCAGTTAAGGTGTGGGTTTTGTTTACTAGGTGACCCAAGTTGAATACCCTTATGATGTGTTTAGTCTAGAGGAGACACCCAAAAATCCATCTATGCCAGGCTGGGTGCACTCCATGAGTGATTTTGACAGCTTAGATGCCCCTGGATTGTGGTTTCTTAACCAATGTTTGAAATGCTAGCTAGCCCCACAAATAACAAGCACATTTATAACAAACAAACAAAATGATTATACTCCATATTACATTAATCCATTTATTTGTATCGAATATGTTGTCATTATTATTTTAAATTTCAATTCTTTTCCCCATTATATAATTATATATATATAATTTTAATATTATGTTTTTTTTATTATTAATTTTTTAGTTTCATAATCGTCTCTATTTTGATGTGATTATTTCATTTTTATGTTATTTTTTAATTAGTTATATCATTTACAT
>ML794062.1:115305-128930 GCA_009831015.1 Picea engelmannii
GTGTTGAGCTCTTAACAAGTATATTATTAAATGTTGAGTTTTTAACTAGTATATATTTTTTAACCATGAAAATCTGTAACTAATAGATTTGATATAGACTAGGCCCTAGATCAATCCTATTAGCTCTGCCACTATAACTTAAAGAGTATATCCAATAATCAACATGCCACATATAACAATAATTTCAAGAACACATTATTGTAATGGCTCCAAATCCTATTATGACATCCTTGAAATAAAGGAAAAACACACAAATTTTTTTTTTTCTAAAAACATTTTAACATTTTACTTTTAGATGAAATACTAGATACTACATTATCTAATATTAGAAACATATTTTACTTTTAAATGAAATACTAGATGCTAAATGATCTAATATTAATAAATTATTGAGAATGAAAATGGCTCCAAATCCTATTATGACACCCTTGAAATAAAGAAAAAACACCCCATTTTTTTTTTCCTAAAAACATTTTAACATTTTACTTTTAGATGAAATACTAGATGCTACATTATCTAAACATATTTAATTTTACTTTTAGATGAAACACTATATGCTAAATGATCTAATATTAATAAATTATTGAGAATGAAAATGTTTTAATGTCGTAAGTTGAGTTTTTAAAAACAAATATTATAGCATCCTAAGATTAGTCATTATTAAAGTTATTATAGTATCTATTTCCTAAATGTTACAGAGGATTATATAATGATTAAACTATCTACTAGTAAATGTGTCATAGCATCCCAGTTCTAGAAATGTGTAAAGATAGAGCATCCAATTTATGAATGTCTTCCCAAAACGTTAAAAAAACTAAATTTTAGAAGTTTTTTAGATTTTTTTTTTTTTTTTTTTTAAAAGAAACTTAAGATTTGTATATATTAAAGGGTTGCATCGATGTAAGTAGCAATAATTTTTTTATAAAATTTGATTTATCATAGAAAAAGTTTGTATCTATTAGCATCTTGTCATAAAGAACATGATAAAACATATATGTTCAAGTAACCTAGTTGTCATAATTTTTGATAATATGGTTTATCAACAAAATATATTTAAAGAACATTCAGTTTTTTTAAGTGTTTATTGGTTCATTCTGTATTCTAACTTGACTATGTGCATTGTATTCTATGTCTATTGGCTTTGCTTCTTCTCCTTCTTGATCAACTCTAGGGTATCTTGCCTAAGAATTCCTTGAAATGTGGATGTTGGACCCTGAGTTAGAGAGTTGGGGGGCTTCCCTTGCTCATAAATGATTGTGTTCCTTCTATAAGGTATCCATCCTTTGGAGTAGCCTTGCTACAATTTGCTCTAACTCATTTACCCATGTCTTTCTTCCTTCGTTTCACGAAATTGCTTAAATTCATGTTCCATTTGTTTCATTCTCTACAAAAGTATAACCATTGTTTGTTCTAGAGAAAATGTTCTCTGCCTTTCTTGGTCTAAGCTATCAATTTTGTGAAAAAGGACTATGTCCAATTGTTCCATATTAATAAATTTGCCCATAAATTCTCCAACGTGGTTCCTAGAGCACTTAAAAATGTCCTCATAATTCTTCAAGATGCCTTTTACTTCATTCCAATTTGGTTCCATTGTTTGATAAACTTCCAATTCCACACGGCCACACTTTCGAATCTTGATACATAGAGAGAAGTTAATAAATGGACCCAAATTAACCTCCACAAATGGATAATGAAGATCTATAATTTGGTTGGTCATTGAATTGGTAGAATGAGAATGAGATTGTTTATGTATCTATTGTTTGGGGGGTTCGAAATTAACGCTCCATTGTTCCTAGAAGTTGTTAGACAAGTCCTCAAGAGGACTTAAAACAAAAGGAGATAATTTAACACTGACAAGAAGGAACAAGGGAGTATCGTGAGACTGGGAGAAATGAAGCACAACGGGAGGGATTAAACTAGTAGAAAGAAACATTGGAAACCCTAAAAGCTTTGTCCGTTGGTAATTTCAGGCCCCAACTACACCAAACAAATAGGGGAAATGACCTCCAGTTTCCAAATTTAAAACAAAGATATTGTGAATAGGAAGTTCAGGGGGGGGATTAAAACCAGGAAACATAAAGGAAAAAACCCTTAATCCAATCTCTAAATCTTGGTCGTTTCGAACAAGAGTTTCCACCCACATACTAAAAAAATGAATGTTGAGAGTCCTCAAGCAACAAACTTCATATAGATACGAATTCAAAACAGGGAAATTGAAAATATAATTCTCATGAAGGAACCAAGAGTACCTTATGACCAAGAAGCGATTAGCAGAGGGTTTAGTAGGATGGTTGAGGAAGTATTCAACGGAGGTTGAATCACAAATTTCTTGTCCAAGCCACCAATCTCTAGAGTCTGCAACAATTTTTCATTCCATGGCTGCCTTCATTAAGAACCCAAGAGCACATGCGCAATAGTTGTGAATGAAATAACTCGACTTGGTCATGGAGTGTGCAGACGTTGGATGAATGACCTTGATGCACCTCTGACTGTCCTTGCCATTAATAATCATCATTTAAAGAATTAAGGGAGGGGATGGAACCTTGATTCTCCACTAATTATCATACAATCCTTTTTTAATATTGATCAAGTCTTAGAGTTTTTATCCACCTCCATATTTAGCTCTCCTTTGATATGATAGAGAGTGAATTTATCAAAAAATTTAAGCACATCTAGGGAACGTGACATGATGCCTTTTTCGATATTGCCCTCAATGACATTCCTTTGAACAATTGCTCTTATGACTAGCATGGAATCCCCACATATAATGACTTTTTTTTTCATTTCAAGAGAGCCATGTTGATTCCAGTATAGAGAGCATAAGCCTTTGCTTCTTTGTTAGTTAATGTTCCAAGACCCCAAACATAATTTGTGACTGACTGACCTCTGGGCTTGTAAATAATCCCTCCTCGCACCTGTCGCCCCTTCCAAATTTTAAATGTTGATAAGGATATTAACGTGGATATGTTTAAGCCCAAAGGGGTTGGATCCAATGGTGGAAAGCGAGGAGTTTTTCACTATTGGGAAAGGTTCAATTCCCATGAGGGCCTAACCTGAAGCCATGGGGGTACCTTGAGGTAGTGGTCGAACATGTGGTTGCACCCATAGCTATTATATTAAATGATATCATGACCCGTGCACACATAAGTGGATCAAATACCACCCCCATGTCCTTCAATTTTTTTACAGTCCCCGATGTGTAGGACAGTCGGTGACAGAGTGTGTTGTTAAGGCACTCTGTGATGTTAAAGTCATCGGTTCGAAATCCGCGGGGACAAAAACTCCATCAATGTTAAGGGTTGGTGTGGCTCAGGCTGGGTGCGACCCCCGGGTGATTTTGACGGCTTAGATGCCCTTGAGTCGTGGTTTCTTAGCCACATGTTAGTCCCACATGTCACAGACAAACTAACAAAAAAAAATGTGGATATGTTTAAGGATGTTTTTATTTACAATATAATAAAATTAATAAATTAATATAAATTCAAATTAAATTATTAATGTATAAATTTATAAAAAAATTATATTGATAACCATAATATTTTTTTTATTAATTATTAAATATAAAATTATATTTCAAAAAACTAAATATAAATTAGTATAAAGTTTTTTTTTTAAACTTATTTTCATCATTGTATTTGTATTATAACGTATTAATTTTTATTTAAAAATAATAGTGAATCATTTTATTATAATGTATTCTTTAGTGTATTTAATATATGATGTATTCTTTAGAGAGATCAAATTTCTTGGACTTGTAAAAATTTTTTCAAGTTTCTTGGACTGAAACTGAACCCATATGTTTGATGTGCTTGCACAACATTAACTTATCTTGAAGCAAAGTATGATTGAATTCCCATCCTACAACCATCTCATGTTCATGCTTAAGATCAACTACTTTACTTAGCACAATTATAGGTGTGTTGCTTGCATAAGTTTCCTTCCTTAACTGTTCCATTGTTTGAAGAGATTGATTTGGTTTTATGTGATGAGAATGTACAACATATTCATTGCCTTCTTTAGTTAAGTGATATTGATTATGTTCCATGTAGAAGATTTCTTTGTGATCATATAAATAAGAGCTTCCTAAGACCATTCCACATGTTTCTAGCGGCACCACATCACATGTTACTTCATCCACATACTTAGATGTAATTGCAAATTTTATGATACATTGCTTTGTTATGGGAAATTTGTGATCTTTGCTCATCCAATTAAGTGAATAGGGTTTGTGATGCATCTTAGTGTTTAATCCCAATTTCTTAACCACTTCCTCTGAAATTAAGTTAGATTGAGATCCACCATCTATCAATGTATCGATCTTAGTATGTTTCATTATGACACTTATATGAAACAATTTACTTCTAGAATCATATCCATCATCAATTTTACATGAAAAACCAACTGATGTGATCTTAGTCTCATCACCTGAATCATACCCCAAGTTTGTTGGTCGTGTTGTTGTTGCAACTGTTTGCTTCCCTTTCCTCTATTTGAACCACTTCGATCTCTTCTCTGGGTGCAATTTCCAACAATGGTCATCATCATGCCCTTCTTTCTTGCAATGCTTGAGAGAGAGCTTATCTTTCTTCACGGTCGTTGAACTTGCTTTCTTTCCATTCCCCTTTCTTTTGTCTTCTTTCCTTGAAGACGATTCCCCTGATACACCAACTCTTGTTTTCCCTGCTTCAATATAAGTTGCTTGAACATAAACCTCATCAATATTAGTAGGTCCAAACATAAATATAGTGTTACGAATATGTGCAGGTAAACCTCCTATATACTTCATAAGAGTTTCTTGTGTATGTAATGGAATATTTAACATTAATGCCATCTTACGAAAATCATTTGTGTATTCTTGCATCATTTGTCCTTTTCTTAGTTTAAGACTTTTCCATTCAATTAAAGCCTTCTCCTTATAACCCAAAGGATAAAACGAATTTATAAGTGCAAAAACAAATTCTTGCCATGATGGAAATACATTACCAACTTGTTGAGTACCATGTTGCAACTTACTCTGCCACCAGATGAGTGTTGTGCCTGCAAGACGAAGCGACGCCAATTTGATTTGGGTTGCCTCATATTTGATTTGATGCACATTGCAATAAACTTCCATCTATTTGACCTAATTATCAAGCCTCTCAACATTGACTTCCCCATCACACTTGGGCAATTCGAATTTTACATCAAGCTTAAGTAATGGCACAACATGCTTATGTTTATGATAATTTTTTCTTGCGGTAGAAGTTGCACTTGTACTTGAAGAAGAAGAAGATGGATATGATGAAGGTGAAGGGGGGAGTTTTAGGAGGGTCCTCTTCTTCTTGGAATTTGTCTTGTTTTGAATATTCCCCTTGAAAAGGCCTATTCTGTTCCAAGTAATCATCATATAAGACCTTCACCATCTCTGACATGGCGAATAAAGTCTTTTGAAACTCTATCTCGTTCTGAGACATTCCTTCTTCAGATTCCATCTTCTCACTTTGAGATGCCCTCTTTCTCGATCCAATCTCAGGATCCCCTTCTACAAGCTCTCCTTCAACATGAATTAGATTTTCCCTGGTAATCATGCAAACTCAAACAACCAACTATCAACCTGCTCTGATACCACTTGATCCGAAAATGATATTTTAAAGACTTGGTTGAGTTTTAAGCATGTGTTAAATTACCATTCAAAAAATTAAATGAGGAAGGAGATATTAATGGAAGAATGTTATAGCCATCATAAAGAACACAGAACATAAAGTAAACATTAAGAATAGAAAACCACAACGTCAAGATTGTTAATGGAGTTCAGCAAGGTTGCCTACGTCTTTGGGCCTATGTCTCAGTGGGGGAGGCTTTCTTATTAATCTTAAATGCTAAAAAATTACATTAGAAGTATCTCAAAAGGATTAAAAATTGGTCTAGTTTTTTTCTATTCGACCTCAAGAATCCAACACAATTGATGGCACTGAAAAAGGTTGAGCATAGCTCCAGAAAATGACCTCCAAAGTTCACTTCCTCAATGGCTTCCCTGCATAAAAATGGCTTAGGATTTACAATTCTTCATCATTATGTTGTTTATAAGCCTCCTAAGGTTTCCAAGAACCTCTAGTTTTTATAGATTCTAAGTTGAGAATCAAATCCCAACTTTTCCCCAAGATCTGGCCTCTTTTTGGGCTCCAAATCCCCCCAAAATGGCCAAAATCCATTAAAAATTAGGCTGAAAATCATTAAAATCCATTCAATATAGTTAAAAAACCACTTTTTCAAATATTTGGCGTGTCAACCCCCTAGTCGTAAGCTCCTGGTCATATGGGGCAGCACCATATGTTCATGTGCTAACCCTGCTCCCTTGTCCGCTCTGGTTGGGTGGTGGTCCATGTGGCCACGGGTTGGTGTTGAGTTCTCTGTTCTATCCCCTTTTCAGGTCATGTGGCAGCCATATATCCGGGCACCCTGGTCGACGGGAGCCCCACTAACCGAGTGCTACCCCCAAACCTTCGCACATCTCCACAACAAAACCCAAATATCTCGCATAGGGGTTAAGCCTCAACGTATAGCCCATATGGTCCGTCGGTTTTTGTGAAGTCTTTGGCTAGGTGGAGGTCAGGTGGTCGAATCCACCGGAGGTGCAACAAAATTTTGAACCAGACCACATTGGTCATATCTAGGGTGCCAGGTGGCACCTTATGATTGGGCCACGTGTCACCTCTGGATTGGACACCATACACACAATCAACTGCCCAGTGGACTGCCACGCCAACCTGCAAATGCATATGTCCAATCAACGTCGTACGACACATGTCAAACCCAGAGCCTGCCACCTGGCACCACATCAGCCTGTCATACTCTACAGTCAACTGCTCGTTCAGTGCCATGTCATTTCCACCTATCATCCGTACTGCCACATGTCAGACTGTCATTGGGCCACCTTAGTTTATGGATTGCCACGTCAGCGTCCGTACAGTCCACGTGTCAAATCCGTAATGTGTCATCTTAGCTTGAAAAAACCAAAAATGAGTGACATGTGTCACCTCCTCATGTTGCCACATCATCATGATGACATCATCGTGATGTCAGCTTCCACATCATGCTGACGTACTGATGACATCAACATTACGGCTTATGACTGTTAACTTTGACTTTTTTTGCTTATTTTGGAAATCGATAAGAACGCGATAAATTTCACATAGAATGTCCATTTTCGGAAAAATAATACATGGACATAATCAACGTGATGAGCCCGACGCAATGGCGCTAGTTTCATATGATTCCAATATATTTTATTTTTAGGCCTTCCTGGATCCATTTGGATCAACTGGCACATAAAATCCTTGTTTGAAAGAGCTCTTACAAACAAGTAGGATGTCTTCAACAACATTTTGATGCAGATGGAGTATCTTCAACTGCAAATAAAATATTTGGATTAAAAATATACCATTCTGACAGCAAGCACAACGGAAATCCACTTCAAAGAACACAACAACAGTTAGGTGCTTGAGGTGAATGCCATCCCTCCCCCACTAAATATTCCATGATAATTCTTTTAATTAGCTATTTTTCTGTATAAATTTTGTAGCCAACCTATTAGGCATATGGAAACCACTACTCAGAGATATCATAAGCGTCACAAGAAGCCTAACTCAAGGGATAATATTCTTTTTTATAACATGAGGGCTACTAGCCTCAAAGCTCAATTGTATCATTGCCATTCAGGCCTCTTAGAAAGCAGGCAGACAGTAAATCAAATGTAATTTGGGATCTATATTTTTGTCCATATTTTATAATATAATTAGATAACTTATAAAAAAACGTGAAATTTGGAATATAAAATTGATAAACAATTGCATTAATAGTAAATTTATCCATTCTAACTAGAGAAAATCATCATATTTAACATTAAATATTTTAAAAGATTTACAAAATTTATGAAACATTATATTAATGGTAATTTTTTTTTATGTTTTAATTAGAGAGTATCTTTTTATACAATGTACAGTTTAAGATATTAAAAAAATTGATAAAAAGTTATATTTGAAAATATATTTTTATGCAATGTACAATTTAATTAGAGAATTATTTTTATGTAATGTACACTACTGAAAAATGTTGGAATCAGGCGACTCATTGAATGCACTAACCACCTCGAATATGATTACATGTCCATGATGGGAGAATACCTTCCACACATTCCCAAAATCCAACGAAAGTCCAAGGGGTAGTCTACAGACAAGGTGAAGATGAGCCAAACGTTGATGGATGACGCATGAACCAAATGACAAACTGGACCTTTAACCTATGGTATTCATGGATATCAGTATAGTATGACAGAGCCATGATAGGAGGAGACTTCCCACATGCTCTCTAGGTCTAATGAGAGTGTTACAACAACTTTGTTTATTTAAATTGTAGACAAAAATAATATGTAATAGATATTGATTGATAATTGATAAAAATATGGTGCTATAATGAGCCTCGTGATGGTTTAATTATAGCATTGACTGGTCACAAGGTGAAGAGGTACGTTCCTCTTGATCCTTCATTAATTTTAATTAAATTATTATTATTATTATTATGTATTTATATTTTATGTTATATTTAGTATGTTCATAACATTGTCATCTCCTTACATTTTGCTTTGTCCTCAAAGCAAGGCTAGTGATGGGTATTTTCGATGAAAATGCTCTGATTCCCATGATGAATCTTCTTCTAGAAGGTTTTTCCATTTGATGAGATATTCATTAATGGTTTGAGAATGTAACACATTTTCCTTGGTGGCAAGAATACCTTCTGGTTCTAAAATAATTCTCCCTTTGTCATCGAATTCAGGGACTTATGTTTGAACTGGTTGGGCTTGTCCTAGCACCTTCTTGAGATATGAGACATGGAATACATTATGGATGTGGTATTTTTTTGGAAATTACAATCCATAAGCTACTTCGCTAATTTTTTTGTTAATTTGAAAAGGTCCATAGAATTTAGGAGCTAATTTATTCTTCCCTTGTTTCTTAAGGGATAATTGTTTTTAAGGTTGGAGTCTTACAAACACCTAATCGCCTTCTTCAAAGTCTCTTTCTGATCTATGTTGGTATGCTATTTGTTTCATTCGATTGCGAGTTGTTGATAGGTTTTCTTTTAATATTTTGATGAGTTTATTCTCTTCCTTCTAACTGATTCTTTACTTCTTGGACCTAAATGTTAATCAGTGCAAACTATTTCCATTTGGGTGGTTCATAACCGTATAAGACTTGGAAAGGGGTCATTTTAGCGGAAGTGTGATATGTAGAATTATACCACCATTCGGCTAAATGTAATCATTTGGACCACTTATTTTGCTTATCTGTCACAAAGTAACGAAGGTAAGTTTCTAAGCATTTATTTACAATTTCTATTTGATCGTCTGTTTTTGGATGGTAGGTTGAGCTCATATTAAGGCATATTCCTATGTGTTTGCAAAAATCTCTCCAAAAATTTCCTTTAAAATTTGCATTCCTATCGCAGACAATAACCTTTGGAAAACCATGCAATTTATAAATGTTTTGCAAAACACATCTACAATTTGTTTTGTTGAGTTGGTTTTCCTTACTGCCATGAAATGTGCATATTTGGTTAATCTGTCAACCATGACAAAATATTTATCCTTCCCGTCAGACATGAATACCCCTTCAATGAAATCCATCGATAACTCTTCCCATTTTTGGTCAGGGATGTGTAGAAGATGAAGTAGCCCTAGTGTAAAAAAAAATTCATTTGTATTTCTTTGACCTGTGTTACATTCGGCAACAAATTTTTTAATATCCTTATTCATCCCCTTCCGATAAAATGATTGTCGTGAATTATAGTAGGTTTTGAAAAATCCTACATCTCTTGATGTTGGGGAGCTATGTGACTCCTTTAAGACTTTCGTTTTAAATTTTGAAGATGGAATTAGATAGATTATGTCCTTATACCATAAGATGTCATTTTTCCAGTCAAATTTGGGGTTTTGGTCCAAATTATTGATTATTGAATTAGATTTAGGATCTTTGGAATTTTCAACTCGTATTTTATTTAGCCAATCATGAATCACCATTGTTGTTGCATATGCTCTTACTTCATCATCCTTTCTTGATCGTGCATCAACAACTACATTGTCTTTCCCCTTTTTGTGTAATATTTCCATATCAAAGATATGAAGTTTTTCCATCCATTTTTTTTGTTCGGTGGACAACATTTTTTGTCGTAGTAGGTATTGAAGACTGTTGTGATCTGTATGTATCGATAATTTTCTTCCTAAGAGATTTTTCCACCACTTATCCAACTCATATATATTGGCAAGCATTTCCTTATTATATGTAGACTTTAATCCTTCCATTTTGTTGAGATTTTGACTTTCAAAATCCATTGGATGGCCATTTTACATTAAGACTACTCCTATTCCAAAACCTGAAGCATCACACTCTACTACAAAGGGTTTTGTAAAATTTGGGGTTGTTAATTATTGATCCTCACGTGTTGAGTCTCGTAGAATCTCTCTTGTTTATTTTCTTCATTGTTTTCCCATACTTAGAAAATTTTCAATTTTTTCGTGGGATCACAATGTATCTTTTAGTCTTGTTTATATTTCCGCGATCCCCAAAATACACCATCGATTTTTTCCACCTCCATTGAACCTATACTTAGAAAAATTTCAAAATGTTACACCGCAGGTCTAGGGTATCTCTTGATCGTCTCGTCCATACTCGCGACCTCGTCATCCCGATCCATTTCTTATGCTTAGCCAAAAATTTTAAGTTTTATTGCAAGTCTGCAAGATGTTACAACTCTTATCCATACCTCTCCATCTCACTTGTCCATAACCCCGCGATATCTCAACACTTAGTCAAATTCTACAAGTCTTGTTGCGGGTTCGCGGTGATTTCATTACTCCTCCATATACTCTCGAACCCATCGTTCTCTTACCCCACCATTTCATTACCTCGTCATTCCACCATCACGGTTGTCCACTACCCCGTAGTAATCCACATCTCATCTTATCACGTTCCCCGATGTACATTTAATGCAAATCTCCTAGAAAAGACTAAAATTGATTAAGTGTTAGAATTCATTATTAATGGTGATCTTCTCGAGACAATTTCTGATCAATTCTAAATTTAATTTGTATTAAGGATCCTTTGAATCAAGAGCCACGAAGAATATTATGGTAAAAAGGTTTACTTTGGTAATAATGGTTTAAAAAGAACTCTACATTAATCTGTCAACTTGATTAAGTATGACAACCAGAAGAAATGAACAATTCTTTGAAGATAGGTTATCAAATTACTTGGACGAGAATATCATAGGTTTCATTGGTCGAGGGAATACACATATTACTCTTCTTTACCACTTATGGAGAAGAGTTCAAACCAAATTTAGATGTCATGAATTTCTCTGGCAGGATGTGTTCCTGAAGTCTATGATTTCAAAGAGTTGGTTTCATGGTGCATTGATAAATTCGACAAGAATCAAATAATAATTCAGTTGCAAGGGGAATCTCATATTTCCTTATAAACTTTGGTCTTCAAGAGAATGCTCATACTTCCAGAACCGACGATGACTTTCAAAGGTGATGAAGCCAAGGAGTTTTTGAAGGAAAAAAAAGGACGATTGGAAATCTCACAAGAATATCTTGAAGACCCAACAATTATTCCAAAGGATCTTTCAAGCATTCAGGTCAATTCATTAAAAAATCTCTATCAACAAATGGCGTTGTTATTCGCTAGAGTAGTCGGGAAAGAATTTATAGCTACTATTCCAAGGATTGCTCTGTATATCTTGTATTTTTCAATCCATGAAAGAGAAATATATGATGGGGAAAATATTATCTCCAATGAATTATCTTTTCAATTAGAAAATTTCAAAAAGAATAAAAAAATCAACATGTCCTCATACCTAATTTTTTCCATTGCATAATGTCATGTTTTCAAAGGTTTGTGTTTGGATAAGCAAGTTAATTGTAAGCTCGACCTTGTTCAAATGTGGTATCCCTCTTTATGGAAACAAAAGGCTATGTACCACTTTTATGATGTAAACAATGCATTTATTTCTTCCTTTAGAAAACTTGTTATGGATCGAACACATCTAGATTGTCTCTAGAAGTTGTTGATACTGAGAGGGGGGTGAATTAGTATCAAGTACAATTTAAAACCTTTTTCAACTTATACTTAAACCATTCAACTATATCCAATGATTTATGAACAGTAGTATAAGAGTTACACCAATACACCATAATACACCATGCACAATATATGAGAAATAATCAATAGTTTATTGTTCAAGGGAAGTAATGACTTCCAAAGGTAGCTACAACTTCCAAATGTAAAGGGAGGGATAAACCTCCAAGAGGAAGATACAATCCTCCAATATCAAGAGAAAGTTGAAATCTCCATCCTTTCCCCTTCCTTCCACCCAAGAATATATGAGAGATAATAAAACTTTACATTAAATCATCACCATCAACCAATCATTACATAGAACCTGACAATGCTTCCTGAGACTTCTTCAATTTCTGCAATTCTTCAATTCTTGGAGTACTATGATCCTGTAGATAATATTACTCAATTTATTCTCTGAAACTCCTCCAATTTTCACTCCTTGAATCCTCCCCAAAAGGAGGTTATAGAAAGAATGGTAGACTTTATTCAATTCTGGTCTATTCATAAGACCCAACTTGTACAGCATGCCCCGCACTCAATATTTAACATCCGATTCTGAAACTCACACACAAGAAACTTAAGTCTGTATTCTTTCCAATGGAAGCGGTCCCACTTCATTTGGATTCTGTATGAAGAAGTTATGACTGTTGTACTTGGAACACTTGTTTATTAACTAGCTTCAGGACTGGTCACAAACCCTATCTTCCACAGAGTGTATCTCCATAATTATAGCGAATCAACAGCTAGAATTTTTACTAGAGGTACCTTGATATGTCTTCTCAATACCGTAGTGATTTCACCATCTGAATCATTCTAGAAAAAAAAGTTATAGAAAAAATGGTAAGATGACCTGAAAAATAACATACCTTAGAACACATCACCAAAAGACTTCATCCTCCCTTGAAATCTGACCTTCTTTACTTATGATTTCCTCTGAAATACAACTTGTATCAAATGAATGTATAAGGATGTTTATTTATACCATCTATGCCACTTCCTTTTAACATTAGGGCCGACTTGACACTTTCTTATTTTGTAATTCTTTTCTTTAATTATCTTCAGGGCCTACATGTACTTCCTTCTTCAATTGACTTTGTCATCTTCAAAAATTCATTTCTCCTCAACCATGAGGATCCACATGACGTGCCACATACCACCAGAAACAACATTATGTATACTATCCATCCATGGGTGTTGTATCTGCATGTGAATTTTCCTTCATGTCCAGATACCTTCATCAATATTGTGGTCCAAAACCCATGACTAGGGTGACGTGCCACATACCACCGGAAACAACATGATGTATACTATCCATTCGTGGGTGTTGTATCTGCATGTGCATTTTCCTTCATGTCCAAATACCTTCATCAATCTTGCGGTCCAAAACCCATGACTAGGGTTGACATCAATGACAACAACCAATCTTCCAACAGTCTCCCCCTTTGTCATTGATGGCAACACTCATGCTCC
>ML794062.1:154293-201050 GCA_009831015.1 Picea engelmannii
ACCTTCACCCACAACATTCACAACCAACTCCAACAGCAGCAACAACCTCCAATAGCAACCGCAAATTCCAGTAGCAACAACAAAGAAATCTCTTCTCTGTACCGTGTATTTATAGCTTATGTGCACTTTGTGCATGCAGTGTTCGCAATGCCTCTGCATGCTGACTCTGCACCGTTATCCTCCACCTCTCGAGTGTTCTGTCTGATTATCATCGTGACTCTTCAGCTTCTCTGGTGGTTCGCCCCGCGTCTCCAGCATCACTGTACGTTATACTGAGATTCCTCAGCCTCTCTGGCAGTTTGAGACTCTTCGTCTTCTCTGTGACACTCAAACTCACTTTCTCTGTTTCAGTTACAGGCCTTAATGCCCATCCATCTGTCAATCCCTTCTAAGAATAGTCTTCCTTCACCAGACAGAGCTTGTAGACTCTTCATCTCCTCTGGTGATCACACAACGGTCTCTTTGACTTCTCTGGAAGACGTCATCAATGGTTTCTGCCAGTCTCACTGCGTCGTGCATCAGTAGCCCTCCGATTTTGTTTAAATTCATTTACATCGTTGGATATGCGGTGAGCAAATCTAGACGGTCAGTATTTGTGCTCTTAGATCTACGGTCTGGATTCGATTCCGGAGCCCACTTGCCATTCTATCTTTAAGCGGAGGGGGGGGGTCCGGAATTGGGCGCGCATCTCTCGAGTGGTCAGGATTAAAGTGTCCAAATCAACGTCTCTCATTCGATTCCGGACCCCCCTTGCCTTTCTATCTTTAATACAGGGGGGGGGGTCCGGAATGACGAAGGGCCCCACTCCTGTCGTGTCACCTTCTGTATCGTTCTCCACCTAACCGAGCGACAAGACTCGGCTCCTCTTTGTCCTCTGACATCTGGCCTCCACTATGCCACCGTCCTCCTTCGCTGCTGTGCTGACAGCTGGCCCCCACTCATCGGGGTTTCGTGGATCACGATTCTGACTTGCACAAAACTCTTGTCAACGGGATCCCCGATTTCCCGATGAACAAAATGTCGACGGTGCCTTGATCTTCAACACCTGTCCCTCAGATGGACGGTCCCGATCCCTCCAGGATTTCGAGACTTTCAATGTCAAGTGACTTTGTCATTTCAAAGTCTCGATTACCAATGTCTCTGCTGACGTCACACGTGGTTTGACACGTGTTAAATACTGCCATGTGTCACTCTGATTCGTTACCCACATGTGCCTGAATTGTTGAATCAGTCTGACACTTGTCACTACCTGGCTGTGCCACGTGTTGCTTAGCTGACGTGGTCTGTTGACGTGGGTCGAGTCAATGGTCCAGATCATATCTTGATCTGACGGTTCAGGTTCAATCGGGATTTCACTCATCGTGATTTCGGGGTTTGTGATGTCAATGAACTTTGACATATCCAACTCGCGATTCTCGAAACTCTAATGGCTAGGCTCCTGTTCCATATGACCGTTATCCCCATGACCGCAGCCAAACCTCCTTGCACTTTAAAGACCGTGCAGGTTCTCCTCGATCCAACGATGGTCAAGTCCTGTGCTTGGATCTAACGTCTGAGATCTGTCCTCCTTTTCAGTGCGCTTTTCTTGTCTATAATCAGATCTGACGGTCGACGTTCTGTCGGGATTTCACCTTGGCATTTCCCGATGGTAAATCTCCTGCAGCTCTAGTCCGATCTGAAGGCTGACGAGATTTCTGAATGAGATCCAACGGCTGTGGATCTCTGTCTTCCTTCTCCTCTGAGAAATCCGATAGCTTGAGCCTTGCTGCGCGCGTTTTCCTCAACGCTGTTTCTCCTGAGATTTCACGTCTGAATCCCCAAGGGATTTTATCCTCCTTATCCTGCCATCTCCACTGTTTGTACTTGCCATCAATGACAAGCATACTACTTGTTAAACATTTGCCAACACTCCTGCAGTTGATAGGCCTTTCAAACCTTGAAGGCAGCCATGTCCACCACTCCAGTCCTGGCCCTTCCTTATTTCACAAAGACCTTTGTCCTAGAATGTGATGCTTCTAGGAGAGGAATTGGAGCAGTCCTTATGCAAGATGGTCGACCTTCAACCTTTACCAACAAACAATTTTCAGAGCAACATTTGCGAAAATTAATCTATGTAAAGGAAATGTTGGCTATTTTGCATCCAATGGATATTTTTCACCCTTATCTATTTGGGAAAATCTTCCAAATTAAGACATCTCATCAAAGCCTCAAGTATTTTCTAGAACAATGCCCTTCCTCCCAGGAGCAACAAAAATGGGTGACTAAGCTCTTTGGATATGATTATGAGATCATTTACAACAAAGGCAGACAATGTGGTTGTTGATGCACTTTCAAGAAAATATGAAGATGAAGGGTCCATTTTTCCCTCTCATTCATTGTACCAGATTGGCTCCAGGTTTTTCGCCAGGAATGGCTACAAGATCCAAAAATTTTGCATCTGATCCAACAATTGCAGACCAATTCTCCAATTTCCCCACGGTACTCTTGGCACAATGATGAGATTCTCTACAAAGGCCATTTGTATTTAAGTAAACAATCACAACTTAAATCCGCGGTACTTTCTGAGCTTCATGATACACCCACAATTGGGCACTTAGGCTTTACCAAAACCTATGACCGGGTCAAACATTCTTTTTTCTAGGATGATATGAAACAGTCAAAGCTCTTGGCACACTACAACCACCTCTGATTCCACCTGCTATTTGGAGGGATATATCTATGGATTTTATTGTGGGATTACCTAAATCGGGCAATAAATGAGTCATCATGGTGGTCGTTGATCATCTTTCCAAGTATGCTCATTTATGTACTCTTCAACACCCATTTACCGCCTCCATTGTGGCTCAACTTTTTATGGATCAGGTCTTCAACATTCATGGCATGCCTCATTCTATTATTTGTGATCGAGACCCCACTTTCACCATCAATTTTTGGCAAGAACTGTTCAGGCTACAGGGCACCCAATTGCATCTCAACATAGCTTATCATCCCCAGACTGATGGTCAAACTAAAGTCGTCAATAAGTGTTTGGAAACAATTTTGAGGTGTTTTGCATCAAAAAGGAAAAATCAGTGGGCTCAATGGTTACCACTAGTTGAATGGTGGTAGAACACTTCTTACCATACAACTACTCGCATGACTCCTTTTGAAGCAGTATATGGAAAAAATCCACCTTAAGTGCTCTCATACCTTCTAGGTGTCTCGAAGGTCCAGGTGGTTGACCAAACACTTACACTTCAAGAGGATATTCTTCGTACCCTCAAAGAGAATATGGTCATGGCCCATAATCGCATGAAGCAACAAGCAGATCAAGGTCGCTCTGAACATCAATTTGTTGAAGGAGACCATGTGTTTCTTCGACTACAACCTTATAAGAAAACTTCCCTCAAGGTTGACCATTGTCAGAAACTGGAGCCCAAATTGTATGGTCCTTATACTGTTCTCAAGCGTGTGGGACAAGTGTCCTATCAGTTAGCTTTGCCTAGTCATTCTAAGCTCCATCATGTTTTTCATGTGTCCTGCTTAAAGAAGATGATTGGAACTAAGTTCCAAACACAAACCATCCTTCTCGAGTTGGATGAAGAAGGATCCATCTGGTTGCATCCAAAAGCAGTTTTGGACCAGCGTGAGCATCGTCTGCATCAACGCACCATCACGAAAATTTTAATCCAATGGAAAGATACAACTCCAACAGATGCCACTTGGGAACCAACTACCATTTTGCATCAATTTCCTCATCTCAAGCCTTGAGGACAAGGTTTCTTTTAAGGGGGATGACATGTTAGGGACCTAACCTCCCTAACCCCTCACATAGGTAGAGTAATATATTTCCATGTAATAAAGGCCAATATTAATAAGGCCTAGCAATAAGGAAGAATACGTCAAATGTAAGAAGACCAAATAGAAGCTTCCGCTTCTATAAGGATCTTCCTCTAGATTGTTCTTTTGGATAGACATATTTAGTATAAATAGGAGTAGAGGGTATGAGAAGTTTTGTCTTGGATATTATTGTAATAGAGCCCTGCTTTGTTGGAGGTTTACCCCTCAAAGAAGCAAGTGAACGTTTCTATCATTAATCAAGGTGCTCTTTCTGGTGCTATTCTGGTATAATTTTGGTATTGTTTTGGTTATATCATTGTTGTTCTTCCATTTATAGCTAAAATATTTATGTTCTGCATACTATTTTATATCTGGAATACTACAACTTATGTCAAAAGAACAATTCTAAGTAAAATTGGACTCATTGAAGACTACATCAGTTGAGAAGTTTAACAACTTGATTGAGCATTCTAAAACATAAGTGGATAGTTGGTTGGTTAGTTATGTAAATAAAAATGAAGACATTGAGGATACCTTACACCAAATTTCAATGGACTTCAAAGATATGGAAAAACATATATTTGAAATTAAAGTAAGGAAAGAAGTAATTGTGGTACCAATGAGAGATTATATCGAGAATTGGTTAAAAAATTCCTTAACTAAAATAATTGAACTAGATCAAGAATAAGCAGTTGTAATCGGTCAAGGAATTCCAATGAAGGAGAATATAAAAGGCACACCAACAAGCAGATAATGAGAGAGAGATTCCATCACAGTCTAGTCCTTCTTTGTTTTATGGTCCATGGGAGCCCCATCCCAGTCCATTTGGATGAACACGATATTTTTATTTTATTGTAAAACAAACTATCATTTTTGAACTCCTTAGAGAATTATTTTGGGGTGCAACTTTAATGACTTTTCAGACTTTGAATTTTTTAGTTTGGTATGTTTAAAATGTACTTATCATATTCTCTTTAGTTTTAAATGATACACCCTTTTAAAATTCTCTACATTGTGGACATATACTTTTATGTCTTATGAATGTGACTAAATCTTATTATGTTGTGATCGATGTGAGGAATGTCTTATTTTTCATGTGATAGTTTCTTTAGTCCTATATAATATTTTGTATATATCATATTTCAGTCTTTAAAAGATTCTTGGTCCTTCTCTCATGAACTTTTCTTTGTGAATATATTTTAATATTTGTATTTGTACCTTCAAAGCAATAAAGATTGGGGTTTGTTGTTTATTATTCCCTTATTTGATATTCTAATTCAAGAACATCAAGATATATATTTAAACAATAACAAAGGAGTACCACATGTACAAAAACGCATATGGATTATATTCTCATGAGGTTGTTGTTTAGATCTTGACAAATCTGAACATCAACACTAACACATGTGCATATGACATAAAAAAAAATTAATGTCTCAAAACATTCTTTTGCCTTATTATTCCATTGGAAGGAATTTTTATTTAATAGGTTTGACATTGGTGTTGTCAAATGAGTGTAGTTCTTGATAAATCTTCATTAATAACCTGTTAATCCTAGGAATCCCCTTAGTTTTGATATGTTGTTTTGTTTTGGCCATTCCGTGATTACTTTGATTTTACAGGGGTCCACCTTGACTCCTTCCTTGGATATGACATGGACAAGGTATTCTACTTATTCTTTACCAAACACACATTTTGATATTTTTGTTTAAAATTGTTTTTTTTTCTAGGAGAGAGAGTACCTTCTCCAAATGCTTCATATGCTCCTTCCAAGTCTTACTGTAAATAGGAATATCATAAAAAAAGACTAGTACGAAATTCCTTAAGTAGGGCCAAAAAAATTGATTCATAGTTGCTTGGAAAGTAGCAAGGGCATTGGTTAACCCAAATGACATCACTTTGAACTCATAGTGACCTTTGTGCATTTGAAAAGCAGTTTTTGCCACATCCTATAATCTTACTCGAATCTGGTAGTACTTTGACCTTAGATCTAATTTTCAAAAGTATTTTGCTCCATGGAGTTCGTCCAACATCTCATCTATGAATGCTATAAGGAATTTATTTTTTATACTTATTTTATTTAATCCTTGATAGTTTATGCATAGTATGAAAGATCTGTCCTTTTTCTGAACCAAGATTATTGGGGTTGTGTATGGGTTCCTACTTGTTGTAATAACCCCACATTTTAATAGGTCTTGAATTATCCTTTCTATCATTTTTTATGGTGGTGATGATATCGATACAGTTTGATATTAACCAGTGCTAAATCTGGTTTAACCTTGATTATATGCTCTATATTTCTTTCTGGAGGAAACTTCATAGGTAAGTCTTGGAATAATTTGCAATATTTTTGTATTAACGCTTCAATCTATGGGTGTTGAGAATGGACCACTTCTGATGCTAATATCTCCATTTGATGGCATTGTGCCACGTAAGTTGGTGTTCCTTTACAAATTAGTTTCTCCATTTGTCGCGAGGATGTAATTTGGGTGGGGGGTGGTTGGAATCTATATAATTTATATCTTCTTCCTTCCCATTTGAATTTTATAAATTGTTTCTGGTGATTTACAGAATTCCTAGGACAATGTTTACTCCACCCAAGGGTATTGTGTAAAACCCATATTCCAACTCGTAATCTTCTATAAATGTAGCTTGACCTTGTGACACTTTTCAACTCCATCAATTTTTTTGCCATCTACCACCATCACTCTTATATCTATGGCCGGATAGACAAATAGATTTAATCTCTTTGCAACATTTATATCTATGAAATTATGGGTGCTTCCTGTGTCTACAAGAATGATGACATTCTCTTTTTTCACGTGCCCCCTTGATTTTAATGTTTACATTTGTGTTATTCCTTTTATTACAGCAAGGGATATCTTGGGCATGGCCTCTTCAGGATTTGTATTTGGGACATCATATTCATATTTACTTTATTCATCTCAGTCACTATATGATGTGTTTAATTCCTTCTCTTCTTCCCAAGTATATAGTTTTGTATTGTTGCATCTATGCATTGGCAGCCATTTGTCTCCACAATATCTACATTTGTTTTCCCATTTCTTATCTGGGTATTGTTTCGCTCTTTCACCTTCCCTTAAATGAGGTGGTATATACTTGTTAGACTTGTCTGTAGTGTATTTCTTTGATCTTTCATTTGAATATTTATTTGACCTATCTAGACTTGTGAATGATGGCCTATTGAACTTGTTTTTTTGTTCAATTAGATTTGTTGCATGTCTAGCATATTCAATAGTTTTAGGGTTCCATAGTTTTATTTCACCACTGACGTGATCCTTCAACCTGCATATATATATTTTTAGCAATTGCCCATCTGTGAATCCACATTACCTTGTCGCTAGAACTTCACATTCATGTGTATAGCCATTTATGTTTCCTTTATGTTGAAGATGCACATAAACTTGTTATACAGGTCAACGTCCTCTTCATCATGGAACCTTTTTAGTAGGGTAGTCGTGAAACTTTTCTAATGGAAAGAATGAGTGTCACATTTCATGGACCACCATAGATACCAATCATAAGCCTCCCCTTCTAAAATATTGGAGGTGGTCATTATTTTTTCTTATTCACCTAGCAGGGGCATTTGATTCAAAAATACCATCCATTTTGTTGATCCAGACGACAACTCCTCTATGGTCCTTTAAGTCATATTTCGGTAACTCCTTTTTAAAATTTTGATAATCACTATCTTGAAATCTAGAGTTATGCATATTTCTTGAAAAATTTACCTCTAGTGTCCTTGATCCTCTGTATTTTGTGATTCTGGACTTTGTGGCAGTGTTCGATACGTCAAGATTTCTACAAATAATGCATTTACACATTCATTTGATTGCTCAATTTTGTCACTATGTTCATCAAGTTTTCTTGTTGTTTCATTTTTATCATTATCCCATTTTTGTATTATTCGTTCCATTGATTTTCAGAAAGTTCCAATATTTTTTCCATTGTTCTATCAACATGTCAATTTGTTTTTCCCCTTCTAATAATCTATTGATTTTTTCATTAATGTCTTTTTTCCCTTTTTCCACGTTGTTGAGTCGATGCATTATGTTGTTGACTTCATCTCTATATCAAGTTATATCTCAAGTTATATCTGCCTATAATTTTTCGTTGTTAACCATCTTGGGGTTAACCTTCTACCTTGTAGAAACCACATTTAATTAATTAAAAAAAATGAATTATATATGATGTAATATAACCCAATTTTTTTTGTTTTTTGATAAGTGACTTTATGAATAAGTCACTTTAATAAAATGTTCCAAAAAGTCAAAAAAATTGACTTTGGTGAAATATCCTCGTGAATAGTTTTGAGAGGATGTGAAGGAAAATTTTGAAAAAAAATGTGGTCGAGTTTGAAGGCGAACGTATGGTTGTGTACGTACGAGAGTCTATAAGTGATGTGATGTAAATAGTGTACAAATAACATCGTACAGGTGGGTGGACACAACAACATACAGACGAACATGTACAAACGATGGTTGGGTTGTGGTGGAAGTATGGACGACAACTGATATTGACAGCGGAAGTACGAATATAGAACGGGATGATCTGTTGAGTGTGTACAGAGCATAGCCTCATGGAATTGACAACAAATGCTAAGTTTTTAACCTGTTAATTCGGCCAAGACCCTGCTCTAATACCAATGTTACAACAACTTACTTTATTTAAATTATAGGTAGATATATTCTGTAATAGATATTGATTAATAATTGATAAAAAAAAATGATGCTACAATGAGTCTTGTGACGTTTTACTTATAATATTGACTGGTCACGAGGTGAAGAGGTACGCGCCTCCTGATCTTTCATTAATTTTAATTAAATTATTATTATTATTATTACACCGAAGGTGTTTATAAGCGGAGGTTTTATCTTGAATTTTTATCGTCTGTCCTTATCCAATTAAGGAAGACCATATAATTGACACCTGCCACCGGTTTCCTTTACTGTTGGTCCCTGGATATTGGTTGTCTTTACTCTTTGCACTTACTGGAGCATAGCCGCGTCTTTCTTGATTAAGGAATTTCTCAACTAACTTCACTATTCACTGGACACATTGATTTCGAAAACACTGTATCTCTATAGGTTATTTACTTTCCTTTCCCGTGTAAAGTACAATAAACTAGAAAATTGGCATAGGAAACTAGAAATTCGGGTTGTTTTCTAAGCAAGCACTCATATTGCTGACATAATTTACGATCATTGCATATGTAGCAGTTGTACGTTATAATTTATGTGTGCCAATGATTTTCATCGACATTGGCAGGACTCATGAGGTTGAATTTTCACACGCTTTCCTTGTCAATGAATGCATGCAATCCTATCAATCAACCTAATAATATCTGTCAAATTGTCAATTAATGAATGTGATTCAATCCGGTCGCTCTAACTAGTAATGACTACCCAGCTGTGGATCATTCCATGGAACTCAAAAGCTCCAATTCCATTCGATCTTTGTGCGACAACGAAGTTACAACTTTTAGTCCCATATTGCTATGGAGATGTTTAAACTGATGGTGTTTATAAGCGAAGGTTCTATCTCGAATTTTCGTCATCTAAACTTATCCAATTAAGGAAGACCATCTTTTTGACACCTGCCACCGACTACAACCGCCTCTTCCTCGCACTTATTATTTAACCTCGTCCTCGCAGTTATTATTTAATTTTTAATGGTTTTTAATGGTTCTACAAGGAATTTAAGCATATTGGTAGGCTCTGTAGGCTTCCCACCATTGTCACCAATCATTGAGCCCGATCTTTGTTGATTTATCCAACAATCACTTAATCGACCATGTTCCCAACTCATTTATCAGCGCCGGTAACAAGGGAAGATTTTCGAGAAATCTAGGGCTCTGTGCTAAATTCGTTCCCAACTCACTTATCAATGTCGGAAACAAGGCAAGATTTTCAGAAAATCTAGGGCTCTATGCTAAATTTGTTAGTAGTAATGATACAATTGAAGTTTTCTTGGCTTCTTCTTATGTTCAGAGGGAATCCCAAAGAACAAAATTGGTAGTTGGTTTGATTGCAGGTGCAACAATATTAATATTCATCGTTGGATTGATACTTTTCCGACGAGATGTTTGTCATCGAGAAGAAAGGTTGGAGAAAAAGGAAAACTTGTCATGGAAAATCATAGTTTTTCATAATTTGAGCTTCAATGTAGAAGATCTTTCCAGTGTTCTATTACTGAAAGACAAAGAGAATGTAATTCAAAGCAGGGCATCCAACAAGGTATATTGCGATGACCTAACCAACAATGAAATAGTGGCAGTGAAGCACCTCTGAATGACCACCAAGGGGATTCAAAAACAAGCTTTGTAGGCACTCACAGTTATATTTCTCCTGGTAAGTCTTAATGCTCTTTTGTTTGGCATATTATGTGCTCCATTTTCTTCCTTGATGTTTCCCCCACAATATTTTTTGCTCTTAAGTAGTGTGTGTCCTTGCTCTTTAACATTATTGAGATATTCATTTTATTGATATTTCTTGCAAATGGATGAACCCTTAATTGTACCTTGTTTATCTATTTTTCTGGAAAAATATGCATACTCCTTGAAGGTCACAGAGAAGAGCGATGTTCAGAGTTTTGGTGTGGTTTTGTTGGAGCTCATAACTGGAAAACAACCCATTGAACTAGAGTTTGGGGAGAACAAGGATATTGTTTATTAGGCTTCACACAAAATCTATGAGAAGTAAGATGCATTTGTGGTTCTCGACTCGAATATTTCCAAGTCATTTAAGGAAGAAATGATTTGGGCTTTGAGAATTGCAGTGTCTTGCACACTAATTGCCAGATTTGCAGCCTTCTTTGAGAGAAGTTGTGCAATTGTTGCAAGATGTAGATCCTTGTAAATGGAATGCAACCATGTAGATAGAGGACTTAAAACATGAAAATGTTATAGTTTCAAATGTTATAGTTGATATCCCTAGAAGACGAAGAAAATCGTGAACTTTGAAGAAAACCCTCATTATAAACTACTATTGTCTGAATGAGAGTTTTTCATTGCCCTCTAGATGATGGATGAAAATGTATTTTTCTTGTGGAATGTTCAATTGTTAGCATAAGAAGGCTACACATGGAATAAATAATGTTTCATAGAATGCATTCTTGGTCATTAATGGACCTGTTCAGTTGAACTGTGAAGGCTAATATCCAACCAATATGAGTAGATTGTTGTTGATCAAAAGTGCACTTTTAAATCTATCATACAGTTCCTGATATCAATCTTATTCTTTCTTTTTCCTTGTGCTTATATATCATTGTACTATAAGATTTTGAAAACACTTATACTTCTTCTTCTATGGGTAGTATTCTTGTAACTTTATGTTCCATCATAATTTGGCAACAAATTGTATGGAGGCAACAAGAGCAATAAAATTTGATAGTTGCAAATTTATTTGAAAGCGTCAAAGCGTCTAGGACTATTGATGGATCATGGAGGGTTTTCATTTTTCAATCAAATATGTTTTGTCCCTTTGAAGATTAGACCTGTTTGACAGGTTATCCGTCAGCTTTTCAAGGAAAGCAATTGTCACATCCACTTAAGGCTTACACAATTTACATTGTATCTTATTCTGTGTTTGGCATTTGTTCATTCCTTTTATGATTTTTTTTCCTCCAGGGGGGTATATTTTTGTTGAAAACTCTTGCTCACATACATACAAAAAGTTGTTGCAAACATGGTGAAACTTAAATTTGGTAAAGGTGATGAGAAAGTATCTAAAAATTTAAGAGCAGTTTAGGCAAAGAGTTGTTGCAAACATGGTGAAATTTAAATTTGGTAAAGGTGATGAGAGAGTATCTAAAAAGTTAAGAGCAGTTTAGGTAGAGAGTTGTTGCAAAAATTATGAAATTTAAATTTGGTAAAGGTGATGAGAGAGTATCTAAAAAAAGAGCAGTTTAGGCATGTGAGAGTGGAAGACACTTTGGGTGCTAATTTCTAAATATGTAGGTTGTGATGGCCCACGCCTATTTGACACATTGTCTGTGGTCTTAGGGTTCAATAGTTGGCAGCTCCATCATCCATCCTCACCTGCCACTAACTCCAATTGTTAGCCCCCTCTTCCTCGCAATTAATATTTAATTTTAATTTAATGGTTTTATAGGGAATTTAGTATAATTGTTAGCCCCCTCATTCTCGCAATTATTATTTAATTTTAATTTTAATTTAATGGTTTTATAGGGAATTTAAGCCTACTAGATACTAAATAGGCTCTGTAAGCTTCTTACTGTATCACCTATCCACCTTGTATTGTCTTCGGTGTTCCCTTCCCCTGCTTAGGGGTATGCTAGTTATTATTATTATTATGTATTTGTATTTTATGTTGTATTTATTATGTCCATAAAAGAGAGTGCAAAATATAATTGTTTGCATGCATAGGGGAGATATGGAAGCATTGGGACGATGCGTGGGAGACTTGTGTCCCAACTCCCAACGTGTTCCTAAATGCCCTGATTGTTTGAGGTGGAACGACACCTTGGTGGCATTTGTTTGTGTCGTGATATTTCATGGTATATGTTGAATGGATACACCCCGTTGATGCGAATCACCCCACTGTTTTCATTAATTGTTAAGTTGGCTTGTTGGTCGGCCTCTTTATTATTGTGTCTAAGGATGTGAATAGGTTCCACATTATGGAATGTCTGGAGTTCAAGTTGAATCCTTTTGAGGAGAGTCTTCAACTGCACATGTGTAATAGTATTTTTAGTCTCCGAGGATTGTGAGATTTTGAATGCCACTAGATATGTCTCTGCTTGGTTATTAGTGGAATATTTGATACTCCAAGAGAATATGAGTTGTGCCTTTCCTAGAGGGTAATAGAGTACCCCACTCACTCCTACCACCCCAAAAGATGTACAAAATTGATGAAGCACATTTTTTTTTCTATTTTAATTAGACTATACCTTTTATGCAATGTGGAATTTGAGATATAAAATTGATTATGCAATTTAAGATATAAAATTGATAAACAATTGTATTAATAGTAAATTTCTCCATTCTAAATTGAAAATATCGTCATATTTGACACTAAATATTTTTAAAGATTTATAAAAGTTATGAAACATTATATTAATAGAATTATTTTTATTTTTTAATTAGAGAATATATTTTATGACTTTAAGATAATAACAAAAATGGATAAAAAACTGTATTAGTAGTAAATTTATAAATTTCTTCATTTTAATTAGAGAATATCATCATATTTCAATATATATCTAAAATATATTTACAAATAATTATATTAATGATAATAATTAGAGAATATCATCATATTTCAATATATATCTAAAATATATTTACAAATAATTATATTAATGATAAAATTCTCCATTTAAAATAATTTTTATTTCAATATACAATAAAATTTGTTTAAATAAAAATTATAATTAAATTTTCAACATTTCTATCAGAATGAATTTCAAAATTACAATTATTCTTTTTTTATAATAAAATTTAAATAAAAATATAAATTTGTATCCCAAAACTTAAACTTACTTCCAACATAATATACAACCTCTTTAAAAGTTACAGTATTTTGAAATACAAATTCCCTCAAGTCACTTCCAACTAAATATAAAACCAAGTTATTTAATATAAAACTTTTTTAAACATGTGTAATATTAAAACACTTTATCTCATTAATTTTTCACATGTACCTTTTACTTTATCAATGTTTTTAATAGAAACTCTATCTCTTTAATATCTAATGAAAAAATCAATTTTCCTATATACAACCAAATTGTTTTTAATGTTTTTACTTTTAACATAATATACAACCTTTTCAACATAATATACAACCTCTTTAAAAGGTATAGTATTTTGAAATATAAATTCCCTCAACTCACTTCCAACTAAATATAAAACCAAGTTGTTTAATATAAAACCTTTTTAAATATGTGTAAAACACTTTATCTCATTAATTTTCTACTTGTACCTTTTTACTTTATCAATGTTTTTAATAGAAATTTTATCTCTTTAAAATGAAAAATCAATTTTCCTATATTTATTATTTTGTAATTCATTTTTCATGTTTTATTTTAAAATTTTATGAAAAATCAATTTTCCTATATTTATTATTTTATAATTCATTTATTATTTTTATTTTTACTAAATAATTCTATTAAATTTATCAAAACCCTTTTAAACAAGTGTAATGTTTAAATACTTGATCTTATTAATTTTCAATTTATATCTTTTTATTTCATCAATGTTTTTAGTTTAAAAAAGTACAATGTTGAAACACTTCTAATCTTATTAATTTTCAATTATATCTTTTTATTTCATCAATGTTTTTAATATTAAATCATTATTAAATTTATCAAAACCCTATTACACTTGATTTGTATCTTTTTTGTTTTTAATATTAAATCATTTTATTAAATTTATCAAAACCCTATTACACTTGATTTGTATCTTTTTATTTTATGAATATTTTTAGTTTAAACAACACTTGATTTGTATCTTTTTATTTCATGAATGTTTTTAGTTTAAACAAGAAGTTGAATGTTGAAACACTTTCAATCTTATTAATTTTCACTTATATCTTTTTATTTGATTAATGTTTTTAATATTGAATCATTCTATTAAATTTATAAAAACGTGTATTTTTCATTTATTTCACGAATATTCTTAGTTTAAACAACAAGTATATTAATATCTTTTTATTTGATCAATGTTTTTAATATTGAATCATTCTATTAAATTTATCAGAACCCTTTTAAACAAGCTTATTGTTCATCTTTAATTTTCAATTTCTATTTTTCAAAAAATTGAAGAGAGGATTGATGGGATCTACAGGAATAAGACGCGTTCCATGAGTTAGATATATAGAGATCTGTCTTGTGCGCACTTATTTCCCCGGCACGCTAACTCATATATAACGTATTGACTCATATCATTTCGGTAACTAAGGCCAAGGAGATAAGTACATAACTTCATATCATATATAACGTATTGACTCATATCATTTCGGTAACTAAGGATAGAATAAGGCCAAGGAGATAAGTACATAACTCCATAGAAGGCGGTTGATGACCAAATTATTGTTCATCTTTAATTTTCAATTTCTATCTTTATATTTCATGAATATTCTTAGTTTAAACAACAAGTGCAATGTTGAAACACTTTCAATCTTATTAATTTTCAATAATATCTTTTTATTTCATTTCTTTAAAATTTCATGAAAAATTAAATTAAATTTCTTTTTATTTTTCATATTTTCTTATATTAAATTATTTTATTAAATATATCAAAATCTTTTTAAATAAATGTAATATTGAAATATTTATCCTGTAAAAACAATATTATAGCAATGAGTTTGTTATTGATTTGAAGTTAATTTCTTTGACTAAACAATTTGACTATAAATTTAAACAATTTTCCAAAATATAACATTATTATATTAATTTTTTTATTTTTATTTTTAAATTAAACCATTTTTTTAAATTATGAATGATAAAAAACTTCTTATTGCAGGTAAGCATTTAATTCGATCTTTAATATGCGGGCTAACCTTCAACAAGCTTTGTTTCGAGCTCCGACTTGTTTCTGACATCGATGCCATAGTATACAGCCGAGCCTCCGCCAGAATCGAACTCTGTTCGCCGTTCTCGTCCAAACTAATTGTACGAGCTAAATCGGCAATTCTTACGATCCATTGCCCTGATTCAAGAAGTTTCCGAACAAGATGACGAGCCGCAAATCCTTGTCCTCCCGTCACAACGCAACAGTCAAATTCCACTGCCGGGAAATTTTTTAAACCCTCCTCGGCCGCCATTGACGGAACTCGAAGCGAAATCGAAGGAATTTCCTCTCTCTGCATATATTTATACCTAAGACTGACTTGTTTGTTTGCATGGGGATGAAGAGAATTCGTTGTTTGACGGACATATTACCGTCTTTTACTGTGGATATATTTTTAAGCAAATGTGGTTAGGTGTGGTCGGTTGATTAAAGTTACTTTGTGTGCCTTTTAAGAAAAGAAAGAGCAGAGCTTACAAAAAAAAAATATTGCCTTATTATTCTGTCTTATCTGGGATGTATGCTTTTGCAATTTAAAATTATTTTATTATTTACAGTTTTTTTTATGTTATTTAAAAAATTATGTTGAGATGGATGCTTCATTTATTTTTAGTATTATGGTTTGTTTTAATAGGATACATCTTATAAATTATTTTATTATGTCATTTAAAGAATTCTGTTGAGATGGATGTTTCATTTATTTTTATTTTTAGTATTATGGTTTGTTTTAATAGGAGGTTTGTTTTAATAGGATACATCTTATTAGTCCCTGCCAAAGCAGGACTATAGCACGGTTGCCAATCTAATGGATTTTGAATTGGAAAGAAACATTTTTTAAACTTTGGTTAGATTTTTAAATTGAAATTTTTTAATTATTTATATGCAAAAATTATTGTTAATCATTATGTTAATAATATTTTAAAAATATTAGATTAGTTATTAATATGATTTTGTTTGTTATGTTAATGATATTATAATTATTAAGTTAGTTATTAATATAGTTGTGTTTACTAAAAATATATAAATTAGTTATTATTATAATTGTGATTAGAATATAATTAAATCAAAAAAATGTTTACATATGAAAAATGTATATATAATTTGATAGAGTATATTAATTTCAACTTTAGTTACAAATAAACTATTTTATAAAAATGTTTAGACAAACACTATGCATTTTGTATATTATTATTAGTCCCTGCTAAAGCAATGAGTTTGCTATTGATTTGACATTAATTCCATTCACTAAGCACTTTGACTATAAATTTAAACAATTTTCCAAAGTATAACATTGTTATATTGTTTTTTTTTTAATTAAACCATTATTTAAAAATATGGTTGGTGAAAAACTCTAACCTCTTATTGCAAAGGTTTATTACAGAGGTGTGGGCATGCATTTAATTTGGTCTTTAATATTATTGGCAGTGGGTCTTGGGGTGCACGAGTAGGCTCTCCTTATTAATGCGCTTTTGAACCTTTCCCATAGACTTTGCCGACCATTTTACCATGTTAATTGTGACTTGGCCAAAAAGCCAGGGTGTACATCCATGTTTTCCCATATAGGCACCTTGGGTTGTGCCACACTTTGCATCTTCTGCGATATCCAATAGATATATGTAGTGCATTAGATATATATATTGCATGTGTACAGAGATAGAGGATACACGATCTTACATGGCAGGGACTACACTGCCATGCAACTCTTGTTAATTTTCAAATAGTATTTTTTACTTTTCTCAATTTTCATTGAAAAAATAAGTTGCCCAATTTTGACAAGTTTAACTTATTCATAATTCTTATAATAATAGTAACTCTTTACAAAAAGTTGTTTCTTTTTTTTAATATAACATTCTGCTTTCTGCTTAAGAGATGCAGAAAAAATATAAAATATAGCAATAATAAGAAAGGTGTTAATTTTCTATATAACATTCTGCTTTCTGCTGAAGAGATGCAGATAAGATATAAAATATAGCAATAATAAGAAAGGTGTTTATTTTCTATATAACATTATGATAAAATATAGCAATAATAAGAAAACAACTTATGTGGAAAGCATCCCATAATGCAGGACTCCACTCTCTCTCTATATATTATAATGCCAAAAAGTTGTAAAGATTTCCAATCATATTACATGGAAATATGCATTCAGTAGTATAATGTCAATATGTTTTAAAGATTTCCAATCATATTACATGGGAATATGCATTCAGTAGTATAATGCCAATATGTTGTAAAGATTTCCAATCACATTACATTGAATGAATCGAGAATGTCCCTCGAAGATTATAGAGCTAACAAACATAAAAATTCCGCCTGAATAAAGGAGCTCATTGGGAGCTGGTTCAGGCACCTACCTGTGATATCATCTGCTCACACCGAAGGCTTTGGGAGGACCGCTTTCAGCTTCAATAGACAGTCCCTGTCGATCGAATTCTGCATATATTGGGTCCATCCGTCCATCCCTGCCGATTGAATTCTGAGAAGGTTGAAACAAAATATAAGAGGCAGTCAAATCTGAAATGAATATATCCCCACCAATATATATAACTAAAAGTGAATACTGATTCTCAGTTCCAACTTAAAATGAATAGATATCAATATAGATAGAATGGTGCGCCAGTAAAGTACCCGACTGAGATTGAGATTAAAAGAAATACAAACCAAAGAGACAAAAGTTGCAAGAGCTTAAGTTAATGGTAAAGCATAGAAGGCAGCAGCTAGGAATGCAAAAGGCCTGTTACAGCAACAGGAGGAATATGCTGACGAAGAAGAAGTCGGAGTAGCAGACTTTTTGCATTCTAGCAGCTGCCTTCTTACTGTAATTCGCTCAGAAAAAAAGACAGAGAGCCTTTGCCTGCGATGCAAGGAAGGAACGAGAGCTTGTGTTATAAAGGATATCTATCAGATGAGCATAAATGGGTCACGGGGGTTCTTGCTCAGCGATCACGAGACGACACAGAGCAACAGACATTAAAGGAGCGCTCGTGACCACCGAAGGCCTTTTAATAACAATCACGCAGACAGGCTCGTACCAATAATGTTCTCGTCTAATTTGGTCKTWTCGATSAYSAAGTTTGTTTTTGGGTWCGGGCCTTTCKTTTAGGRTTTGSTYGTTTCKMTKMCKARGTTTGTYKTTGWGTTMGGGYMTTTATCTCGTTGTGTTAGGGTTTGCTTGTTTTCTTCCTAGGTTTTCGTTGTGTTAGGGTATTTATCTCGTGTGCACAAGTCCATTGGTKGYGTTACTGTGTTAGGGTTTTTGTCTCGTGTGCAAGTCCATTGGGTCCRGGTTAGCATGCTCACGTGAAAACCATTTTCCTACAAAAAGATTTATCTGGTCAGTGGGATTTTTCCTTTAAAGGAACATGCGATTGGATAGCTTACTACTATTCTAAAATACAATACATTTTTTTTTAATAGTGCTCTGGCTAAGCTGTATCTCATTATAGATTTATAGAGGGTGTGATTTGTCATGTCCCCATAGAAAAAGATGCCACTGTCAATGAACTATAACCATATTGACAGCAATTAAATTATTTCATTGCTTTTGATACATGGGTGGATCGAGATAGTTACATGGCAACTGTTCAGTTTTATTTTCATTATGAAGAAGCTTCTGAGGGAATTCTTATGGTAAAGATATCAGTGGCTGTGTCATCATCACAGATTTTTCAAATTTGTCCACTATCTACCAGTTTATGGCTGATAACACTTTTTAAATGGATTTGTTTGAATTTTTTTTCATATGGAATATATATTTTGGGAAAATTTTTATGTACTTTTTCTCTTATTTCGAAGATGGTATGGGAAGTAAATTGATTAATTTGTGGGGACATCAAGTAATAAGGCTCCAGATAATTAGGAGACATGACCCCGTGCTTGTAATTCACAGCACTCAACTATTTCTCATTCTTACAATTTACAACACTCAGCTACTAGAACTAACCCACTAAACTAGATTACTTGATTTCCTTGTTAATGAAATATTATGTTTAATGTATTAATAATTTATATATTTCTTTACTTTTTCTTATGTTTGACTTTATACTAAGTTGATAGCTGATAACACTCTTTAAAGAATTATTTTAGTGGATAGTTTGATTTCTTTGTTAATGAGAGGGTGTGTTTAATGTATTAATCATTTATATATTTTAGGTTTTATTTTTATAAGCTAATTTATATGGGTTATAAGGTTTGTTATTTTATATTGATTATAAAGTTTAGTTTAAAATTTTATCATATTTTTTAATTAATAAAGTAAATTTATATTTGTTATAAGGTTTATTACACTATTATATTATAAAGTGTTTATTAAGTAATTTTGTCTTTTTATTAATACAATTTTGAATATTAAATTAATAGAGTGTTTATTAATTAACTTGTTCTTTTGTTTTGTTAATATAATGTAATTTTTTTGTTTTTGTTTTGTTAATATAATGTAATGATTAATTTTAAATCTTTTAAAATACCATATTTTAATAAAATGTCATGGTTAATCTTAAAGATATCATAATTTTTATTTAATATAATGTGATGGTTAATTTTAAATCTTTTAAGGGGCTTAAGTGTCGGGGAGTGTTTTACCATTCCAAAGGATCAAAGGTGTTTTCTTTCACTTGGGGCATAGGATGCTTTTCCAATAATCAAGTCGCGGCATTCGAAGTCGAGGAAGACCATAACAATGATATTGTTGTAGTAGGGGACTCAAAATTGGTTATTAATGGCCTCCAAAACCCTGACAAATACCAACAACTTGGTTTGCAAAGGAACTATCAAAGAATTATACAATAAGGGGAAACTTTCTAATCTATTGAATACTATCATGTTCAGCGGCATCTAAACACCAGGGTTGATGCACTAGCAAAAGAGGTTGAATCCCTAGAGCAAGGGAAAATTAAAATTAATGGTGTTTTCTCATCTAACCTTCTACCTTAATCTGGACCACATGGCTCATTTTAAAGGTTTGGAACACATGGCTCAAATTAAAGGTGATGATCCCCACACCACGAACATGAAGCAAACGTCATTGATTGAATGCATGACACCGCATCGTCACCCCATATCATCCAGACATAGGACCTAGTGTTAAAAAGTACCAAGGACAAGTGTTTCTCACAACTTAGGCACCTAGGAGTGAGAAAGTGTCCAATGTGGTCCCTAGTGCATTAATTTTATGAGTAATGAAATTAAAAGTGACTTTTGAAATATTTGTGAAGTGGGTGACTTAAAGGTCATTCAATCACCACCATTGATCTAAGAAGCACAAGATCTAATCTCAGTCCTTGGATCATGTGACTCTTCATATTCCCCTCATGAGTCTATATAGGGTTTGAGGCGCACTGCTTTTGGCATTCTTCATGTGCATTTGGAGAGTGAATGAGAGAGAGAGTTTGACCTAAGGAGAAGGAGGATGTGTTTGTTGCTAGAGGCATGATTACCAAGGAAAAGTAACAACATGCATATTGAGGCATAGTACAACAATGATGGAGGTTGTATTGTGCAGATTCTGAGAAGGTCGTATAGTTGTAACTTGGCACATAAATCGAGGAGGTAGGTTGCATGGATTTTTGGGAGTGTTTGGCACATAAATCAACATTGCAGCCACAAATTTTTGGAAATATTCTTCAGAAATCATGCATGAATTTCCAATCATATCATACAACATTTAATGTTGTGAAAACCATACCCTCTATGAATTTCTTAGCACATAAATCGAGGAGTTGTTTGGCATGCATTTCAAGGCCATTTGTGGTGCACAAAAAATGAGATAAGTTTGTATTTTAATTGTTGAAGATGACTTCTGTGAAGAATTTCTCTCTGAGCTCTGAATAATAAAATCCACCCCTCTCATTGGTTTTCCCCTTGCGGGTTTTTCTAAGGTCTATTTTGACCAAAAAATCTATGTGTCTAAATTTTTGGGTGTGCATTTATTTCTAATTTAATGATTGTAGCAGACTTCATGTGTTTCATGTTATGAGTTATTTTTTATGCTGACTAATTTGTAGCAGAAAATGTAATGTGGGTTGGGCATTAAACTATGGTGAATCTCATTGAGACTTGAAGCCGGGTTGGGGTCTGAATTTTTCTACATGGTATCAAAGCTTCAAAGTGGGAAAGAGAATAAATATATTATCTACAAAGAACACATAATTTTTTGAGGGAGAGAGGTACTTCACCAAGCATAAATGTAACATGCCCGACCCCTAAATGTTCTTTTAAGGGGTGAGGCATCATAATTTCATTTTCCTTAACTATCCCAAATCCTAATTCCTAGATTTCTATCATGTCCTTCTCGTCCAGAACTCTCCAACCACTGCCTCCACGCTCAAATCCGAGCTTCGGACTGGCATATACGCCCTTCCCAAGTTATTCCAAATTTTATTGGTCAAAGGCCATGTGGCACCCACGTGGATCCACCTCACACATATTGTCTCCAAGTTCCTTCATCCGTGGTGGAATTCCATCCATCGTCTGATTTTGCGACTAGACTTAATATTTGTCTAATACACAGGCCAGTAAGGAATTTGGCTCTTCGGTGCTTAACGCCTCTTTACTGTCTATGCACGAGACCTCCTGAAGTCCCATAAGCTTGCAACGTGGCTCCGGACTTTGGGATTTTTGGTCTCTCTATAATTCTACACCCCAAATCCTCCGGAATCCTGAAGTCCCGGACTCCCGGAGTTTTGGTCACTTCACCAACCACTTTGGCTAGGCGAGCACGTACCAGGGGATGACACATGTCATGTATCAATGGGTCTATAGGGTATGTGATACGCATGAATCCAGGTGACACGTGGCACGTCAAACTTGGGTCCATGTCACCCTGGGTGATGTCACTCCAGACTGATCGTATTTCACGCCCTTTGATGTCGCGGCCAAGGCATGTTCACATAACCCTTGGATCAATGACCTCCACTACTTTGTAATTTCGGCGTTCGGAGTTTCATGGTGTACACTTCTCCTTTCTCTCGGAATTGGTCATCATCGGGCTGACCACAACCTAGATATAATGGTCTGAGGGTGTCCACGTAACCTCAAAGATCTACGGCTTGTAACTTCTGCTCAATGATCCCTTGGGTTCCATTGTTGGGTCACTCCTAGAGGGACACATGTCATCCCAAAACACTCTAATAAGAATGTGTGGCACCTGTCAAAGGTCACTGACGTCCCCTTATCATACCACGAGGTCGCCACACCTGAAAACGTCGTCACTTGACACGTGGGCCCCCACATGATCTCAACATCATACAATCGTCCCCACGAACGAACAGTCGAGAGGGATCCCTAAGGATCCTTACATCCACAGTCCACATTACTTCACGACTCCGGTCTTCGGGGGTTTTGTCTCTACTGCCACTCCATTCTCCCGAAGTAGTACTTCGTCGAAGTACCGTGTACGGGCCCCTCCTCCTGAATGATCAGACGATAGGTGAGGTTCCTAACGATCTCCCCAAATCTAAGGCTCTCCTTTACTTTGTAACTTCAGCGTTCGGGGAGTTTGATGTTATGGCATCTCCCTTCTCCCGAAGGGGAACTTCACTGAAGTTGTCTCGGTGTAGATCCAATGGCTGAGGGAACCCCCGAACATTCTCGATTGATGGCTTGGGCTACTTCGCGATGGGGAGTTGGATCTTGGTTTAGTCGGTAAGACAGGTTCATCTAACCACTAGGCTAATCTCCCAACACTGGTCGACCTTACAGATAACCGTGACTCTCAGTCACCTTCGGTCGGTTTGTGACTATTAGGGCCGACGATACTCTGAAGTCTCGGACTTCCAGAGCTCTGAAGCCAGAAGGACTTAGCTCCCTTAGGCTTAGCATGGGGTTCCCAGACCTTGGTCACATGGTGATGCAGGAGCATCGCTATCACATCAAAAGGAAGCAGAGGTGGAAGAGAAGTCGACACCTCAATGCATCAAAGGAGCCAAAACCGACCTTAACCAGCTTGGTAGTGGTGTGGAGATCTTTTTGATTTTTTTCGTTAATTTAATTTAGTTGTCTATGAAGTTGGGCCATTGTTTGAAAGGACAAAATAATTGTAAATACTTTACATGACTGTAATATATTACAGGTGTAGGATAATTGCTTGATTAGTCATTAAGTTACATGTAATCAAGCTAGGTAGGTAACCGCCAAGGTAGAATGTGATAAGATTTAGATAGGAGGAAGAAGAGCGAGGAGGCTCTGGGTCCTTAGAAAATTTTTTCATTATGTTTTCTATGTCTGTAGGAGATAGCGACTATAATGATGTTTTTTCTTTGAAATAAATAGAATAGAGAAAATTGATTCAATTGTACAGTGTTGATATTGTTTGATTGTTATTATGTATTTTGTGAATGTATGAGGTTCATGGAGAATGAATAATTGAAGAAGTCTCTAAGTATTTCTCTTATGTAAGTTATGCAAGGAGTGCATATTGAGCGCAAGGAGTGCATGTGAGGGAGTCTTTTCGACTTGAAGTTCAGAAGAGATAGTGGGGGACTTTTGTATGCAGAGTGTGCATATTGAGTGCAAGGAGTGTGCGTAGAGGCAAACTCGTTGTAAGTTTGAAGGCTCATGAAGTTGAGCGTAGAGTATGCCAGGAGGGCATCAGAAAGTATTTTGAAAAGATGCAGAGTGCAAGTGTGCGTCAGGGCAAGGTTTAAATTTCATTTTCCAGAAGCTCGGGAGGAGTAGTGGTTCTAAGATTTGAAAGGAAACACTTAGAAAATTTCTAAGTTTTGAAGAGTTGAAGCGTTCAAAGGTGGAGCGTAGAAATTGAAAGTTCGAAGGAAGAACAAGTATGGAAGATTGAGCGGGAGAAATCCTTCAGAGTGAAGTTCATGAAATCCAAAATCGTGAAACGATCATGGCCGTTCATTGAGGTAGAACACGTGGCGACAGATAAACGTTTCGTTGATTCGTAAATCGATGAGTTGGAGGTAGGTGCTATGAAAACTCGCGAAAAGCGAAATCGTGATTTAATCATAGCCGTTGAAACCGTGGAAGGTTTTGAATCGTTGATTCGACATAAGTGGAGTTCAAAGAATTCACTATTTCAGGTATCAGATCAAGGGAGACGAGCAACCTTTCAATAGCCGAAACGCGAAGTCCCGATTTGCGAAGAATTGATCTGGATCGTTGAGTCATGGGAAGTCTCAGACCGTTGATCTGAGGTGATATATTTCGGGAGTTTGGGAGTTCTAAAGACGGAGAGTTGGGTTGACTCATATACCCAACACGCAAAATTGTGACACACCTTTTCGGATAGGCGTTTGGTCACAGCGGGTGGTCACGTGGAGGAAAATTTACGCTCGGTGTTAGTTCGAGCGGGTGAGGTTTCGCTAAAGGACCTGTGAATTTGTATTGTAAAGGTTCTAGTAGAGAATTGCAGAGCTATTCTAGCTCGGGAAGTCGAAATATCCTAGACTGAGAGGTTGCGCAACCCTTGGAGAGAAGGGGGGTCTGCACCACATGGGTCCTTCTAACTCTCGCGAGTTAAATGCAACTTCCTCATCATGGATTTGCTAAGGACTTGGGCATAATATCTCGGTCGCACAGTAAGGAGTCTGAAGAAGATATCCTCTTCATACGGACATGGCCAGATTGACGCAATACTTTCTATCTCGGTCGTCCTATAGGTTTACGTCCCACGGCACCTCGAGGATAAGCTGGGGCATATAGACGATCAATCAGAAGCATAAGTTCACAGGAAGATAAATGCATACAGATAACTTGATCATTCAATACAAAAACCATTCTTAGATGTATAAATACATGCATTCATCCATTATTCCATTTCAATGCATAGAGTATGAAAACACTTATCAGAACTAGATGACATGATGTGACTACCAAAAGGAGTGATTGTTTCCACCCAACCATAGGCTCAGTCACTCCTAATAGATTTAACACTAGCCACCCCCAAGATATACCATGATTCTCTGAGATAGAATCCTTTCTTTCGTCTTAGCCACAGTTAGGGATGGAGGTTACTCTCCTCCTCCCACATGATCTTGGAAACGGGTTTTCTCTATACCAAGCAAGGAGGTCTACCTGATTACTTTCCCAGTCACTCACCAACCTCGTTTATTAGCTTGTATCATAACCCTTCTATCCACTTCCTACGACCAGAACACGTTCATTTCTCAGTTCTTCCTCGAACTTGAGAGCTTAGTCTCCCTTCTCTACTTCTCTTCGCAGGTCTTCCTCTACCCACCACGCCTTCCTTCCTTTCCTTCCTCAACAAGATTGTGTGTAGACTGAATTCCCAGTCCATGGTCAGGTATGAAAGCCTTACAGATGAGCACTCTGCCCCATCCCCTCATTAACTCTTAAGAGGGTCTTCCCACCTACCAGCCTGAATGTAATTCATTCATGGGTCAGAGGATTTTTCTGGTCTTGAGAAATTAAATCTAGCAAGGTACTGGTTTGGTGGGGGTTATCTCAACCATTCATGGTTCCCCTCACCATCTATTTCATAACATCTGTGGTCTATCTTGGAAAACCCCCCTTTCATCAGTTATGCAACACTTATCCATTTTCTCTTAATAACAAAAATTACATTTGTTGACCTTTCATACAAAGGTTCGTCAAATCAAACATTCACACATATCAAGTTTTCCATAGTCTCTTAACCAATATAGTTATATTTACAAACTAGGGGAAACAGGGGTGTTACAATAAATTTTTGGGCTTGTGTTTGAGTTGTGGGGGTCAATGGCCAATGGTTTGAGGGTTGAGGACAGATTGGATGGAGTTTCTAATTTCATCTCATGGAAGGAGAGGATTGTGTTACTTCTGCAGGAGTGTGAGTTATGGGACATTGTAGAGAACACACAAATGAATCTGTTGGTTGTGGAGCCTGATTATCTTCCTGATTAAGAGGTGTTTGTTTTCAACCATTTTTCTACCCCACGAAGATTGTACACCCCTCCACATGGGGGGGTTGCAGGGCGGGATTTACCCCTTGCAAAGTCTAGGTGGCTCATCCCCCCGACTGGGGAGTTCAAGGGCGAAGCCCCCGAAGGAAAAATTGCCTTGTAAAATATTGTAGTTTTGTATTCAATCTAGATCGTTCATTATAAGGTCGAAGATCTCACGATAGAAGTTATTTTATGGTTTTTTTTCCCTAGAAGGCAACCCTCTTTTATGATGGAATTGTATTGTGCTTGTGTGTGTGTGTGTGTGATTATTGTATTTTGAGAGAGGAGATTGTGAGAGAAATAAGAGGAAGTTACAATGAGTGTGTTGTAGGTTGTATCCCTTCATTTTGTTGGATTTTGTTGGATAATAAAAAGGAAGGACCTGGAAATTTCTCTGGACGATGTAGCCCACACTGGGTGAACCACGTATATATGTGTCTCTATTGTATTGTGTATCTTCTGTGTTTTATTCCTGCATTTGTTTTATTTTATTGCTCTGTGATCCTGTTTTTTCTAACAGAATCATGTGACAGTGCCTAGAGATGCTCCTCTTTTGGCCTCCTACACTAAGAAGAATATTAAGTCTAAAAGAATCATCCTTGATGCCATTAAGGACAATCTAGTTCCACATGTGACCAAAAAATCCAATGCCTATGAAATGTGGGATTCCTTAACCAAAATTTACCAAAGTTCTAATGAAAATAGGAAAATGGTATTGAGGGAAAAATTGAAGAGCATTAAAATGACCAAGATTGAAAATGTTGCCACCTATCTTACCAAGATAACTCAAATGATGGATGAACTTGGTGTTTTTGGGGAGTTTTTTGTTAATAGTGAACTTGTGAGGACTGCTTTGAATGGGGTGACCAAATAATGGGCTCTCTTTGTTGAGGGAATTATTGTAAGGTAAAATCTTCCCAAGCGAAATCGTCTTTGGGATGACTTCATTCAGGAGGAAAATCAAAGAGGATATGTGCAGGGGATTTCATATAATGGTAATGAATAGGAGAATATGGCACTTGCATCTAAAGCCAAGAAGAAGTCCAAGAAGGGTTCCAAGGGTGGGAACAAGCATAAGGGTGAAGGGAAGAAGGACATGAGAAAAGTCAAGTGCTTTTCATGCCACAAGTTTGGGCACTATGTTGGACAGTGTCCTAATAAGAAGAAAAAGAAGATTGCAGCTTCAATAGATGTGGAGGAATTTTCTTACAGGTTCGAGAAGGAGTATTCATTGTTGGTGTGTCTTTCCTCTAGAGAACTCATCTACAAGTGTTTGGTACATTGATAGTGGAACCTCTCACCATATGATAAGTGTTTGTGAGTATTTCATCGATATTACAGAGATTGGAGATCTTGAGGTGGTGCTTGGAGATAAATCATTGGTCAAGGCATTGGTAGTGGGAAAATATCCTTTCAGAGGGAGTCTTTACCTCCCATGTTGGTGGGAGATGTCCTGTATATTCCAGGATTGAAGAAGAACTTGATATTAGTTTCCACTATTGAGGATAGGGGATATGAGGTGTTGTTCCATGATGGGAAAGTGCTCTTCTATCCTAAGGGATCCAGTGTCACTTCGACCAAAGTGATTGGGATACGACATGAGAAGTTATACAAGCTCATGTTTCATCTAGCTAGAGCATTGTTACATAGTACCAACAATAGTGACCTTTGTGAGCTATGGCATAATAGGATGGCCCATTTGCATCATGGGGCTCTAAAGATATTGAGAGAGATTTTTATTGGGGTACCATATTTTAGTGCAGAGAACTAGGAGGTGTGCAAGGGGTGTGCATTGGGGAAGTACACCAAGATTGATTTTCCAAGAAGTGACAGTAGAGTAGAAAGTATTCTTGATTGGATTCATTCTGATGTATGTGGTCCTATGTCTTTTGTATCTTTGAGTGGTTTTTAGTATTATGTCACTTTCATTGATGAATTCTCTAGGAAGTCTTGGATTGTCTTCATGAATACCAAAGGAAAGGTCTCCAAGTGGTTCCAAGAGTTCAAATCTCTTGTGAAGAACCAAACATGGAATAAATCAAAGTGTTGAGATCAAACAATTGGGGTGAGTATACATCCAATGAGTTCAATGACTTATGTGCAAGAGAAGGAATTAAGAGAGAATTGATTCTTCCTTACAACCCGCAGTAGAATGGGGTCACTAAGAGAAAGAATAGGGCCATTGTTGGGGTTGCGAGATCCATGTTACATGATCATGGGCTACCACTCTTTATTTGGGTTGAGGCATGCAACATTGCAGTTTATCTGCAGAACAGGAGTCCACACGGAGTCTTGGGGAATAATACTCTCAAGGAGGCTTTCTCTAGGAAGAATCCTAAGGTTGAGAACTTTAGGATTTTTAGGTGCCTTACATATTCACATGTCCTTTCTGAGAATAGGACAAAGCTAGAACCCTAGATAGAGAAGGGAATTTTTGTTGGGTATAGAGATACCTCAAATGATTTGTGTATATACATCCCCTCTTTGAGTAAGATAGTTGTGTGATGGGATGTGATATTTAAGGAGGATAGGGCCTTTAGGAGGTCATGAGATGTTGAGCATATGGAGCAGCAGACTCCTCAGCTTCAAGTGAGTCCATTGAATATTAATGTGTCATAGAGTTCAGGACCACCTACTTCAAGGACGACTAGTTCACAAGTGACGGGGTCACAGATCATTGGTCCTCAGGTTACCAATTCACAGGGTATTGTTTCTTAGTCTACTGGTTCTCAGACGACCACAAGATCATCATCTTCAAGTACTCAGTATTCAAGTGGTGAGATTGAGGAGGAGGAGTCCCCTCCACAGGATGTTATTTCAGAGAAGAGGAAGCCAAAATGGATTCAAGATGCTTTGAAGGAAGCTCATGGATCTGTGGGGAATCCCAGGAAGACTGTGAGGGAGAGTAAACCTCTAGAGATATTTTGCAGCTATTTATTAATGGTGAGAAACATCATTGATTATGAGCCTTCCACTTTTGAGGAGGTAGAAGATCAAGAAGTTTGGAAGGATGTCATGGTGGAAGAGTACAATTCCATCATGAAGAATGATGTGTGGGAGGTTGTTTCGAGACCTAAGGGGAAATCGGTGGTGACTTCTAGGTGGCTTTATAAAATCAAGTATGTTGTTGATGGCAGCATTGAGAAGTATAAGGCATGGTTTGTGGCTCTAGGGTTCTCATAGGCAGAGGGATTTGATTATGATGAGACCTTCGCTCTGGTTTCTAGATATACCTCGATCAGGGAAATGATCTCCATTACAACAGAGATGGGTTGGAATATCCATCAGATGGATATGAAGACCTCATTTTTGAATGGTCTCATATAGGAGGAGGTGTACATTGAGCAGCCACAGGGATTTGAGGTACATGGGAGAGATTCTCATGTGTACAAACTAAAGAAGGAATTGTGTGGACTGAAGCAAGCTCTCAGAGCTTGGTATTCGAGGATTGATACATACTTGCAACAGATGGGTTTCTAGAAGAGTGAGGCAGATCCCAACCTTTACTTCATTTTGGCTGGGGAGGATCCTCTTATTCTCGTGCTTTAGGTGGATGATATTTTCATTAAATAGTTAGAGAGACTCATAGATGGTTGCAAGGAGAGTCTTTCTTTAGAGTTCGAGAAGAAATACATTTGACTAATGAATTATTTCTTGGGATTGGAGGTTTGGCAGGAGCCAAGACACATATTTCTGGGACATGGAAAGTATGTTGTTGATATTCTGAGGATATTTCAAATTGAGGATTGTAGGCCCATGTTGTAACGTCCCCGACCACCCATGACTGAGCCACGCTACACGAGGGAACACTTTCGTTCTCTCACTGCATAACATACTGTAACATACCCAGTATTCAACTGAGCTATGCCACATAAATTTTCTCTTCAAACTGCATGCAATTATAACATATACATAGAACACCCTTGCGGAAGCTTTACATATAAACGTAAACAAACAATTACATTCTGTAAATATATAATTTCATATGGAAATAGAAGTAAACACAGATATGTAGCATATACAGGGAAATACCCATAAACATATAGACAGTTATAATCACATATATGATAAACTGTAACATAAGCACGTAAATAATGTTATGCAGCATGTAAATTTATCATACGATTGGTACTTATCTTGGAAATATTGTCACCAACTGCGTATAGACCATCCACGAACCTCCCAACCTTAGACTACACTGTTCATTACTCTCAACAGTCAGTCACCCCCGAGCTGGGACTAAACTCCACCTGGGTAAAGGGATTCATAACCAGGTTAAAGGCTCATAGACAACAGGAAAGACTCTATCTCAGGTGCTCACTCAACTAACATCCTACAATCTCTCATTCCCCACATGCCTGTCCCACCCAAGGAAGTGTGCCCCTTCTCTGCTCAACAGTCCTTCGGCTGCCCCACTTCCCTTCCAGGGCTTCAACAACAGGTTGGACAAGAAGTCTCAGAGCATTGTAGCTGCAGTTTATCACCTTCAAGAAATCAATTCCCAGCAATTCTCTTGCTCAGAGAATTTCTCATGGGCCTGACAACCCGCCTCTTCAATTTCCCACGGGCTTGACAACCCGCTTCTTCAATCCCACTCCCAAGATAACCAGGTACACCAACTGGAAATGGCTATGGAAACAGGATCCGATACAGTGAAATGAATGTCTGAAGGATAACTGACTGTGTGAGTGAAATGGTCATAGAATCATTGACTGAATCACTGAATGATGGAAGGAATCATGGGAGAGATGATCGTAAGAATGATCGTCCAGATGATGGATAAAAATTGTGTAAATGAACTAAGTCCCCACGATATGCATACATGTCCCCAACTTGACACTTGTCATGTTGGAAGCTACTTTGATCCACTTGTCCCCAACTTTAGAACTTAGGATAAAATAATTATCCATACTTTATGTTTTAAGAAATATTAATATAATATTCCTTTTTGGCTGAATCTCTCTAGCTTAGCCCTTTCCCTTAACTTTTGGCCCTCCCTTTCCCTAACTGGTGGAGTTCAGTCCCCCATCTCTTTTATCGTGGTTAGTCTATGCACAATGATGTATTTTATATTAATCATGAGACATATACAAAATAGGTGTACTAGCCTTTAACATCTAGGCGCTATGGCCTAATTCCAAAACATAAGCATCTCAACTTATAATAACTGTCTCACCAGCCTATAACACATATCATATACACAAGGTTGATTGACCTCCATACTGCACGCACTTTAGTTGTTGTGTGCAGTATCCGGGAATGTGCACACTACATCATTTTACTGCGCAGTACATGTGCGCACTATGCCATGAAAGGTGCATTACCAGATGATGTCAAAACAACTCACCAACTTAAGTATACTTACATTAAATTTACAATTGGGTTCATCCAAGGGATATTACAATCCCCTCCCCTTATTTATGCACTGTCCTCAGTGCATCATATACCCATATACAAAAGAAAAAATCAAAAATAATAAAAAAGATGCAGGTATTCTGTCTGCATTGCATCCTCATGCTCCCAAGTAGAGTCCTCAGGACCGTACCAGGTCCATTGGACCTTTACAAGCCCTATGGATCGATTCCAGAGCTGCTTGATTTTTCGGTCTGAAATGTGCACCGGATGCACTTGAAAAGCACCTTATTGCTCCACTTGAATCACATTCCAATCAATAACATGATTAGCATCAGGTATAAATTTCTTTAGCAATGATACACGGAATACATTATGAACAGACATAGATGCAGGCAATGTAATCATATAAGCAACTGGACCAATCCTCTCTAGGATTTCAAATGGCCCACAAAATATGGCTGCCAACTTGGAGCAACTTCCTAGCTTCAGGGAACTCCTGTTAGCTTTCACCTTCAGGAAAACATGATCACCCACTTTGAAATCTCCGTGGGTTCTGTTCTTATCGGCATAAATTTTCTGCCTGTCTTGGGAAGCTTTTAAATTCTACTTAATTTTTATCATTTGGTCCTCCATCTCCTTGAGCAACTCTGGCCCAACTACTGTCCTATCAGCTGGATTATCCCAAGTCACTGGAGTATTGCACTTTCTGTCATAAAGTTCTTCAAATGGGCTCATCTTCAACGATGCCTGATACCCATTGTTGTAAGCGAATTCTACCAAGTGCAGGTAGTCTTCCCATTTCGATGGTTTGTCCATCACATAAATCCTCAGTATGTCTTCTATCACTCTATTCACCCTCTCTGTCTGTCCATCAGACTCAGGATGATAAGTTGTACTAAAGTTCAGATTCATTCTAAATCCTTTGAACAATCCTTTCCAGAAATTCGAGGTGAATTTTGTTTCTCTGTCAGACACAATTGTTTTAGGAATTTCGTGTAATCGTGCCACTTCCTTCATTAAAATATCAGCAACATTTGTTGCATTGTGAGTAGTTTTCAGTGGAATAAAATGGGCAGATTTTGTAAGCTTGTCCACCACCACCATGATCGAATCATGCAGTTTGCTTGTTCTGGGCAATCCCGTAATAAAATCCATTGTCACCACTTCCCACTTCCATTCAGGAATGGGCAAAGGTTGCAACAACCCTGCTGGGTGCCTATGCTCAGCTTTAATTTTCTGGAATTCCATACATCTAGCGATGTATTCAACGATCTCTCTCTTCATACCTGGCCAAACGTAATGGCTCTTGATCACTGCCATGGTTTTTTGATATCCAGGGTGCCCTGCATAAGGGACATTATGCATTTCATGCAAAATCATGTGTTTCAAGTCCTGGACATTTGGAACAAAAATTATGTTCTTGTGCAACAGTATTCCATCTATTCTCAAATTATAATTATCCACCTTTTGTGGTGTCTTACCCTGTTGTAGCTTTGCTACCAATTCTCTATATTACAGATCTTCATTTGCAGCCTCTAGAATTTTTCTTTTAATAGCAGTCTGATACATGCTAATGGTTGTAGCATGTAGTTCATGCACCCTCCTATTGAGTGCATCAACCACTTTACTCTCTTTCCCCTTGATATTCTTTATATCAAAGTCATATTCACTTAGAAATTCTAACCATCTACTTTGCCTAGCATTGGCTGATCAAATAAATATTTTAGACCATTGTGGTTTGTTCTTAGCACAAACCTCTTCCCCATGAGGTAGTGTCTCCATTTCCTCAAGGCATGCACTATGGCTGCCAACTCCAAATCATGAGTGGCATAGTTTCTTTCATGCTCCTTCAACTTCCTTGATTTATAACATATAACAAACCCATTTTGACTGAGGACTCCACCAAGTCCTTCATTACATGCATATGTGCATACAATGAAGTCTTCATTTGGGTCTGCAATCCTTAATATTGGAGCACTTGTCAATAATTGTTTCAAGTGTTGGAAACTCTTTTCGCAATTCAGTGTCCACTGAAACTTCACCCCCTTTCTTTGCAAGGAAGTGATTGGGTGTGCAATCTTTGAGAATCCTTCAATAAATCTTTTGTAGTAGCCTGCAAGACCCATGAATCATCTCACCTCTGTCACATTCTTCGGCGCTGGTCATTCTTTAATGGCTTCTATCTTCTCAGGATCCACTTCCATCCCATCCTTTGAAATGATATGCCCCAAATAATGAATTTGTTTCTGATAAAATGAGCACTTGCTCAATTTGGCATACAATTGATGCTCCCTTAATACTTGCAACACCATCCTCAAATGATGTTCATGCTCTTCATCTGACTTAGAATATATAAGAATGTCATCCAAAAATACAATGACAAACTTGTCCAGATATTCTCGGAAAACACCATTCATTAAGCACATGAAAACAACTGGTGCATTTGACAACCCAAATGGCACCATTGTGAACTCGTAATGATCATACCTTGTCCTGAAGGCATTCTTGTTGATATCTTCTTCTTTAATCCTTACCTGAAGGTATCTTGATATGAGATCTATCTTTGAAAATATCTTTGCATCCTTCAATTGATCAAAGAGCTCATCAATCCTTGTCAGAGGATACTTGTTCTTAACAGTCACTTTATTCAACTGTCTGAAGTCAATGAACAATATTAATGTTCCATCTTTATTTTTCACAAACAATACTGGGGCACCCCAAGGTGACACACTTGGGCATATATACCCCTTCTTCAGAAGTTCTTCAAGTTGCATTTGAAACTTCTTCAACTTTGGTGTACTCATTATGTAAGGATTCTTTGACACTGGAGCTGCTCCAAGCATTAGATTTATAGAGAAATCAATGTCTCTTTTTGGGGGTAGTCCTGGTACTTCCTTGAACACATCTTCAAATTCTTCTAGGACTGCATAATCTTCCAAATTTGACACCTTATCTTTAGGTGTCTCTTTTATATGAGTTGTAAATATTTGACACCCTTTTATGTAACATTTATTTAGCTGCAATGCTGAAATTTCTCTAATGGTTAGTGCCCTAGGAATTCCCTGCACTTTCCTTAGTTTCCCTTCATCATCCAAGCAAGTAAATGCTTTGTTGTGACATTCTAAGAGATTATGATGTTGGTCCAACCAATCCATCCCAATTATACAGTCATAGGAACCTAAAGGAAAGATGTTCAAATCTGCCTTGGTGTTCAGTCCATTCATGTCCATGAGGCATGACTTAACCATCTCATTAACTTTTCTTTTGGCTCCTGTAGCCAGCTGCACCAACCAGGATTTCCCATGCTTTCTTCTTGGCAATTGAAAACTTTCCACCATCTTAAGGTCTATATAACTATGACTAGCTCCCGAATCAATTAAAATAGCAATGGTTTGGTTGTTGTTCATACCTTCCACTTCAATCATATGGGACTGATACTCTATTTGCTTCTTGTCCAGGGCTGCATAGATCCTGGGCATCTTTCTGCCCATGTCCTCCATTGTTTCAGCTTGCTGTACATTATGAAAATCCCTACCTTTTTCACCTATGTGAGGACAATCTCTGAACCTATGATCTCCTTTGCAACCCCAACATCGAATAGGTGGTTGCCTTGGCCTTTGACTCCATGTGTCAATCATTCTAGGTTCTTTAGGAGTTTTTTGTCCCTGTGGATTATTTCTGAAGAATGGTGGCTTAGCTCCCTTCTTCCTCTGATCCATCTTGAATTTATTTTTGTCTTCCCAAGCCTTTTGGAAAGTTGGCCCTGCTTTCTGTTGATCATATAGGCATTTAGCTCACCTTATGGTCTCTTCCAATGTCTTGGGATCATCATACTGTATTTTGTCACTGATGAATGATGGCAATCCACTCAAATACCTTTGAATTTTGACTGTCTCGTTCTTGATGAAAGAGACATACTTCAGCGGTTCTAGAAACCGTMTCTCATATTCATCTATGGTCGTACTTCTAAGCTTGAGTTCAAAGAACTCTTTCATTTTCTTGTCATAGTATCTCTTAGTCAAGTATTTCTTCTCAAAATACTTCTTGAATTCCCTCCAAGTAACACTTTTCTCTTTAATGTGTTGCACCTGCACAAGTTGATCCCACCACATGGAGGCCTTTCCCTTGAGTTGATAGATAGTAATTCTACCTTCTGCATGAGAAGAATAATTATGCAATTGAAAATACTTTCTCATGCTCAGCAACCATGTTTTTGTATCTTCATCCTTCTTGTGCTCACCATCAAATGTAGGAGGTTTGATTTTGTTCATTTCTCCTCATAGCTCATCCACCCCAGGCCTCTTATGCCTTCTAACAGGGGATGGAATTGAGCTGCTACCTTCTCTCTTATTGGAATGCCTTAGGGAGTGATGGTGGTGTCTGCTAACACTTCTTGCTTTTCTTTTCTCATCCGAAGGCTTGTGACTTCCATATTTGGTTAAGCCACTCTCTTTAACCAATTTATTTTCTATTATGTTCAAGCCCTCCAATAAATTCATGTTAAATTCATCCTATTGCTCCTTGGCTCTCATAAGCCTTTCATTATTATCTTTATGGATTTGGACATCCTTCTGCAAATTTTTAATGGTCTCTTCCATATTCATGTTTTCATTCCTTTCTTCTCCATGTCCATTGGAGTTTGTTCGTTCAATGCCCAAATGGACATCTATCCCTCTGCTCTCATCTTGATGACTGTAATTCCCATGTGCCTCTTCCATTCATATGTACTTTTCACTGATCTGATCTGATCTAGTTATTGTTAATTCTCCAAAACATGCAGCCATCGAAACTTATCAGGCTAACAATTCAACAATTCATGAAAAATATGAACCATTTTGGTTCAATATATACATCAGAATTATCTCTTATGATTTCTTGGTGTTATCACCATGACAATTCTAGATAAGACCAAAGTATTGAGAACATAGACGTGCGGCACCTTCAGAGATACATCTGGGCAAAAGGCAGTTTGCCGAAACCACTTTCGCCAAGACGTGGTATCTCATGTTTCAATATGTCAAAACCACCACTCATGGAACGGGTGATGGCTAGTCAGATCACCTTGTTTCACTCGTTCGGTACTTCAAATCCATGTGACGTCAGTTGAACGCCGCCATGTAACGAACTCAAAAGCTAATCATTTGAAATGGATTAGCCGAACATGGCAACCCAACGCACTTGTACGTAGTTTGTCTGTGCTTCATAATTGAGATTCTATAACTACCAATACTCAAGTATGGAGGCATCAACTTATCCATAAATGGATTAATCTCCAAATTGCTCGACTTTCTGCTCTCTGTAAAATCATTTCGGTATCCACAAACTGAGATACATGGACAAGGCTAAATCCAGTGAGACTGGTTATTCGGGCAACATGCTAGACTTTCCTATGAATAAGGAGGAAAGGGTACTTGCTCACATTCTATCGACTAAATTCCACACAGAGCCAACTATAGACTCGCAGTTGGAAGTTAGGCTAAATCCCACTATGAAGGATTTAGTCATCAACAGGCCAGATGCTAAGAAGAAAATGAGCAAGCGACAGAAGAAGGAAACCACAGCTGAAACGGTTGAAAGTGTTGGAGAGAATCAACTGGTCTGGTTAGATACTTTAAAGGAGGAGATCGCTAAGCTGAAATGAGTCCTCAACTAAAATTAAGTATATTTCAGCGAATTTTGGACAGCTAGTAGCAAAGGTAAGGGGCCCCAGAGATGATAGGCATGTTCTTAAATGGTCCCTTTACAATAGGATAATTGTTATCATTCCCTTTTTGTAATTTTGGGATTAATACGATTATATAAATGCAGAAGTGGATTTTGGACTGTTTATTACAAGATTCTAATTGGTGGTGTTATGAGTCTTGTTTTCATTCATAGTATGCTTTTCTTGTTAGCTTATATTTCACTTCCATCTATCTGAATCGGAGGAATATAAAACTCAGAATTCATTTCTGAGATGCTCTCGGCTTAGCAATTTAGACTATATTTATTTCTTCTCAAACCAACTTTGAATTCATTTTAAATAATGCTCTGATGCGGTTGTGTGTTTCGTTTTCCTCTAATACCATGCAAATTTTCTATTAAACTCAGACTCATCACCTTACAAATGATTTCGCGTGCACAAAAATTCAACATGTACACCCATATTTATCGTGCACAGCAACACCACAAGGTAAATCATGCTTCCGCGCACCTATATCCACTATGCATTTCTTCTCCATCACGCCAATAACTTGCACGCACTACTTTTGCGTTGTGCACCAATATCCATTGCGCACAGTTTTGGTATCGCGCACTGATATTCCACATGCATTTCGCCATGTGCATTGCACCACGCCAAATTTCAATATGCCCCACCGCGCACAATAACCTGCACACACCATTGAATACACTATCACGAGACAACTTATACTATGCGCGCACCAACCAAACTCCTATGTGTTTTTCAATACTTGTGCACCCCACGTGCACATTACTATGTGTGTACTCACCGCGCAATGATAAATCCAGCGTGTGCATCTGCACACAATATTCTTCCGCGCGACGCCACAATTTACCACTCACACCTGCATGCCAACATTTTCCGCGCGGTGCCAAAATTTTCCATGGACGCTCTGTGACTTGGAATTTGGTCACCTTGAAATTAATCTTCTGTGAATATTCGCTTCAACTGAACCTTTCCAGCCCATCCAGGCTCAGTGTTGGAACTGAAGCTCTGATACCATATTGTAACGTCCCCGACCACCCATAACGTCTTCGACCACCCATGACCGGGCCACGCTACACAAGGGAATACGTTCGCTCTCTCACTGCAGAACATATTGTAACATACCCAATATTCAACTGAGCTATGCCACATAAATTTTCTCTTCAAACTGCATGCAATTATAACATATACATACAACACCCTTGCGGAAGCTTTACATATAAACGTAAACGAATAATTAAATTCTATAAATATACGATTTCATATGGAAATAGCAGTAAACACAGATATGCAACATATACAGGGAAATACCCATAAACATACAGATAGTTATAATCACATATATGATAAACCGTAACATAAGCACATAAATAACAATGCAACATGTAAATTTATCATACGATTGGTACTTATCTTGGAAATATTGTCACCAACTACGTACATACCATCCACGAACCTCCCAGCCTTAGACTACACTATTCATCACTCTCAACAGTGAGTCACCCCCGAGCTAGGACTAAACTTCACCTGGGTAAAGGGATTCCTAACTAGGCTAAAGGCTCATAGACAACAGGAAAGACTCTGTCTCAGGTGCTCACTCAACTAACAACCTACATCCTCTCATTCCCCACATGCATGTCCCACCCAATGAAGTGTGCCCCTTCTCTACTCAACAGTCCTTCGGCCGCCCCACTTCCCTTCCAGGGCTTCAGCAACAAGCCAGACAGGAAGTCTCAGAGAACTGTAGTTGCAGTTTAGCACCTTCAGGAAATCGATTCCCAACAATTCTCTCGCTCAGATAATTGTTCACAAGCCTGACAACCCGCCTCTTCAATTTCCCACGGGCCTAAAAACCTGCTTCTTCAATCCCGCTCCCAAGCTAACCAGGTACACCAACCGGAAATGGTTATGGAAACAGGCTCAGATATAGTGAAATGAATGTATGAAGGATAACTGACTCCGTGAGTGAAATGGTCATGGAATCATTGACTGGATGACTAAATGATGGAAGGAATCATGGGAGAGATGATCGTAAGAATGATCGTCTGGATGATGGAGAAAAAGTGTGTAAATGAACTAAGTCCCCACGATATGCATGCATGTCCCCAACTTGACACTTGTCATGTTGGAAGATACATTGATCCACTTGTCCCCAACTTTAGAACTTAGGATAAAATAATTATCCATACTTTATGTTTTAAGAAATATTAATATAATATTCCTTTTTGGATGAAGCTCTCTAGCTTAGCCCTTTCCCTTAACTTTTGGCCCTCCCTTTCCCTAACTGGTGGAGTTCAGTCCCCCATCTCTTTTATTGTGGTCGGTTTGTGGGCAGCGATGTATTTTATATTAATCATGCGACATATACAAAATAGGCGCACTAGCCTTTAACATCTAGGTGCTCTGGCCTAATTCCAAAACATAAGCATCTCAGCTTATAATAACTGGCTCACCAGCCTATAACACATATCATATACACAAGGCTCACTGACCTCCATACTTTGTGCACTTTAGTTACTGCGCGTGGTATCTAGGAATGTGCACACTACATCATTTTACTGTGCAGTACATGCACACACTATGCCATGAAAGGTGCATTACAAAATGATGTCAAAACAGCTCACCAGCGTAAGTATACTTACATTACATTTACAATTGGGTTCGTCCGAGGGATATTACACATGTCCACACCCATGATAACCAACTAGAAGAAGCTCAATGCTTCTTAGTCAGAGTCGGTTGATCCCATGATGTATCATTAGTTGATAGGCTCATTGATGTATTTGGTCAACACCATCCAGATATTTGTTTTTTTGTTAACAATCTCAGTTAGTTTATGGTGGAGCCTCTGAGAGTGAATTGGGTGGCAACAAAACATGCTCTCAGGTACCTTAAGGGTACGATGGATTATGGCATGGACTATGTGAGAGGGTATGGAGTCAGATTGATTGGCCATGCATACTCAAATTAGGCAGGATGTGTTATTGACAGGAAGAGTACTTCAAGGTGTTGCTTTAGATTGGGCTTAGCAGTTATGTCTTGGTTCAGTCGGAAGAAAAAGTAAGTGGCTTTTATTTCTATTGAGGTTGAGTATATGGAAACCAATCAGACCATCTGTAAGGCCATATGGCTTAACAAGTTGTTGATTGGGATATTTGGTGTGCAGTTGAGGCCCATGGTGATCTACTGTGACAATTAGAGTTGCACAAAACTCTCTGAGAATCTAGTTTTTCATGATAGATCCAAACACATCAAGATTATATCACTTCATATAGGACTATGTTCAAAGAGGGGCAGTTGAGATTCACTTTATATCCATTGATGAGCAGGTAGCATACATTCTCACTAAGGCTTTGGGAAGAGGCAACTTTGTACCCTTCAAAGATAAGTCGAGAGTAGTGAGGAACACTTTCCTCGATAAGAGGGAGTGTTAAAAAGTACCAAAGGCAAGTATTTCTCACAACTTAGGTTCCTAGGAGTGAGAAAGTTTCCAAGGTGGTCCCTAGTGCATTAATTTTATGATAAATAAAATTAAAAGTGACGTTTGAAATATGTGTGAAGTGGGTGACTTAAAGGTCATTCAATCACCACCATTGATATAAGAAGCACAAAATCTAATCCCATCCCTTGGATCATGTGACTCTTCACATTCCCCTCATAAGTCTATCTAGGGATTGAGGCGCACTCCTTTCAGCATTCTTTATGTGCATTTGGAGAGTGAATGAGAGAGAGAATTCGAGCTAAGGAGAAGGAGGACTAGTTTGTTGTTAGAGGCATAATTCCCAAGGAAAAGTACTAGCATGCATATTGAGGCATAGTACAGTATCGATGGAAGCCATAATGTATAGATTTTGAGCAGGCCATACAGTTGTAACTTGGCACAAAAATTGAGGAGGCGGGCTGCATGAATTTATGGGAGTGTTTGGCACAGAAATCGAGGAACATTGCAGCCACAAATTTCTAGAAATGTTCTTCTACAAGAAGGCACAAATTTCCAAGCATATCATACAAATTTTAATGTTGTGACAGTCGTACCCTATACATATTTATTAGCACAAAAATTGAGGATCTATTTGGCACGCATTTCAAAGTTGTTTGTGGTGCACATAAAATGAGATAAGTTTGTATTTTAATTGTTGAACATGATCGTTGTAATATCTAAGCTCTAAATAATAAAATCCTCCCCTCTCTCACTAGTTTTCCACTTGCGGGTTTTTCCAGGGTCTATTTTGACCAAAAATTCTCTGTGTCTAAATTTTTGGGTGTGCATTTATTTCTGATTTAATGGTTGTAGCAAACTTCATGTGTTTCCTGTTATGAGTTATTTTTTATGCTAACTATTTTGCAACAGAAAATGCAAAGTGGGTTGGGCATTAAACTATGGTGAATCTCATTGAGACTTGAAACCGAGTTGGGGTCTGAATTTTTCTGCACTTGGAACATGTCATACCATTCACTTGTGTTCTCCTTAAATTTGCATCAGGAGTTTCTGTATGAGGAATGTGGGAACTACGAAATAAATCATATGTACCATCTCCCATGCCATTTTACTATGTGTGATTGTAGGGAAATGCACGAACCTCATCATCTCACCGGTTTAAAGAGCACAAGCATGGACGTTGGGCTTCACTTCTCACCCAATTCAGGCATCTTCTACCTTCACAACCAGATTTTGATCTTCCTCATATTATCTGAAGGTCTTAGTGCTCCTCTCGCATGTAGGATAGTTGGGAATGCAATGTGGAAATGCAACTAAGAGCCATGCCACTGCTCAACCTACAAATCTAGGGCAATTAAGGAAGTTGTGGGATCTCAGTGATGCGAACTGGAAACTCAAAAAGGTAAGATTGCTCATTTCGAAGCTAGATTGGAGGAACATAATCAGTGGCATGACAAATAAACAACCATCATTCTCAGAGAAGTGAATAAGTAGGCCAAACAAATCTACTTGCTCAGGCAGGAGAACCAATAAATTCGACAAACTTTGGTAAAGAATCATGGAAATCTCTAGTCCCCCACTTCTTCTCAAGGTTCCATGGCACATGAAGTGGATCAAGAAATTCAACCCCGAAACGAGCATCCAATGGAAATAAAACATGCATAGATAGTGGACACCATTGTAAATCTACGTTAGTCAAGTTTTATGCTTTGTAAAGTAATCTTTTTATTACACTCGTTTGTAAGAATCTATACATGGCATAGGGAAAAGTTGTTACAAGACCAAGTAGAGATTTTTTATTAGCTAGAGAAAGAACTATCTTTGTTTAGTCAGATAGCCATTTTGAAATCTATGTATATCTATGTTGATTCATCATATTGTACAAACTCTCTTTGATCGTTTTTGTTATAAAAAAAAATTAAATCTTTCAAAATATCATAATTTTTAGATAAATAAAGTATTTGTAATAATAATAATAATCTATTTTTAAGGTCACCTCCAAGCCACACCAAATTGGTGTATGAGACCCCCTTGTTTGTGGGACAAGGGACCCCCCTCCACCCAACAATTTGACTTGTAAAGTCTACGAAGGTATACATACCCTACCCCCCTCTGGATTTGAAAGTCTAAAAACAAATTATCTTCTTTTATTTACAGATTAACCTTATCCTCTTCTATGAAAATAACTTTTCCTCTTCTTCTAAACCTTGAGTCTTTCAAATTTAACTCCAATCTTTTTAAATATTAAAAACATTAAAATATTTTTATTTTTATTTTTATTTTTTTATAACTCTTAATATAATAAATGTGGAAATAAATTTATTTCCCTTATTAATAATCATTTTAAAATTTTGATTTAAAACAAAATCTAATTTGACAAAAATATAAAATATGAAATGTTGTATTAGTGTTGGTTGGTTATATGTATTAAAAACAAACCTTATTAAATATATTAATGTTTTGAATATCAATAACTAATAAATTGAAAATAAATTTCATATTTAAAATAATATTATGAATTTTATGAATTAATTTAATTTAAAATTTATATATATATATATATATATAACATTGTATTTATGTTGATTGAAATATTATAATTGTAATTCTTGTATGTATTAAAAAGATGATGACTATCATGACGAGGAAAATTGGTCTGATGATGATGATGATGTACTGAGATCAAAATTGATCTATCAAATTTTAAGAAAAGTAAGAGATTACTTGGATTTCTTTAAAATGTTATTTTGATGCTTGAAAAGCATTAAGATAAGTATTCCAATATCACTAAAGTTTTGATAATTTATAAAGTTAAAAAGATCAATATTATAACAAATATTTGGAAATTAAAATCTAATTTGAATATAAGAAACACTAGAAAAAAGTAATTTTGTAAATATATATAATACCACTTATTAAATATATTAATGTTGTAAATACCAATAATTAATAATTAAATATAATTCATTAAATTTTGTGATCTAATTTTAAATAATTAATAATTTTAAATAATTATTAATTTAAAATAATTTTTATATTCTAATTAAAAATAACACAATAAATTTTATGATATTTAAAATAAAAAAAATATCAATTACAAAATATTATACTTATATTTGACTATATATTTTAAAAAAATTATTTATTAAATATTAATTTCCATCATTACCTTCTTCTTTTTTAAAGTTATTACCTTCTCCTTCTTATCTCTTCTTTTTTAAAGTTATTACCTTCTCCTTCTTATCGTACATTATATTAATACCTTTTTCTTTAATTATTGTTTTTTTTCTTTTTTCTTTTTACTACACATTTACTATCCTTAATATTGCTACATTACCATTTTTTATTGTTTTCACATTGTCATGGTCAACATCTTCATGTGATTATTTCTAGGTTTATGTATTATATTCCTGTTCATTTGTTTCATTACCATTTTATGTTTTTTTCACATCAACGTGATCAATAGATCAATTTATTGGACATGTGAACACTCCTTAACTCACTTTTAGATTTTTTATAAATTAAAGTGACTTAGATTTGAATATGTTCAATCTAATTAGGTGGAAATTTAGAAAGACTATGCTTGAAAATCAAAGTGGCCAAATAACTCGAAGGAAATAATCCAAGGAACTAAGAAGAATAAGCTTATGGATTATGGATTGAGGAGTTGCCACTTGGTTTTCTTCAGAAAATATGCAGGTTTATGTATTATATTCCTCTTCATTTGTTTCATTATCATTTTATGTTTTTTTTCACATCAACGTGATCAATAGATCAATTTATTGGACATGTGAACACTCCTTAACTCACTTCTAGATTTTTTATAAATAAAAGTGACTTACATTTGAATATGTTCAATCTAATTAGGTGGAAATTTAGAAAGACTATGCTTGAATATCTAAGTGGCCAATCAACTCGAAGGAAATAATCCAAGGAACTAACAAGAATAAGCTTATGGATTATGGAGTTGCCACTTGGTTTTTTAAGAAAATATGCAAGGGAACTTAAAGGAAATAATACAAGGAATTAGCCATGGAGTGAGGAGTTGTTACTTGGTTTTCAAGAAAATATGCAGGAGAAAAGGAGTAGGAAAAGTTAAATTAATTAATTCTATGTAAGTTTATGAATCGAGGAGTTGTTAATTGGTTTTCAAGAAACAAGAAAACTATGAAGAAGAAAATGAGTTAAAAAACTTAAATTAATTAAGTGTTGTTACTTGGTTTTCAAGAAAATATGCAGGGGAAAAGGAGTAGGAAAAGTTAAATTAATTAAGTCTCATATGAGTTATATATATGTTCATTGATAATGGATAAGGAGACTTTTCATCTTATTTAAAGTTCAAAGAGGAATMTTCAAATCTAATTAGACTAGTCCAAAAATAAGTGCAAATAAAGTGATAAAGAATAAGCAACATGAAGTTATTCCTTCTTTTAGTGTTAGTTCACTTAACTTTTAGTGTTTGTTCACTTAACTTTTAGTGTTAGTTTACTTAATTAAGCTATATTGTTGTAAAAATTAAACAAGGATTGCATGGCAGCTTAGTATCTGCCAAATAGATTTGGATGGGATCATTTAACTAACTAAACTTTCTAAATAGTTTTCAATTTGTCATTATATATATATATATATATATATATATATATATATATATATATATACCATTAAAAATGCACTTCAAAAATATTGAAACTTTATTGAAAATGGTTACATGTTTTTTCTTTATTTTCAATTATTGAAAAAGTGGATACAACTTTTAAATATTTTTAAGAATAAATATTCCTTAAAATTTATATATAAACTAAAATAAATATAAATAAAATAAAATATTTTCGAATATATTATTAATATTCACATTCCACTTTTAGAAATATACTTAGATACAGAGATATTTCTTATGAAAAATTATTATTTCTTTTAAAGTGTTTTTAAACCTATTAATCAACATCCAACAATTTGACTTTTTTAAAATCAACTTACATATATGTTAGTGTTTGTTTTTTTAATGAAAAAGGTTTTTAAAACGTGTGGCAGAGGTCCAGCTTGGGTCTCGTTGTCACAGCCGGAAAACCCCATCCAATCCGTGGACCAGATTGAAGCCGTGCATTAAGCTTTGGCTACGATCATTAATATAATATATAAATATAATAACAAGTGGGCACAAAACTCAGTGTGATGATACTATGATAAATTGTATTGATTATATAATTAATTTTAAGTATTGAAATAAGTGAATGTAGCAATAAGACTTGAAATATATTAACCAATTAGTGATTAAAAATATATATATATATTTGTTATATCAAAAAATATATATTTGTTTTCTTAAGTTAAACATTATATTTCACACATAAATTTAAAATAAAAAGCAAATTAATGTCAAATCAATAGCAAACTCATTGCTATAGTCCGAGGCCTTTGGCATGACTAATAAAGATTAAAATGTAAATCTTTATTTCTCATTTTAAACTATAAAAGAGAAAATCAATAAATAAGTTTATTCATTGTATTCTCTTTCCTATGAATTAGAGTGATGGATATAAAAAGATTTACTCAATTTTCTAATGGTAAATTGACCCTCTTATAAGAGTTGTGAAAACTTTAACAATCTATACGATAAGCATTATTTGGAAGTGAAAATAGAGAGAGAAAAGAGCAAACAACAAACTAAATTAAAAAAAGGTAAGGCCTTTAAGCATCTGTGACATCACTCTTCACTTGCAAAATGACAATAAGGGTTTTTCGTTGATGCAACCAAAGCCTGTGATTCATTCACAAGATCAAATAAAGCATGCAAACATGAGAGAATGGAAAAATGACTCTCTTTTTTTTTTTTTGTAAGTTAGGCGGTACCTTTCTATTTTCTATTTATATATGCAGGACAGGCTACATTAAAATATTTATACTTTGGCCTCAACCTGCCCGTAGGAAACCAGGTCTGTTGGCCGTCTAAGTGCTTTGAATGCTTGCCAAAATTGAAATTGTCTCTTT
>ML794062.1:201100-214475 GCA_009831015.1 Picea engelmannii
TTTAAACTCTGGTGGATGTGCACTTTGGATTGCTTTAGCTAGTAGGCATTTCATTAGCCAGTATGTATGAATGGCTTGGTTGAATAGACTGAGGCGACCTCTGGTATTACCAGGGTCGTGAATGAAATCTAGAATGTCAGCTTAAGCTTCGGTGTCTTCAGGGTCTGTCTGCAAATCTCTTTCCCAGCCACGAATTTGCATTCGGGTTGGAGAGGAATATTCCTTCTCCATCCTAACTATTACAATTGAAGTTCAACTCCTTATAACTACTATTTGGGATTTTCGAAAACAACTAATTTTAGAAAAACAACTAAATTTAGAAAATTCTTGCATGACTCTAAAACTGACCGCTAACTAAGAGTTAACTAGTGTGACACTATTTGTGAACTCGCTTCTTTGATTAAGCTCATAAACTAAGAGATAACTGATAATTGAAAAATTAAAAATTCCCGTAAAAACACTAAAACCCCAATTTGAGGCCTTATATGAAGGAATTTGGCCCCAAAATGTGTCCAAATGATGTTCAATTAAATAGATCCTATCATCATAGTTGTGAACTCTCTAAAACGCAACTACCCGTAAAATTTCAGCCCAAACGAATAACCGAGTCAAAAGTTATGACCCTCGGAAAATCCCCGAAAAAATTATGCATCACTCATACCTAGTTTGGATTGAAAATGAAATGAAAGAGAATGATATTCAAAGTATAACACAAGATGCAATATTGAAAGTAGAATATTATAGTGAAAAAAAATCAATTAATGAATCAAATGGTTAAAACATTGCAATGTATATATCAATGCAAAATGGCTACAATAATGGTAGCTTATCTCTGAGAATATGTGTGAAGGCTACGCTCATTCGCAAAAATCTCATAATAAGAGGTTGACACTATAATTTATCATGATTCCAAAAAATATAAGAAGCATGAACATTAATATGCAATAACCCTAACCCTATCATGATTAGGGTTGAGAAAGAATGCTAAGCTAGATAAATTTATGTTGTTTACAAAATGGGAAGACTTCTCGAGATCATAAATTTTCAATTAGTATTTTTTTTTTAGCCTTGTTTAACTTGTTGGAAAGAATATTAATAGACTAATTTAGATCCACGATCATTGTACATAATTGTCTTAAAAAATGTATGAAAAGGCCCCAAAATGCACTAAAATTTCATTACCAAAATAAATACCATTATTAAGACCATTTTTTAAACAACCTTAAGTAACCACCTAGATTATGCTCTTTCTTCATGGCAAGATATGGATGTAGCAATATGAAAATTAATTATACTATCAAGAAAACCAAAGAGAAAATAAAACACTAAATCAAAGAATGTCTCAATGCTCTCAAAGGGACGATGTATCACCTACTTTGCAAGTTGTTGTGATTTTTCTTAAGGGAATATTTAGAGTAATACTTGACCAAAGTCAAATGGATGAAATCCCTTGTTATTCCCCCCTATTATATAAACCCTATTATTCCCTAGAGGTAAAAATCGCCCTAAAGACCAATTAAAAACCCTATTATTCCCTAGAGGCAAAAATGGCCCTAAAGACCAATTAACCTTGTTATTCCCCCCTATTATATAAACCCTATTATTCCCTAGAGGCAAGGCCCTAAAGACTAATTAACCTTGTTATTCCCCCTATTATATAAACCCTATTATTCCCTAGAGGTAAAAATGGCCCTAAAGACTAATTAACCTTGTTATTCCCTCCTATTATATAAACCCTATTATTCCCTAGAGGTAAAAATGGCCCTAAAGACCAATTAAAAACCCTATTATTCCCTAGAGGCAAAAATGGCCCTAAATACCAATTAACCTTGTTATTCCCCCCTAAAGACCAATTAAAAACCCTATTATTCCCTAGAGGCAATAATAGGTAACCACCTAGATTATGCTCTTTCTTCATGGCAAGATATGGATGTAGCAATATGAAAATTAATTATACTATCAAGAAAACCAAAGAGAAAATAAAACACTAAATCAAAGAATGTCTCAATGTTCTCACAGGGACGATGTATCACCTACTTTGCAAGTTGTTGTGATTTTTCTTAAGGGAATATTTAGAGTAATACTTGACCAAAGTCAAATGGATGAAATCTATTGATGAAATCTAAGCGAGACTAAACAAGATGCAAAGATCGAACTAATTATGGGTCAAAGCAAGAAAATTAAACAAAGTAAGTAAAAAAAAATCATGAAGAGTCATTAAATAACAAAAAATATATATGATTCCAAATCATCATGAGTGGGGAATATTTCCCTTATAAGACACCAAATATACCCTTCACCCTTGAAGACTTAGAACCCAATAAGAGAGAATAAACATCAAGAATCTCAAACATTTAATAAAACATGTAATAAATTACAAAAGTGACCTCTTCTAAATCTTGAAGAGGGTGGAGAAGGACTCGGAGAGAAAGAAACTCTTAGTGCCAAAATACTAAACTTAAGAGATCAATAAATAATATATTAGATGTTCAAAATTAAAGGGTAATACATCTATTTAAATGGAAATGGACATTATTTAAATTGAAATGGACATTAAGAGAGGGAATATGCTTACCCTAAAACCAAGAAAGACTTGGTCTTTTTATTTTTACTAATCCATAAATTTTACCTATTTGTGAAGCAACACAGGTAAATCATAGACTTATTAGAAAAGAAAGTGTTTGTTCTATCACTTCATTGAACTTACACATCAAATTAAGGAAGGGATTCTAAGAAGTAATAAAAAAGGGTGGTTAGACGAATCCATAATAGTCCAAAACTAATTAAGTTAATTAAATATAATAAATATGTGCTTGATTAGGAAAAATAAGGGTCGTCCGCCCATTAATCAAAAATCAATGAGTGGACCACACAGGAGACAATCCACCAACAAGAAAGGGAAAGAAAGGGAGTGGAGGAATAAGGAAGTGGAGTTCCCACTTGGTTTATGAAGATAATGAAGAGTAGAGGGGGAAATGGTTAAATGAAAGAAGGGAGTCACTAGATTTATTATTATTATTATATAAACAACACTTATGTTTTTTATTAGTTTTATATGGTATTTCGTTTACATCTCAAGGATTATTGGTAAGAAAGGATTATAACGCATGAAACACTAATTAAAGAAACTAAAAATAAAGGAAATTTCAAAGGAGAGAGGAGGAAAGAAGAGTGAATATGCCTAAAGCATCCCTTCATGAACATAATAAAGAAGTTGGACTCCCACCAAGACCCATGTTGCAAATAATCTCCTCACTTAGTCTCTTAAAATTCAAGTCTCTAATACAATGCAAAATATGTACAATAATAGATTAAACTACCAATAATAAATGGAACAAAATTACCAATTGGTAGATAAAGTGGCCAATAGCGGTGAGGTGCTTCCCCTCAATATGGCACTGGAAAAATTTCATGAAAGAGGGATTGAAAGGATCGAAGAAATACCACAAAGGAAAATCCATAATCTGACCTCAATTAGAATGTAGGAAAGGAAGAATATGCCCAAAGGAAAGGGAATAACTGCAAGGGAGTTGGTTGAGACTGTAAATGAAAGTAGCTCAAGTGATTGAGTGAAGGTGAAGTACAACCCATTCCTAGTGAAAATATGGTAGAGTTTCGGTAATATTTTAATGGGATCCAAAAAGGCGCAATCAAAAGAAAAATAGGGTTGTTTATATACCAAGTAAACCCACCAATGCATACAATGCATATCAAGTAACCATTTAAGAAAAGTTAGGAAAGTCAACTAATTATCCACTGATCCATTGGTTTTAGGGAGATTCATGGGTTTTGCATTGCACCAAGATCATAATGGAAGGAGGAATGATCATGTTTTATGTTATTAAACCTTATGTGCCCCCACAAGGGCTATGTGGATGTTGGGAACCTCAACAAGGGAAAATATAACTAACCAAAGTGGACCAAACCAAGCACAAATGTCAAGGTTAATCTAAGGTAAGGTAGAGAATCCCCAAGTAAGGGACCCATAAGGACTTAACATGACCAAAGTATAACCTAGGAAAACAACAAAGGGTACCTTGCCTAATAACTAGACTTAGGCAGGTAACCAATGGAAAATTACCAATGCCACTAATCCATCTTAAGATGTTAGGAAGCCTCATGGTCATATTTGGGATTTAAGTGCATGAATTTAAAACCTATGCACTACAAAGACTGTCATTTACACATGTACACAAAGCAATGAAAGAGTTGCAGGCACATGTGAGCAGAATTCTCACTCATAAGGGTAAGACATCCCATGTTGAGAGTGATACATGGAATAAGATCATCAACACCTTTGAGATAGTGATACCAAAACACAACCAATGACAATGAGTACAAGGATACTAATATGGACTAACTAAGAAGGGAGAGCTATGGGAGCTCTCCTCTGGGTGAGAATGATGAGTTTCCAAGCCTTATATATTTTGTGGTGCATTTCTAAGACAAAGAGGCATAAAATTGAATTGGTCTAGGCTAGTCATCATGTAGTGTGACTTTTTGACACCTTTGAAATATGATATTTCATTGGAAGTGTGTAGTGTGACTTTTTGACACCTTTGAAATATGATATTTCATTGGAAGTGTGTACACAAAATGAATGCTTAAGTTCCTTATAGTATGTATGTTTTTCAATTCAATGTATAAACCTAAGTTAAGGATAAATATGTAAAAGTAGAAATGCAATTATAATGTAAAGTACAAATAAGAAATGGATATAATATATAGGTATGTATAAAACATTAGTTATCATTCCATAAAACTTAACTTGTCAAAATTGTGAAAAAATCAAGTAAGCAAGAAGAACAATTCGATGAAACCATGATACAATGCGGTGAGACTTGCATAGTCTAGGATATGATAGGTGACGAATGGAGGATGGAACACATCCACAAGAATAACTATAGCTATGGGATGCTATATAGAACATGTTCCAGTGTAATAGAGGAAAGGGCTTATACACTCTAGAAAACATGGCAGACAGTAAACAAACGGATTGGAAACAAACATATGCGACATGAATTCCCTTGGGAGAGTACATACAAGTGAGTCCCTTCATCCTAAAACTATTTATTGGGAGCCAAAAGTGTTTAACCTAGATGATTAATAATATCTAGACAAAACCAAAGACAGTGGATCAAAATAAGGGAAACTTTGAGTTGGTGAGAAAAAAGTGTAAGCAAACGGATTGGAAACAAACATATGCGACATGAATTCCCTTGGGAGAGTACATACAAGTGAGTCCCTTCATATTAAAACTATTTATTGGGAGCCAAAAGTGTTTAACCTAGATTATTAATAATATCTAGACAAAACCAAAGACAGTCGATCAAAATAAGGGAGATTTTGAGTTGGTGAGAAAAAAAGTGTAAACAAGGCAACTTTATGAGGATTGTGCCATCATGAGTATGTAAGTAATAGAAAGAGGTTGGAACACATCCAAAATAATAATTTAACATGGTAAAGGCTATATGGATGGTGTGCTCAAAAAAATGTGGAGCGGAGAAGACTCATGCACTCACGTAGTAGGAAATAGCTAAAGGTGGAGGGCACCCAAATGAAAAGCATGACAATGTCAAAAAAAAGTTAGGCCATATAAAGTGATGTTTCTTGTTGAAAAAATACTAATGGATAGGTTCAAAAGTGTTATTTTTAATATTTGTATCAAGTCAACGTAGGTGAAGGAACTCTTAGAAATAGATTATTAGAGATTTCAACTTTAACTAGAGAGGGAAAATAGGGGGTTGAGTGAGTAGATTTGTGAAAAGAGAAGGGAGAAGGGGTTGAAATAGAAGGGAAAAATAAGGTGGTGCATGTGCCATCATGAATGTGCAGCATAATGAGTATACAAAGTTAGGATAGCATCCCAAAGGTGTGATCACATTTATGGGCATTGTATGAAAATGCACTTTAAGATGGAGCAGAGGAGACTTACACACCCAAAGAAAACATGATCGGAAGTAATTAGAATCATTGTTACATAAGTATATGGCATGGTTGAACCTATATAGGGCCATGTAGATAGTTTCTCTAAATCAGAGAAGTGTTACCCTCTACAATAGTGATTCAATAAACAACATTAGAAGTATGAGACATTCACATGATTGGGATTAATGGAAAGACTCACAAGTAAGTTCTTCTAGCATAGTGGAGGAAAATATGAATTTATGGATAAGAAAAACTATACCACAATATGAAATATGGTTGTAATCGAAATCTAGGATGTGGAAAAAGGATAGGCATGGTGATGAACCAAAGGTAGCCTATCCTTGGGGGACCTAGAGTATAGTGATGGAAAAGGGACACAATGACCAACCATAGGAGTGATCCCTTAATCATGAAGCCTCTTAAGGCGCATGGAGTTAATAAGAGCAACTACAACATAATTTGACTAAGTCATTGTAGTCAATAAGATCACAAGTCTTAAAAGGTGAAAAGGAAGTTGAAGACTGCATCACTCAAAGAGAGAGTGAGGAGAGGCCAAACTAGGGAGACAAGAGTCAAACTTCAAGGTGGTATTCATCATGAGGATGTTGCATAAGCAAAATATTCTCATATTCCAAAGAAAAATGAGAGGCGGTGGAGAATATGGAGCTCTCCAAAGTGAATGGAGCATTTGTAAGGTGAAGGGGAGGGGGATTTCAAGCATAAAGGGAGTAGTTTTAATTAGGATAAAATAAATTTGATCAGGAAAGAATGTTCAAGATTGAGGAAAAATTTTAACCTCAAATGAGGTTGAAAACATTTCAGTTAGAGGCATGGAACAACTTGAAATGACACATGATAGAACATAGAAAGGGTTTTTGATACAAGTGGATATCAGTGGTCACCCACCTCTTCCACTGACTCAACATGGTTCTCCATCTGGCAGTCTTATTATGATTTTCTGGGTCATGGACTTTCATGTCCATTTTGAGGCCCTCAACAAGCTTTTTAGACAACAGATATTGGCATGGATTTACCTCCGACAAAGCCAGGATAGACTATTTTATTGTGTTCCTCGGTTAGATATTTCTAATGAGCTACTATGCATTCCAAACAAATATTGTATGAGAATTTTAAGTTCTCATAAAGTTGATATATAAACTAACACCCAAAAATATGTTTTTGTTATTTCAAAATACCTTTTAGAGCTTTGCCTCCTAGGTTTAGGGTTTTGGACCTTTAGGGTTCTTGCTTTATGATAAAATACTAGTCCTTTCAACCTCTTGTATTATCTTTTTGCGAATGAGTGTAGTTGTCATCTCTCTCTCTTTAGAGATAAGCTACCACCATTCTAACCAGTTTTTGTTCTATAGTATTCCTCTATTTTATTCATTAATAGACGTTGGATTTTCATTGTATTATTGTGCTCTCTGTTATATTTTTGTGTGTGTTTCATTTCGTTCTCTATACAATACATATCAATGGTATTAAAGAACTATGCTCTTTTTTGTTTCTTTGTGCATTCCCCTAACAAGGTCAGAGTATAGAGAGTTGGGTCTCAGACTAATTTCACTAGAAGAAGACCACTCTCACCAGCCCAAGTGACCTCCCATGATGGGGGAAAGGAGATATGACAGAGAAGAATATCATATCAATATGTTGCTCAAGGAATCCCTCGTGCAATAGAGGAATGATATGATGGACAATTTCACTCAGATCCTTAAACGACTATCAATAGCAAGCGAGGCACCTTCAACAAGAGGCCAATTCGAAGGTGCGACACTCGTCAAGGTATAAGTTAACTTTGATATCCCTTTATTTGAACACCAGATAGATCCATATGCTTTGGAGAAATGGTTAAATCTTTTAGAGGGTTATTACTATGTTAAAAAAATAAAAACAATGAAAATATCACCTTCTCACTCCTTAAATCCCTTCCCCGTGTCAAATATTGGTGGAAAGGTTATTAGGAGAGGAATAACGAAGACAATTCTATAAAATTCATAACATGGTCCATTTGTGTAGCCTTTGTTGATTCCATCAAGGAGGGATTCTACCTTGTTGGAAACTATGATGATAGGTACACGAGATGGATGACTCTACATTAGGAGAGAGATCAAATGGTGCCAGAGTACACCAACATATTCCATACCTTGCACTCAAAGTTGGGTATTAGAGACTCTAAGCGGCACCCAGTTTTTAAATACCATAGTGACTACATAGGTACATCCAAGTCGAGATGGATTTCTTGGACATCTCCTCACTGGGAGCTGATTATCGATATGATGTCAAAATCGAGCATAAATTTAAGTAGAAAAATAAGTGGAAGTTTGGATTTGAAAATATGACTCGACAGAAGTATGGTAAAGGAAAACCTAACTCACAAAACAAGGGACGTAGCAAGGAGATCAAACCGCGAGACAACTAGTCCTATCCATAGGCAAAGAAGTGTAATGATAAGTCAAAGAAGGAAACTGGAAAATGGTGTGAGTTTCACAAGAGCCCCTAGCACAACACTGCTAAATGTCGCTTGAAACAATGCTTGTTGGTCGATCTTAAAGAAAAAGAGTCGGACCCTGACTCAGACTCCAATTCAAAATAAGATAAAGGAAAGAAGATTATTGATGTAAAACTTAGTTCTACCATTGCAACTACAAAGTTCCAACTAGACGATTCATAGGATCTTGAGGACGGGAGCGCCTCTTCCATTCTTAGATGTGGGTGAAAGGGACCCCACTACATTTCTTATAAGAACCTGATCTCAGTTGAGGTTATCGAAAGATTGAAGTTTATGAAAATGCCACACCCCCAACCATACATCATCAGTTGGTTGAGCCAAGGACAAGACCTTCGTGTCAGCCAACGATGTCACCTATCCAATGACATCAAGCCCTTCAAAGATGAGGTACTATGTGATGGTTCCCCACTTGAATTTTGTGGTGTTCTTTTAGGACAACCTTATATGTGGAAACATCATGTTGTTTACAAATCCCAGCCTTATAGTGTCACGTTTACCTTGGTAGGTAAGTTCTACAGAGTACCAGAGGTAGTTCTGACTACTACAATTTCCTTGATCTCGGAAAAATAGTGGCGAAAGGTAATCTCTCATACTGCAAATTTTGTCGTATTCATGGTTCATTCAAAAGGTGATTGAAAGATCATTGTGACAACCACAACTTCAGCGTAGGGTCTCTCTACACAATGAAAGCAGATGGACAAGGTGGTAGAGGAATATAGAGACATATTTACCTCACCTATAGGGGTGCCTCTACACTTTTAGGTCAAACATTCTATTGAATTTATACATGTGTCTCCCTTACCCAATGGTCCCATATACAGACACTCCCTTCTAGAGATTGAGGAAATAAAGCATCAAATTCATGAGCTCATATGAAAGGGCCACATTCGACTAAGCTTCTCACCTTGTGGAAGCCCAATCATGTTGGTAAAGAAGAAGAATGGGACATGGTGACTCTATATTGATTACAGAGACCTGAACAAAATCATTTTCAAGAATCGATACCCAACCCCCGGGATTGACAATCTTCTTGACCATTTCAAGGATGCCAAGTTCTTTAGTAACATTGATCTAAATTCAAGCTACAACCAAGTTCTGATAGAACAAATTGATGTATGGAAGACAACCTTCAAATTTAAAGAAGGACTTTTTTAATGGTTGGTCATTCCTTTTGGCTTGACTAATTATCCAACAACATTCATCATAATGATGGATGATATATTGTGGCCATTCACAAACTATTTTTTGGTCATATATTTGGAAGACATCCTTATCTTTAGTCAAGCATGGGAAGAAAAGTTGTGGCACATTCAAGAGGTCCTAAGCACCCTGTGGTAACATAAATTATATGCCAATCTGGAGAAATGTTCATTTCGCGTGCAAAGAATCCAATACTTGGGATACATTGTGGATGAACAAGGGTTGAATGTGGACCCATCCAATATCTAAGTCATTCAGGATTGTTCGGCTTGGAAAAATATGATAGATCTTTGTAGTTTCTTGGGCCTTACCAACTTCTACCATAATTTTGTGTTGGGGTTCTCTCATATTGCTTGGCCCCTAAGTCAAGTGACCAAAGGAGGAGATAATGCCAAGTTTGTTTGGTCTGAATCACAAGGAAAATTGCAGAATGACTACCATCAGAAGTGCTCCACATACTTGAAACAATTCCACTTGAACATTAAGTACAAGAAGGATAGTGAGAACCATGTTGCAGAATGCCTCAATCGGCCCCCGATTATGGCACTAACCATAGTTCTCAACTTCTATGGGCACAAGATCTCTGGGTAGCCACAATTTTACAACTATGACTCTGAATTAGCTGCTACATATCAGACATTGAGTGTAGGGAAACAAGTCATAGACTTCCATATCTAGGATACTCTCTTATGTTATTTGTGCCATATTTGTGTTCCTTCAAGCAAGCATGCAAAGATAATTTGGGAGGCACATTACAGTTGGGTGGCAGGGCACTTTGGTGTGGAAAATATAGTAGTAGTATTTCTACTGGCTAGAGCTTCGATGAGATATCAGCCAGTATATCAGGTCATGCATTGCATGTGCCATTGCTAAACCATCCATCAAGAAGCAAGGGATGTACACTCATCTTTTCATCACAAACAAGCCCTAGGAGTCAGTGTCCATGGATTACATGTCAATTTTTCCCTCCACCAAGCATGGTCACGATTTTGTCTTTCTGGTTGTCGATCGATTCTCTAAGATGGCAATTTTGGCACCATGTAAAAAGAGTATCACAGCCGAGGCCATTGCTAGAATCTTCTTTGAGCATGTTTGGGTTCATTTTGGGCTACTATGAACCATTATTTTAGATAGGGATAACAATTCCCTTAGTACCTTTTGGTCCATCTTATGGTCTCTAATGGACACGAAGTTGACCAAATTGACTACCTTTCACCCCCAAATAGATGGGAAAATGGAAGTGGTCAACACGATGGTGTATCTTGCACATGTAAAATTCCAAGAATCCACATACATGGAATGAGAGCCTTCAATATGTTCAACATAGCTATAATAGAGCCCTCCATAGCTCTATTGGTGATAGCCCTTTTTAGGTATGCTTGGGGTTCCATACATTGGCCCCCATTGATGTAGCTCTTCCCATTCCATCTTCACTGATAGAGTCCTCCCACACTCAAACTGAGGTAGACAAAGAAACCAAATTTGTTGAAAGTATCCAACACCTCCAACAATAGATTCATGATATATTGCAGAAGGTCAATGCCAAGTACAAGCAATGACATGACCAACATTAGTTTCCACACAAGTTTCAGGTTGGTGACAAAGTCTAGTTGCATTTGTAGAAGGAGTGCCCCATAGGTCCCCACAAGAATCTCTGACCAATCTAATATGGGCCTTACACCATCACAAAGGTTGTGGGTGAAAATTATTTTGAATTGAGTATTCCTCCTTTCCTTGGCTTACTCTAGTATTTAATGTGGAGATGCTTCGACCATATTTCCCACCTCTGTTGGACACCTTGGAGGTGGTCGAGAAATTAAATCCTATATAACTCAAACTTGATTGCCTTGAGTAGGCTATAATGGATCATATCATGGACACCAAGATGAAGGGCACCCACCAGCAAAACATACTACTCTATCAGGTTGTCAAAGCATGAGAACTTCTTCAACAAGGAAAATGGCTCACCCATATTCATATTTAGTAGAAGTTTCCCCGTCTACTATGGGAACTTGATGCAATGGGGGGCATTGCTTCCTAATGGGGGAGGACTGATCCAATTGGATATCGGTGGGCACCCACCTCTTCCACTTATTCAATATGGTTATCCATCTGGGTAGTCTTGTTATGATTTTCTAGGATTTCTTGGGTCTTAAACTTCCGGGTCCATTTTGACGACCTCAACAATATTTTTAGACAAACGATCTCATCATGGATTTACCATCAACAAATCTAGGCTAGACCGTTTTATTTTTTTTCCTCGGTTAAAGCTTTCCAACAAGATACTATGTGTGTCAAACGAAGATTGTATGTGAAAGTTATGTTCCTAAAAAGTTGATGTAGAAATTAACACCCCAAAATACGTTTTTGGTATTTCAAAACACCTTTTAGAGCTTCGCCTCCTAGGTTTAGGGTTTTGTACCTTTAGGGTTCTTTCTTTATGTTAAAAGGTCATCCTTTCAGCCTCTTGTATTATCTTTTTGTGAATGAGCGTAGTCATCATCTCTCTCTCTCTCTTCATAGATAAGTTACCACCATTATAGCCAGTTTGTGTTTTACATTATTCCACTATTTTATTCATTAATAGAAGTTGGGTTTTCACTGTATTATTGTGCTCTCTGCTATATTTTTGTGTGTTTCATTTCATTCTCTATACAATCCAGATTAGTTGTTGAATGAATACAACTTGTCATTAATTTATGAGAGAGATGTGAGTTTTTGCTACTTTTTTTTGGGTTGCAATATTTATCGATTCTTGTTATGATGAAACTTACATTTATATTCAAATTGTCAAAAGGATCACTAAAAAGGGGATTAATATACAAAATCAAAATAAAGGATAGACTCAATGGGTAGGTCATTCAAATCAACAAGAGGAACACCAACAAACTTACTCTTACTAGTGTGGTAAAGGAGGGTAATATTTTGTTTAACATCGTTATTCTTTCCCTTGTGAAGGAAGTGTAACTCTTATGTAAAGGTGTAGGGGATGGATAACATGGAATTTAGCCCGGGACAACCAAGAAGGACATAATCTAGATCTCGATCAAGAATATAAAACTTAAACTTGACAATCTTAGGTTAGGGTGAGGGAAAGAGAGGTCATGCCAAATGGTTTTACTTATGCTTGGTTAAATCCATGGTACACTCACTAAGTGAGGGAGAAGTTGGTCACACTAAGATCACAATAAACTTTGATAAGGACGATGTTAATGGTAGAGCTATGATTATGGCACACCTTAACTAATGAGGGAGAAGTTGGTCACACTAAGAGCATGATAGACTTTGATAAGGACAATGTTAAAGGTACAACTATGATTATGGCACACCCACCTAATAAGGAAGAGTTTAGTCACACTAATAACAAGATAGACTTTGATAAGGATAATGTTAAAGGTAGACTATGATTATGATTCATCATGACTCATCCACCTAGTGAGAGGAAGAATTTGGTCACACTAAGAGCGTGATAGACTTTGATAAGAACAACGTTAAAAGTAAAACTATGATTAATAATAGCTCATTTGATGTTCTTATTTTTAGTTGGTAACTTAACCAATAATGCTACGTTATCGATCCACAAAACTCTCTCTCATACAATAAACAAATGTAAAGATTAAAGACTTAATATTAGATTGAGGTTCTCTCATGCGTTTAGCCCTGCATTTATCCATATAGATAAACTAAGAAGTGGATATATTAAGAGGGATATGACAATTTCGTTTTATATAT
>ML794062.1:220786-255903 GCA_009831015.1 Picea engelmannii
AAAAAATTATGTATATAAAATCCTTAAGTTAAACATTATAATTTTTTCAAAAATTTGATAGTCAACCATCAACTAATGTAAAGTCAGCGATGAACTCATCGCTATAGTCCCTGCCCTTGGCCTTCCGGCAGGGACTAATAATATATTTTGGTAAATTATAAAGTATTTGAATGTAAATGAAATAGATAATTGTATTAAAAATATTATTATATGTTTAATTGGGTATAATTTGAGTGGTTGTAACTTAGGTTCAAATTTTATTTTTTAATTTGTTAGTTTTTAGTAAGTTGATTGTTGTTGATGTGGTCTTGTGTCTTAAAGAGTTTAAAGCTTATCTTAAGTAAAATAAGGATAAATGTCAAAAAAAAAATCTAAAAGTGCATTACTTGAAAAGAAAGAAAGAAAATTCATGGGGGCAGCTCAATTGGCAAGTGTCCTGATATGAAGTTCCATGAGGTTTCGAGTCCAACTCCCCCCAACTTATCTTGTGTATCGTGTATGGGGCATCGTGGGCACACCTGGAGATTATAGTGATAGCAGTTGGATAAACCAAATTTGAATAAGAATAGTTGATCCTCCCGTGTTCATTTGCATGTTATCGTTTATATCTTATTCATAAAGGCATTTATTTCATTTAATCATTTTAATACCACGTCATTTTAATTTCACAACAATATAAACTTGGATGGAAATATGACCTTGCCACAAATATGATGCACAATTAGCATTATTAGTCCCCTCTCTCAATGGTGGACTATAGTATTATTTTTGTTGTCTTTTGTTTTTTAGTAGCATTAGTTTTAGAAATGTAAACCAATCACGTGATACTATTTTCTTTCCTAATTTTGCAATGTTCTAATTTTTTTTTCATTTTCATTTCATGATGTTTTATGTAAACCAATTAAACACTTTGACCTATTATTTGGTCTCATATCAAGGTGACAAAAATATTGACTTACATTTTTTTTATGAAATCTGTGGTTCATAGTTACTCATTTCAAATTTCAATTGATGTTGCAACTCTCTGGGAAAGTAATTATACTCCTTACTTTAACATTAACTATCATTATCTTAATGCATAGTGTAGGTTCCATAAGTGTTCATAGTTTAAGCAATGGATAACCTATGAAGGAAGAAGGGGTCGGATAATAGAGATTGAAAAACAAGATACATACACTAGTTTGAAACTTGACTGCATGGAGGATATGATAAACTGGCAATGCCAACTAATGACCTTTCATGTCAATAAGAATAGAGCTCATGGGTCGGAAAACATGCACTTGTGCTAGAACCATAAGCAAAGCTAGTGAAAAATAGGGGCATGGCTTCTTTCATATTTTCCAAGGTCATATTTAGTTCCATTCTTTGCAAGATGCAGTTCCATACCTAGGGTCAACACCACAGCCTCGTCTAGCATCTCCATAAGTAGTAAAACATATGTATCATGAGTGAATCTCATGCCTTTGGTCCTTGCCTCATGTCTACCTTGTAACACTATCAAACACCATACATATAATTCTAGTGAATTCATAAGTTCGCCAACCAAAGGAGGCCATTCTTGCTCAACAAAATCTTTAGACATCTAACTTATCTTGCTTAAGAGTAATAGCAGAGGTACAATATTTGAAAGCCAAGGCTAGAAATGTCGATTCTCTTAAGAGACAATTTATTCTACATCAACAATATCGATATCTACTTTTGTAACTCATCTCAATGGTTCCTAAAAAAAACTGTGAAAACTCAAAAACCACACCTTCAAAATCCTTAATAAAAGGTGATATTCAAATCTCAAGTGTATTTGTAATGTTGCAACCTACAATGAATAAAAGGCATTCTAATTTGGACTGATGAAGCAACAATTGCATCTCAAAAATCAATAACAAGACATAATAATATATGATGTCAAGTGGCATAGAGAATGGAGGGGCACCTGAATGTCAAGAGTAAAATCTTAGAATCTCAATCTGAAACTGAATTTGAAGCTTGCATAGTGTACTTATGCATAGTCCCTTGCTTCTCTTACCTTATTTGTTGACAACATTTGAAATGGCATAGTTCAAATTTTGTCATGGCAAAGTAATTGGGGATGGCTTTCCTTCCTCACATTTGCCTCTCTTTTCATGAGACAAAAGGCCTTTATGCAGGCACCCAACATGTATACCAATGTACAAAATAAAACAAAGTTGGCATGAGCAAGAAGGAAACACTGAAAAGAAATCACTAAAACGAGTTTGGTTTTCATTGGAGAGCTTGAGTTGGTAATGTTAAGATGGTGGAGGAGACATTTACAAACCAAGTTTGGTTTTCATTGGAGAGCTTGAGCTAGTAGTGCTAAGATGGTGTGGAGGAGACATTTACAAACCCTGTGGAAGAGACAAACAACACTGGGAGGCATGACCTTTCACAACGGTAGCATATGGCAGTAAAGTTGTATTCGAAAACAAGTGTGGATAGTATTTCAATAGCCTTTATAAATTGTAGATTATTACCTATATATTCATAACTAGGTTTGCCTCTTGTCAATAACTATATAATCAACCTTTTTCTTTTAGTCTTGATCATGTTCATCAAGCGATGTGGTCATTGGTAACTAAGAAACCAAAACTGCATTGTCCCATTAATGAATGGAAACCTCTTGTGGCTCCTTGTGGCCTAGGCTTGACAATTGTAACTTGAGGCCTAAACGTGAGGTTTGGCTTGTCGTTGGTTATGAACTTGTGTTAGGTAATTTGTTTCAACTTGGGCTTGACTTTAGAAAATCGCTTGGTTATGAAAGTCCCCAAGGTTGTGGCCTATGCCTCGAATAAATTATTATCACCTTGTGTTGAAAAAAGAACAAGAAATGTGTGTCTAATTTATTTTTCCCTTAAATAAATTGGACAATAAATATTAATCTATTATCTCATTTATAACTGAGTGATTTGGAGTTGTAACAGAATTATAAGTGTAGTTATGTGAGTTGTAAAGTAGTTTAACTCAGTTAAGTGAGTTAAGCTCAGTTGTACTAGTTGTAACCCAAACTTGTACTAGTGAGAGTTTAGTGAATTAATTATTAATTAATTCACAATCAGTGATCTCACATGCAACTGAAGATTTACCACTGTTAACTACATGCATATCAAATCCAATGGAGACCCAGTTGAGATAACAGGTGAAAGGGACAGTTTGGCTATCAGTTGTGATTTGAGTGAAGTGCACTCATGCAATCACACACACAGTGGATATGCCCATGAGCATGTGCAGTATAGTGTAGAGGATCCATTCATCCATTGCAGAGATTGAGCAGATGAGGCAGGTTGTCTAGACATAGAGAATTAGCACATGTATTTGTTGATTTTTGTATGACAGTGTGAGACGATTGTATTGTACTGAGACCTCTTGGATTAGAGTTTTGTGTGAGATTGTTTCATGATCCATGATATACATAATATATGATAGTGGGGTTTTTAGCTTTATGCTTTCCCAATAAAACATTTGTGTTATGTTAGAATATTAGTAGAAGCGATTATGTATTTAACAAACGACAAATAATTGTTAGATCAGGAGAATCTGGGCAATACTTAATTGGTATTGAAATTTCTACATGGTATCAGAGCCACGAAAGTGAGGTGCGTAAATTTCAAAAAATTTGTGAGTCCCTCCTCTAGTAGGGTGCAGTGGCGTACTACTGACTAGTCCGCATATAAAAGTTACTGGACATTTCCACGGGCTACCGTGCATTACAGTGCGGAAATCCCTGGACATTTTCGCGCCCTAGACACTCGTAGGGTGCGTACTTTTCGCAGGCCACTGTGCATCACAGTGCGGAAATCACTAGATATTTCCGCAAGCCATTGTGCATTACAGTGCGGAAATCCCGTAGTCAAATAACTCGAGAGGTGCGGAAATGCTTGTAAGGTCCCCAGGTTGGGTTAGAAGCGGTCGCGGAGGTTTAGCGTGAGACTAGAACGAGTAAGAGGGATTGCAGAAGCTGATTTTGTGATTGGATAGAATTTGAATTTGCAGAAAGACTTTTCTCGGTGCTACAGTTGATTCAAGATCGAAATGGCTTTCAATGGCTTGAGGTTGGACTATGCACTTGAGGGCAGCTCGAACTACATTTCCTGGAAGGACAGGATGGAGGCAGTACTCGAAGACAATGGCTTGAAGGATTTCATTGACAGAGATGTTCCTAAGCCAGTTGCTACAGACACTGCAAATCTTGATGCATGGAAAAAGAAAGTGGCAAAGGCGAGGAAGATTCTGTTGGAGGGAGTACGAGACCACATTGTCTCAAGTCTCCATGGGAAAGCCACACCACATACAATGTGGAAGGTTTTGACGGATCTGTTCCAAAACAACAGTGACCATAGTAAATTGGCACTCAAAGATAAACTCAGGAAGATCAAGATGGAAAAGGGCGACTCCATTCCAAAATATCTCACGAAGTTTGTCCAATGTCGGGATGAGCTGGGGAGTGTGGGAATAACAGTCGTTGATGATTATTTGGTGAGCATGGCACTCCTAGGACTTCCCAAGAGTTAGCATAGTTATCAAGACTCTATTAATGGAAGGGAAAAATTGTCATATTGGGAACGACTATGGTCGGATCTAGTGCAGGAAGAGTTCAGGAAAAACACCAGAGATGGATCTTCATCAAAGTGTGATGATGAAGAGGATTTTTCTTTGGCTTCTAAGGCAAAGAGAGGAAAGGGGAAGAAATTCCATTGAAAATCCAAGCCTAAAGTCAAGAAGTTGGATTTGTCCAAAGTGAAGTGTTTTCACTATCACGAACATGGGCATATCGCTACTAACTGTCCGCAGAAGAGGAAGAACAAGAAGGTTGTTGGAGCTGCAACTGGTGAGGCCCTTGCCTCGCAATTTGAACTTGACTTCTCTTTGATCGCATGCATGGCATCAAGTGCATCGGGATCGGTGTGGTATTTGGATAGTGGTGCTTCCTTCCACATGACGGGAGATAGAGAGTCTTTCAGTGACTTGGAGGAGAAAGATCTCATAATGCATATTGAGATGGGAGACGATGGACGATACAGTGCGACTGGCATTGGTACCATTACCTTTCAGAGGGATTCAGGTAAACCATTTCAATTGAAATTTTTTATGCATGTTCCAGGTCTGAAGAAAAACCTGGTCTCAATCGCAATGTTGGAGGACAGAGGCTGTGACGTTGTTTTCAGTGATGGAAAAGCTTTCCTGTGACATAAAGAAATGGGTCAAGTCAAGAAGATAGGGATTCGAGTTAAGAATCTCTACATGTTGGAGGTAGATGTCTGCGCTGCCATGAGTGGTGAGCCGGGATGAGAGCAAATTATGGCATAGGCGATTGGGCCATCTTCATCATGGCACCTTGAAGATCATGAAGCAAATATATACTGGACTTCTAATGGGAACACTTGCTCAGTTAGATCAATGCAAGGGTTGCACCATGGGGAAGTATGTAAAGTCCATTTTTCATGAAAAGGAGAACCGTGCTTCAATGATCCTAGAGAAAATTCACACAGACGTGTGTGGACCATTCTCGGTTGCTTCAACAGCAAAACACAGGTATTATGTTATTTTTTTTTATGACTTTTCTCGTAAATGTTGGATCTTCTTCATGTAGAAAGAGGATCAAACATTCTCAAAGTTTTGTGAGTTTAAAGCATTGGTGGAGAAAGAGTCGAGGAAGAAAGTGAAGGCTCTAAGGAGCGATAATGGTGGAGAATACATCTCTAACAAATTCAAATACTTCTGCAACAAAGAAGGAATTCGAAGAGAACTCATAGTGCCTCATAACCCACAGCAAAATGGGGTCATGGAGAGGAAGAAAAGAACGATCATGGGTGCAGCACGAGCGATGTTGCATGATCAGGGCCTACCAATGCATTTTTGGGTGGAAGCATGAAATACTGCGGTTTATGTGCAAAATTGTTGTCCTCATAGAGTACTTGGCATGAGTAAACCTGAAGAATATTTCACCGGTAAGAAACCTGATGTTTCTCATTTTAGGATTTTTGGCTCATCTGTTTATGTGCATGTGACCAAGGCTTCCAGGAAGAAGGTGGAACCGACTGGTAAAGTTGGGATATTTGTGGGGTACATAGAAACAACCCATAATTATCGTGTGTATTTGCCTAACAGTAAGATGACTATTATGTGATGGGATATAAAATTTGATGAGGGGAAAGCCATGCGATTGTCGCTTGAGAGGGAGCTAGACTTGCATGCAGAAGAGGAACTGTTGGTTCCCAAAGATGAGTCTCAAGATGTGGATCAGCCACATGAGGAGATTCATGGAGTGGAGAAATCCACTCAAGCAGAGCCATCCATCAGAAATGGAAGAAAGTGAACCACAGAGGCTGATAGATTGAGACTAGATGTTGCACAGAATGTAGGAGTCCCTACTTCACAGCGCAGACAGAGACAGTCTCCTAATCGATTTACTGGATACATGGCTCTCATGAGAAAATGTATTGTGATTGAACCATCTTCCTTTCAGGAAGAAGTGCAGGATCCCACTTGGGTTGATGCTATGGTGGAGGAGTATGACTCCATTGTCAAAAACAGTGCATGGGAAATTGTCCCAAGACCGGTTGACAAATTAGTGGTAGGTTCTAGATGGATCTACAAGGTAAAGCAAGTTGTTGATGGGAGTGTTGATAAATACAAGGCCAGGTTTGTGGCCCGGGGCTTCTCACAGATCGAGGGGATAGATTATGATGAGACCTTTGCACCTGTCGCAAGGTACTCTTCCATAATATCCATCTTTTCACTCTCAACGCAGATGGGTTGGTGCATTCATCATATGGATGTAAAAACTGTGTTTCTCAACGGGATCATTGAGGAAGAAGTGTACATTGAGAAGCCAGAAGGTTTTCATACCTTTGAAAGGGAGTCACATGTGTGCAGACTTAAGAGAGCATTGTGTGGGATGAAGCAAGCACCCCGTGCTTGGTACACTCGGATAGACATCTATTTCACTGAACTAGGCTTCACCAAAAGTGAAGTGGATGCAAACCTATACCAAATTGTGGTGGAGGGTAAGATTTTAATCATTGTTCTTTATGTTGATGATTTAATACTGACTGGTGATGAGCAGTTGATACACTCATGCAAGGAGGACCTTGCAAAGGAGTTTGAGATGAAGGATTTGGGCCTTCTTCACTATTTCCTTGGGTTGGAAATATGGCAGCGAGATGGTGAACTTTTTGTGTCTCAAGGAAAGTATGCAATGGAGATATTGAGTAAGTTTCACATGGAGGGCTGCAAACCCATGGATACTCTTCTTCCAGGAAACTGGAGGAAAGAGGATGCTACTTCTGGAGAGGTAGTGTATGCTCCTATCTATCGACAGTTAGTGGGTTCGCTAATGTATCTAGTGAACACGAGACCAGACATTTTCTATGTGGTTAACCAGCTAAGTCAAGAGATGGTTAAGCCTACCAAGCTATTTTGGAAGGCGGGTAAGCATGTCCTGAGATACCTGAGGGGAACATCTGAGTATGCCTTATGGTACAGACAGATGGATGAGGTGAAGTTGCATGGCTTCAAGGATGCAGATTGGGCGGGCATCCCAACGGACAGAAAGAGCACATCATGGGGGATCTTTAGTATCGAATCTACAGATGTTTCTTGGTACAGCAGGAAACAAAGATCCGTGGTACTCAGTTCAACGGAAGCAGAATACATGGTAGCGAGTCAAGCTGCATGTGAGGCTATCTGGATGAGAAAGATCTTGGTTGGTTTTTTTGGTTCTCATTTAGATCCAACAATGATTTATTGTGATAATTGGAGTTGCATTAAACTCTCGATTAATCTTGTGTTTCATGATAGATCTAAGCATATAGATATATGGTACCATCGTCTCATAGATTGTGTGCAGTGGAAGATCATGTTTCTTCAGTACATTCCTATGAAAGAACGAGATGCATACATTTTGACGAAGGTGCTCACCGAGAGAAAATTCAAATACCATAGAGACAGGATTGGGGTGAAGGATAATCCCTTTCTTGTTGAGAGGGAGTGTTGAAAAGTCAACAAGAAATGTGTGTCTAATTTATTTTTCACTTAAATAAATTGGACAATAAATATTAATCTATTATCTCATTTATAATTGAGTGATTTGGAGTTGTAACGGAATTATAAGTGTAGTTATGTGAGTTGTAAAGTAGTTTAACTCAGTTAAGTGAGTTAAGATCAGTTGTACTAGTTGTAACTAAACTTGCACTAGTGAGAGTTCAGTGAATTAATTATTAATTAATTCACAATCAGTAATCTCACATGCAACTGAAGATTTACCATTGTTAACTGCATGCATGTCAGATCCAGTGGAGACCCAGTTGAGATAACAGGTGAAAGGGACATTTTGGCTATCAGTTATGATTTGAGTGAAGTGCACTCATGCAATCACACACACAATAGATATGCCCATGAGCATGTGTAGTCTAGTGTAGAGGATTCATTCATCCATTGCAGAGATTGAGCAGATGAGGCAGGCTGTCTGGACACAGAGAATTAGCACATGTATTTGTTGATTTTTGTATGACAGTGTGAGACGATTGTATTGTACTGAGAACTCTTGGATTAGAGTTTTGTATGATATTGTTTCATGATCCATGATATACATAATATATGATAGTGGCGTTTTTAGCTTTATGATTTCCCAATAAAACATATGTGTTATGTTAGAATATTAGTAGAAGCGATTATGCATTTAACAAATGACAAATAATTGTTAGATCGGGAGAATTCGAGCAATACTTAATTGGTATTGCAATTTCTACACGTTGGAGCAGCACCCACCTATTTCTCCTTTATTTATCAAATACGTTATCTCTTTTATTCATTCCAGCTCGTCATAAACTAATTAATGCATATTAGTTCTTCAACATGATTGAGTGGTGAATTATTAGTCCCTTCCTGGACAGGGACTATAGCATTCACCTCTAGGTAAACCTGCAATGACCTTGTATTATTTCAATACATCTCAGTAACCATATCCAAAGTTTGTTCAAAATTTTAATTTAATTTAATTTATTTCAAAAATTAAATATATTTTTTTATTTATAAAATTTGAAATATCAAATTTTCCATTCGTTAAATCATCTCCAATTTGACATTATTCCCCTCAGTATACTATTTTATTTTAGCTAATTGTTAGAGTTAATAAATAATTTAAAAAAAACTAATTTATTATTGGTCGTTTTTTAGGCTCTGACATTGATTGCTCTGCTTGGCAGACTCATAATAGCTCTGACAATGAAGCTTTTGAGGCTTTGGCACTCCCTCTGGCACGTTAATAGCTCTGGAAATGACAATGAAGCTCTACCAAAACATTATCCCCTCGCCACTACAGCTCACCACCTTCCCATCTTCTTACTTCTTGGCACCTGGCTCATTACATTCACTAGGCCGGTGAGGATTTTATATTGTAAGTGAAAATATGTTGTATGCTCCCTTCACCCGGTAGGATGTCCTTACCCTTCATGTTCTGGAATTTGTTGCTACATAGGCTCTATGTTGCTATGTAGGCTTTCAAAGTAGAGAAAAAAACTGAATTTACAGATTCAATTACACCGAAATTTGTTGCTATATAGGCTCTTTATTGCTACATAGGCTCTTTATTACAGAGAAAAAAAATTGAATTTGCAAATTCAATTACATGGAATCTCAGGGATTTCAAAGCAACAAGGAGAACTGAAAATTGAATTTACAGATTCAATTAAACAAACTCTCAGTGCTTTGAAAGCAACGAGAAGTGAATTCATGGGAGAAAATGTGAGAGTATTACCAAAATGCTCCACAAACTAGAGCTCCTTGCAATGACACCACGCAACCTGGGACTAATGTGAGCTATACCAGGAACAATATTCCATCTTGCTTGTGAGCCCTGGGACTAATGTGAGCTCTACCAAGGATGAAATTTCATCTTTCCTATGAGCCCTGGGGTGTCTGTAGATGTATCGCCTAGATTGAGTGCCACAATTCGGTCTGGTCCACCTTGTGATTCACACAAAACTCTAGAGATACTACAAGGATTGGAGGAAAAATCCCATGACTTGAAGAAGGTGGAGCTTGGCATGTCGTCCATGTTTTTTCCTGATGGATTGCAGAGCTAGAAAATCAAGTGAGTATAACATAATTATATCCTCCAATGCCAGTACTTCATCTGTTGTATTTGCTTTGGGAGTTTCTCCTTTTAACAACGACATCGACTACTTTCACGTTTCTGCAGGTTGCTTCTTTAATGGCAGAAACAACTTCTCTAATGGAAGAAACATTGGTGACATAATTGGTTTCAATGGACAAATTCCACAAACCACAATTTTAGATGGACTGACAATGCATGGGGAATTTAATTTGTCTTCCCAAAGAAGCAAACTTGATCACAAAATGCAAAAACTTCATGCATAATCAGTGAAGCTGCAAAGTCTAATTCACATGTTAGACTTTATTCAATGCAATTTCATGTGGTTTCGCTCAGCGACTGACAGTCGTAAGGATCACGCCACTGTTATATATATATATATATATATATATATATATATATATATATATATCTTTTCCTCAACTAATGGTTGTGGAAATTTGTAGCTAGTGGTGCTCCATATAGCTTTCAACCTGTATACCGGTTATACCTTAGCACATTACAAGAAAAAATGCAATCGTCCTCCCAGATGGCCATGAAGCCCACCCACATGCCTTTCTTTTTCAATTACACATCTTTAAATTATGTTACGTGTAATGTTTTTAATAATGGTATAAAAGTGTTTTACTTTTTCTCTATTTTTTTTAATTTTTTATAACTTTTAACATACTATTATTTTTAACCTCAATGGAAAATCTATCAAGGATGAGTTGTGTCATGGAAATCTGGTTGCTAAAGCCTCAACATTTCCTTGGGGCATTAAGGATCTGGCTCTATTGTTGGATGAGTGTATATAATAGGAATTATTGCATTTATAATCTAATTCTTTTTTGTTTTACCTATGGATCCAAATGCTAGCCTTAAAATAATCCTTTCAACACTATTGTTATTTACAATTTGAACAATTTGCTTATCAGTGTTTGATTTTGCTATTGTATTAATAGGTGTTTTGTAGGAACACGTTTCATTTTTTCATGGATTTAGATTTTCATTTTTCCTTGTTACAAATATGTACTTGTCCATCACTCATTTCATGAAAGCCTTCTTCATTGTAATCACCCCTTTATATTCCCTTGTTATTCCCCTTTTGAGAATTATTAACTTATCTCATGAAATAAAAACTTCTAGGTTGTATAGTATTCCTTTGACCTCTTACTCTTATGACTTTGAAGGTTAACCATCCAAAAAAATCAATTTTTCATCAATAGAATCGAAGCCATACTTTGAAGATGATAAATGCACTACCATATTTCCCAATTTAGTGAATATTTCTTTTGTAATTTGCTCAAAATTCCACTTGGAATATAAAAGAAATAAAAAATCTTGAATAATCCTTCAATACATTAAGTATAAGTTAAGACAAGGAATAATTAAAGAAAAGACACAATGACAATGATATATAGTCCTCAACATAGGATGTTGATGAAAGCACCCATAGCTTGGAAGTCAACAACACTCAAGCCCTCTCATTAAGATTGGCAGTTTTGGAGTGTGAGGTGTCTCAAGAGAATGCAAAGGAAATTTTATGTCCCTCCTCTTTTATTTTGCTTGAAGTATAATCTACATGATGAGTTTCTTCTGCCTGATCTGCCACATGTGGGGCTACTTTCACTGCTCGGAACGTTAGGATTTCTTGTAGGAGGACAGTCAGAGCCACTATATCCCATGACTAGCATGGGCATGCTGGTTGTTGCACCAATCATAAATATAAAAAACAATGCTACAGCCTTTTCCATCTTCAATCAAATACAATGCTTCTTCTTCCTTTTATGGGAATGAAGAAATTCAATTAAAGAGAAGGGAAGGAAACCATCGAAAAGGTAAAACTAGGGAGTTGCCATTTTAAGCTCATAAGAGATGGATTTTATATCAACGGTGTTAATTTCACTGCACCATTTTCTTATTTCAATATTGTTACATTATCACATCATATTGCGTTCTCCTATCATCATTATTTCAAAAGGTCAAGAACTCCTATCATCGTTATTGAAAAATGTCAAATCATGTCTTGTTGTATTTTTTTATAATAATAATGTAAACTATTGACATCCATGTGAACGTAAAACTCATCCATGACTCGTGAGCGACAACTCAACTTGGACCTGAGCGAGGAGGGAACTAGGGGAGAAACTGTGTTCCAAAAAATAAAACAAGTGTTGCATGGCTGCGTAGTCCCTACCAGGTTGGAATGGGAATAAATGCACGGTTATGGTGGGACCGAGGGAGAATTAGAAGCCAGAAGCAGCGGACATGTGGAAAGCAGCATGAAGTACAGGTGGTATCCATGCATAAAATGACTTATGCCAGTATGTGACACGCCAGCCATAAGATGCCTGGCTGCTACATGACCCGAGGAGAATGTCACTACGGGAGTAAGGTCGGAGCCCCGAAGAGCCGGAGTCCTGAATTCCCGAATTAGTTAATCATAATATTATATTAATATGGGGTTAACAAGTAATTAGCGAGAACGTGACTTTGTGAGAGAATTTCATTCTATTAAACAGATCATCGGGATTGTATGTCTCTATATGTTTTAGGATAAATAAAGTTATATGCAATGGACAAGAAAGAAATATATTTTTGTTTTTTAAATGTGTCTGATGTCGAAGATTCTTTAGTCTTCTTGTGTGACCTTTGTGTTTGCTAGTTTTTCATATACATTTGCAGAGGTTGACCTACAATTTCTCTCCAAGAAGAGGGCATATTTGTATAGCACCAACTGGGCATTTCAGTATAGTACCAACCGGTATATTTGCAACATGTCTATCCAGTTGATTTTTTTTATTTGGCAAAGATAAAAAAAAAAATCAAAGGTTTCTATTTATGCATATATTCTTCCAGATTAATATGTTAGCACTGAAACAAAAACCTAACAAGGATGTCAATCCTACTGTGTTTTTTTATAGATGTGATACTCATGTTTAAGTTTTTTCTTGAGGCGTGTATAGTTCAAATATGGGACTTAGAAAATTTCTATCGTAATGACTTGAAGCAATACAAAAGGATAGATTTTTTTATTTTTTTTCTTTGAAGTAAAGGTTCCTGGAAAATAGGACCAGGAATCACACACATTAAACATTCAAATTTAATAAACACAATTTCCTGACATCTAGCATAGTTGAAGATAAAAAATTCTCGGCACATAAAAATAAAAGAAGATGACTGATATGCATAAAGAGAACTAATTTAGAATTCTGAAAACAGGGTTACAAGGCACCGTCGAGATTGTTTCCAAAGTAGTTTTCTTTGAAATTTATCAAAAAATAATAATGTTTGTTACATATTTCTGGAAATTTAAATGTGTTTTTCATATAGACTGGGATTGGGGCTCCCGTGGACCATAAATAAATAATACAAGAAATAGGACTGTAGAAAGAAGAAGTGGGTGACAGTAGAGAGCAAGACCTGAAAATAAGAAATTGGAAGTTATCAATCTTTGGCTAGACATTTCTATTTAAAGAGGTGGAATAATTGGATTGATAAAGAAATCAAGATGTGATTAGTATAGACTTATTGTGATGGTATCTATTTCTCCCTTTTCTATTTGCTTGTTGATGCCTTTTTATTGCTCTCATCGACGGCCATTGGAATTGTGCCAATCGCATGTTGCCCTTCGTCGATGAGCTTGTTGATTCCCCTTTGGAGCCATTCTTAAATGTAGCTTCTCATGGGGGCCACGTTGATCTCATCCCGGATTTTATGTTGAAAATCTTGTTTTCTAATTTCCTTAGATCGATAGAAATATTACGCAGAGCCTGTTCAATTTCTTCATTTTGTGTCAAATAGTCCACTAGCTAGTTGTCCATGTCATCTTGATCATATTCAAGGATGTCATAAAAAAATCTAAAGACAACCCCTTTACAATATCAACTTGTTCACCGAAGTCTTGCTTGGTTAAGGACAAGGACTTGAGGATTAAGTTTGGGTTTTGAACCTCGTTGGTACTTTCGGCTAAGTCTATTTCGGTCAGGTTTCTGAATAAATCTTCTTTCTCTGATATGGCTTATTCGCATGATTCGACAATGAGATGTAGGTTCTTAACTTTCACTTTCCAGCATGTTTTTAATTGTTTGATCTGGTTTGGGGAGGGGATATATTCTTGTCTTATTCTCAGATCTAACATGTTGGTGACATGGTTGCCAAAAGGGATGATCGTCTCTAGATAGAAATGTTCTTCATTTTTTAAATCTGCCTGCAAATGTTCGTGCAAAGCATGTGCCCTCGTTCCAAGGGAATCTATATTTTGTGATGTTTCCCAGACCTGAGTAATTAGCTCCGGTCTTTTCTTGATATTCTTCTCCACATAGCCTCTACATGATGTGAGGAGGCTGGAGGATCCTTTTAACTTAGCCACAGGGGTGGCAGGCATGGTTTTTTCTAAAGGACTAACAAGCAATGGGATAGGAATCAAAGCTTCCTCCAATTCCTTGATTTGGTCGTTCAGCCTGTCATTATCCACTGCAATGCCTCCAATGGAATCATCCATAGCATCTTTGATTGCTCGGTGAAGTCAGGAGATTCGAGATGGGTGCATGTTCCTAAGGTTAATATCTGAACAAGATTTCCCTTTCTTATTTCTTACATCTCTCTTTTCAATAATTAAATTTTTAGATTGGTTGTCAAAAACAACGCTCTAGAATACGAAGGATTCATCTTAAATGTCGGTCTCAGCTATTTCCATTATGGAACTATGGTGCATCACGTCCGCGGGCTGATCAACGTTGTGGAATACATTATCCAGAGAAGTCTCAAGTTCCATGTCCTCACTTTCATTTTCGGGATCTTTTGCTTGCCCTACAATGTTTTTTCTCTTCTTCGTCACGGGAAGCTTGTGAGAACTATCAATTTTTCCGCAAGGAGGGTTCTTATATCATCCTCTGTTTGAAGAATTATGGGTTGCTTTCTTACTAGGGTGGTTCGTTGGAGCGATGCTTCGTGATGTTGTGATCTTGGGAGTGCTAGTCGGGGATTGGACACTCTTCTCACCAGATCCTGAAAAAATGCACCAAACGTATGGTTTTCAGGAACATAAAAAATGAGGAGAAAATTCGATTTCCTTTTTTATATGTCACTATGGCTGCGATAGAGGTGGGTTTTGTGTCGAGCATTGACGTTCAAGAACAATACCAAGACAACATCACACTCGTGTTTATCTGGTCGTAATAGTCACATACAAAGATGTTCTACAAGAGGATTTTGACTCAGGCATTCCCAGTATTGAAATTTTTTACTTGCAAACTAGAAATAGAAAATAGAAAACAACGATTAGGAAGGAAACCATGGCACTGAAACCTAGCCTTCACTGGGGAATGACAGAAGCATAGTTCCAATCGTGGATGCAGAATCCCAACCATGAAAACTGCAACAACAGGTCCAGCAGTGGATGCAGGACCTAAACCTTGCAAAGTTGAAGCAAACATGAGAAAGCAGTAAAAAACAAACCAGTGAAAAAGCACCAAGAGGTCCAACTGCAGTTGCAGGACCTCAACTTTGCAAAGTTGAAGAAAACAACAATAAGAAGCATCCACTGAACCAACGAGAAAGCATCAACCAGTGAACCAATAATGTCGGTGAAGAACAATATTGCCCATATTCATTGCAGACAAAATTGTATAAAAAAATCGGAGGAAAAAGTATTGTAACGCACCTGTTAAGTAAACATTTAAGGTTGTGAGGCATGTCAGGTAAACATTTAAGGTTGTCAGGATTGTCCAAAGGCCTCGCGCTGTGTAAACATTTAAGAAATAATGTAGTGTGGAGGGCATGTTTACATACGTAATAATAAAAATGTCTCTTTAAGTACTTAATAATAACAATAAAAAATAATAATGATAATAATAACAATAGTTCGAACAATAGAGACTATGAAAAAAAAAATCAAAGGACAAACTAATATGAAGTCAACTAATAAAAAACTGACTCTCGATACTCAAAACTTTGGATATCTAAACATTTAAATAAAAATAGTAAAAATTCAGAAAGACCGTAGATGATCAAAAACTTTGGATATGCTAACATATAAAACATTGGGAATAGCGAAGCTAGAAATAAGACCTCCAATCTATTATCCAATGAGATCATGACATATATGGTTTTTTTTATTATATAAAAAATCATGTTTTTAGTTCTCTAGTTTGAACAATAGAGATTATGCAAATAATTTTAGTAACGAATTATCGATCGCTATAGTCCCTCTACACCTTCGGCAGGGACTAATAAAAGGAATTTACATCAAAGATCAAAGGATCAAATTATAATGGATTAAATGTTTCAAGTTCTCATGCAATAAGAAATCTACTTAAGCTTTCCAAAAATAAATATATTAAAATAAACATTAGTATTTGCAAATGGTGTGTGCCGATGTCATTAGTATTTGCAAATGGTGTGTGGCTAAGTCTACTTTGGTCAGGTTTCTGAATAAATCTTCTTTCTCTGATATGGCTTGTTCACATGATTCGACAATGAGATGTAGGTTCTTAACTTTCTCTTTCCAACATGTTTTTAATTGTTTGATCCGGTTTGGGGAGGGGATATATTCTTGTCTTATTCTCATATCTAACATGTTGGTGACATGGTTGCCAAAAGGGATGATCGTCTCTAGATAGAAATGTTCTTCATTTTTTAAATCCGCCTACAAATGTTTGTGCAAAGCATGTGCCCTCGTTCCAAGGGAATCTATATTTTGTGATGTTTCCCAAACCTAAGTAATTAGCTCCAGTCTTTTCTTGATATTCTTTACCACATAGCCTCTACACGATGTGAGGAGGCTGGAGGATCCTTTTAACTTGGCCATAGGGGTGGGAGGCACGTTTTTTTCTAAAGGACTAACAAGCAGTGGGATAGGAATCAAAGCTTCCTCCAATTCCTTGATTTGGTCATTCAGCCTGTCATTATCCACTGCAATGCCTCCAATGGAATCATCCAGAGCATCTGTGGTTGCTCGGTGAAGTCAAGAGATTTGGGATGGGTGCATGTTCCTAAGGTTAATCTCTGAATGAGATTTCCCTTTCTTATTTCTTACATCTCTCTTTTCAATAATTAAATTTTTAGATTGGCTGTCAAACACAACGCTCTGGAATACGAAGGATTCATCTTCATCAAAAATGTCGATCTCAACTATTTCCATTATGGAACTATGGTGCATCGCGTTTGCGGGCTGATCAACGTTGCGGAATACGTTATCCAGAGAAGTCTCAAGTTCCATGTCCGCACTTTCATTTTCGGGATCTTTTGCTTGCCCTACAACGTTTTTTCTCTTCTTCGTCACGGGAAGCTTATGAGAACTATCAATTTTTCCGCAAGGAGGGTTATTATATCATCCTCTGTTTGAAGAATTATGGGTTGCTTTCTTACTGGGGCGGGTCATTGGAGCGATGCTTCATGATGTCATGATCTTGTGAGTGCTAGCCGAGGATTGGACACTCTTCTCACCAGATCCTTTTCCCTAATGTTTGTACAATTCAGTTGTGCTTTGCAATGTCTCTACATCACCATCGTGAGGAGAAGGAGTGTTGTCATCATTTTCTATGTCTTCGTTCAGGCGTGTATGGATAAAAATGTTGCTAAATCCAACTCCTAGTAAATGTTCTAGAAAAATCCCATTAGGGTCGAACCCTCTTAGCCTTTCAGCATATATTAGGTTCAAGTTGTTGAAATGGCCTGCAAATTCATCAATCTTATTGGCATTCCTGAACATGAAGTCCCCGACTTTCTAAGGCAGAGGAATGAACTTTTTTTTTCTCTTCTCATGGAAAAAATGCAACTAGTAGTTGTATTGCTTTGTTATTTATGTAACAAACATCTTGTTTGTGATGTGACATGGAAGGAAAGCAGGATTTTCCTTGGATCCAAAAATCATTATTACACTGTAATTTTTCGTTTGTTCAAGTGTCCCCTTCCTGTCCAAAAACTTGGTTGCTCGGTTCATCCTTTCCTAAAAATAAATCTTTGAAAACCAAGACAAATTCATTCAAAATCTCATAAAAACAATGGGAGGCCTTGTGCCTCCACAAGGGCTGGTACCAGAAGGTTACTCGGTCAAATTCATAGTTTACCTTCTTGGACAGAGATAATTTTGAAAATGGACAGCAATTCACTATCGCGAAAACCAAGTAGGATGACATATAAAATTTCTTCTCTTCTTTGAATTGTGACAATTGGGAACAGATTTCAATGGAAACTAGCTTCCCCCAATCAAAAATGGATTGCTCCTTGACTGTGAAATACAAAATATAAAGAACCATGCGAGAAATGCTTGTTGTGGATTCATGTCCAGTTATTCTTGTAAACATCTAAGCAATTTCCCGGAATGGATTTCTAAAAGAACTAACCTGCAACTTTGTGATATCTTCAGGAACTATTGTCAGGTATTCCAGAAACTCGGGTAAGAGTTCCAACCCGTTATCATGTTTTTTTAGGAACTTCTTGCAGTCTTGTCCTCTGAAGGTCAATGTTGGCTCCGACAATATTAACATCTTGCGGAAGACCTGAGGTGACAAAGAAACAGGAGAATGGTCTCGCAGTGGAATAATTCTTTGGCTTGAAATATATTTTTCGGTGTACCAAGAGACCACCTCCTTACAGTCAAAAAATTCAGGGATGCAGCCTGCATGAGCGATTCTAGAGGTCCAAATTACTCTTTTCTGGGTGAAATGGAATGAATAGTAAGAGTATTCCCTGGACCACTAGAAGATATGGTCCTCACACCCGAATATATTCACTGTATCTCTACAGAACTATTGTCGAGCTACTTCCATAAGTTTACGAGAACATCTGTTTTCTCCAGACAATGTTTGAAATGAAAAGTTGGAAGGGATAATATAACCCTCTGCAAATCTTGGTCCAATGCATGTGAATGGGAGATCTCTTTGAGCCTTTCTCTCATTAATGACAATCTCGAAGGTTGTTGCATGATGAGTTGTTAGCATTAAAGACTAGTAACTGCATACTTAGAAGTGCGAAGGTGGCGGGTACGACGAAGAGCAATTAAGGATTAGAGATTTCATGAACACGCCAACCCAACAACCCACGAAATACATTCCATGATGTTTGAGATGAACAATCAGAAGGGATAATATAACCCTCCATGAATCTTGGTTTAATGCGTATTAATGGGAGATCTCCTCGAGCGTTTCGCTCATTAATGACAATATTGACGGTTCTTGCATGATGAGTTGTTAGCATTAAAGCTTACTCATTTCATATTTAGAAAGAAGTACGAAGGTGGCGGGAGGAGGAAGAGAAATTAAGGAATGGCTAATTACCAAAAGCGGTCAGTCGGGCTTCAAAATAGGGTTACAAGGTATAACAAGGAGAGGTGAGGGTCTGACAGTCAAATTTTATGTCTCAGAAGTTTTGAGTGCAAAATCCATTACACGGAAGAGGGCATGATGGGGCAGTCCAGTGGTCAATTTTTATATCACGGAACTCCGGGCACTGTTTGCAGGTCATGGAACATTGGAAGCGCAATCGTGAGGCCGTCTTTCCGGGAACCCGCAATCGAAAAAGTGGCTAAGTATGGAATAGGGAAATGGTAGGTTGAACTCATTTTTGCTAATAAATTGAAATTTGTAATAGATATCCCATTACCTGGCAAGATATTTTTTGCATGTTTCTAGAAAAGTGGCGTAGCAATAGTCAATGTGATTGTCTCGTCGAGCCTTTTTCTTATTAATGACGATATTTACGGTTTTTGCATGATGAACTGTTAGAATTAAACCTTAGTTGTTGCATACTTGGAAAGAAGTGCAAAGGTGGCAGGCACCGGAAACAGTGACTAGAAATTGGAGATTTTGTGAACCTGCCAACACGAGGATTCGTGAAAGAGATTCCAAGAAATGGGAAAGTATGGAAAACGGTCAGACAGGCTTCAAACTAGGGTGACAAGGGTTCCCTAGGAGACGTGACGCCCCGATGGTCAAATTGTATGTCTCGAAACTTTTGAGTGAAAAATGTGTAACACAGAAGAGGGGATGATGTGGGAGTTTGGCAGTCAATTTGTATATCACAGAAGTCTGGGAGATCTCCTCGAGCCTTTCGCTCATTAATGGAAATATTTACGGTTACTGCATGACGACCTGTTAGCATTAAATATTACTAATTTGATATTCATAAAGAATTACGAATGTGGCGGGGATGGGGAACAACAATTAAGGAATGGCGAATTATCGAAAGTAGTCGGTTGGGCTTCAAAATAGGGTTACAAGGTATAACCAGCAGAGGTGAGGGCCTGACGGTCAAATTGTATGTCTCAAAAGTTTTGAGTGAAAAACGTGTAACACGAAAGAGGGCATGATGGGGCAGTCCAACGGTCAATTTGTATATCGCAGAACTTCGGGCATTGTTTGCAAGTTGTGAAACATTGGAAACGCAATCTTGAGCCCACCTGTCCAGGAACCCGCAATTGAAAAATTGGCCAAGTATGGAATAGGGAAATGGTAGGTCGGACGCGTTTTCGCTAATATATTGAAATTTGTAATAGATATCCCATTAGCTGGCAAGATATTTTTTGCATGTTTCTGGACAAGTTGTGTAGGGATAGTCAGTGTGACTGTCTCCTCAAGCAGTTTGCTTATTAATGATGATCTTTACAGTCGTTGCATGATGAACTGTTAGAATTAAACCTTAGTTGTTGCATATTTGGAAAGAAGTACGAAGGTGGTGGTCATAGGAAATAGTAACTAGGAATTGGAGATTTCGTGAACCCGCCAACCCGAGGAACGAAAATAGGGTGACAAGGGTTCCCCAGGAAATGTGAGGCCCTGACGATCAAATTGTATGGCTCGGAACTTTTGAGTGAAAAATGTGTAACATGGAAGAGGGGATGATGTGGGATTCCGGCAGTCAATTTGTATATCGCGGAGGTCTAGGTGTTGTTTGTAGGTCACAGAACAATGGAAGTGCAATCTAGAGCCCGCTTGCCTAGGAATCTGTGATCGAAAAAGTGGCTACGTATGGAATGGGGAAGTGGTCGGTCAGAGGCGTGATATAAAATCATGAGTAGAAATGTGAACCCATGATTCCGCCAACCCACACAGTTAGACATTTTCGGAAAAACGACTAAGTAACTAGAAAGAGAAAGTAGAGGGGAAAAAGAAAGGGGAATTTGGTTAAGTATAGAAGAGGGAAAAGAAGGGGATAAAAGAGAGTGGGAAAATAGAAAAGTGGAGGGCAATTTTCGTAAGCAGGAATTGGTCTCAAACAAGCCCTATTGTTGGAAAATCATCATTTTCTAGTCATAATAATCATCTTTGTTGATTCAATAATAGGGAGGTCGATTTCGTAGATTGTGCTATTGGTCATTTCAGGCGACTAAGGTGTTGTGTGGCAGCTTGGTCCCTGCCAAGTAGATTTGGAAATGTAGATGATAGTTGGAAACTTATAATTATTGATGATGATGATTATTATTGGAAGATGGGGAGAGACGACGAATATTGTTAAAAAATCAGAAATTAACAATATGGTAAGTAAAGGGCAATTCGAATAGATCTTTAATAATAATCAAATGAAAGTTGAAATATGTAAAATTAAATAAGAATTAAAGAAAAAAATTAAACATTAAAAATTTATGTTCAATTGTTTTTTAGAAATCAAATGATAAAAAATATATATATATATTAAAACCTATGTTGAAATTTCATTGAATACTAATTTTAGATATAACTTATATCTTAATTTACAATTATTCTAAAATAATATACCCAGAATTACATGGTAGGAATAAAGCAATTAATATGAAATGGAATCTTCCCATAAAGTAATATAAAACATAACATGTGAAGAAGATATCTGATAATATAATCTCACGTAAATCACGGTTTAATGCGTTTTAATGGGAGATGTCCTCAAGGTTTTCGCTTATTCATGCCAATCTTTTCAAACATGTGTGGTGAGTTGTCACTAGTCAAAGCATAATTAATGTGTATTGGGAAGGGCACGAAGGTGGCAGGGATGGAAGGGAGCGATAAATTCTTTGAAACTTTTTGTGAACCCGGGTAGAATGAAGCTTGTGAGTTGGAGGAGCCCGGGGTGGAATTGTAGATCATGAAATTTTTGGGTTCAAGATGTATATCACGGAACACGGGGAATGACAGTTCAATAGCGCCAACCCGGGAACTGGTGGCCATAAAATTGGCTAAGTATGGAAAGGAACGACGGTCGGTCGGACTCCTGTAAATGGCAGTTTAATGCATGTTAATGGGAGATGTCCTAGAGGTTTTTTCTTATTAATGCCAATTGTTTTGTACTAGTGTGTTGAGTTGTCACTAGTAAAAGAATAATTAATGTGCATTGGGAAGGGAGCGAAGGTGGTGGGGATGGAAGAGAGTGATAGATGATTTGAAACTTTTGTGAACCCAGGTATAGTGAAGCTTGCGAGTTCGAGGAGTCCGGGGTGGAATTGTAGATCACGAAAGTTTTGGGTGCAAGATGTATATCATGGAACAAGCGGCATGAGAGTTCGATAGCGCCAACCCCGGAAACCGCAACCATAAAATTGGCTAAGTATGGAAAGGAACAGTGGTCGGTCGGACTCGTGATGTGAGGATATAGATGGAGATGAGGATCTTTCAGTCCACCAACCCAGGAACCTACGATCATAGAAAGGTGGCTAAGTATAGAATCAAAAAGGGATAATAGAGGGGGAGAAGAAAAGGTAAAAAGGGGTAAGTATCTCACACAACAACATCTACTATTCGTTTATTAATGCCAAACTTTTCGAACCTGTGTGATGAGTTGTCACTAGTAAAAGCATAATGAATATGCATTGGGAAGGGCGTGAATGTGGCGGGGATGGAAGGGAGCGATAAATGGTTTGAAATTTTTGTGAACCCGGGTATAGTGAAGCTTGTGAGTTGGAGGAGTCTGGGGTCGAATTGTAGATCATGGAATTTTTGGGTGCAAGATATATATGATGGAACACGGGGCATAATAGTTCGATAGTGCTAACCCGAGACCCCGCGGTCATATAATTGGCTAAGTATTGAAAGGGACGGAGGTCGGTCGAGCTCATGATGTGACGATATAGATGGAGATGAGCATCTTCCAGTCCGCCAACCCAGGAACCCGTGATCATATAAATGTGACTAAGTATAGAACCATAAAGGGATAATATAGGGGAAGAAGACAAGGGAAAAACGGGTAAGTATAGAGGAGGGAAAAGAAAGGGAGAAACAAACATTTATTCTCAGCTATGTAATATACTTGGAGGTCGACAAAGTCAGGTTCAATTTTAAAGAGAATGTGTTTATATTTATTCAAATAGTATTCATATTAATATATCTTAATATATTATTTGTGGTCCAAATGTAAACCATCTTCCAATTTGTAGGGTGTTTTTCAGCTCGCAAATTTCGCTCAAACCGATAAGCAATAGAAAAAAATATATATGACATAACATTTTTATATGCAAGCATATTCTCAAATATAAGAAGTTGTAATATATGCACAATATTAAACAGGAACATGACGTCAACACCTGAGTTTCCATGTTGAAATAGATTCATTCATTGACTCTATTTCCAGGGCCCCGAAGAATGAAAGCAAGACGGGCCTACCCATTTCTTTCTTAAGTATAGGGTGGGCACCACATAACTATGTCCTATCACAAATTATTCTTCCATGTAAAATGTAAGGAGCGAATAGAGTAGATTTTATTTAAATCGAAGTGTTGGGTAGGGGGAAAAAATCTTATCGTGCATGTTTAACTATGGATCAAAGAGCGTCTTAAATTCTTGTATAAAGAGGTTGAATTCATCTATCAATAGTTGTAAAAGAAAATGAATCAATTTTAAAAAAAAAATACAAAATTAAAAAAAAAAACAATATTAAACATTGGAAAACAACATACAACAACCTCAAATATTTTATATTCAGATAAACTGGGTTACAAAATACAGTTGAGATTATTTCCCAAAATAACTTTCTTGGAATTTGTAAAAAAATATATAGTTCAACACATATTCTCTGAAATTTAAATGTGTTTTCCATAATCACTGGGATTGGGGCTCTCGCGAACCATAAAGAAAATATGTACAAGAATCAAGCTTGTAGAAAGAAGAAAGTCGACGGAAGACAACAAGACCTAGCAAGAAGAAAGACAAAATTGTCAGTCCTCGGTTAAACCTTTCTATTTAAAGTGGTAGAGTAATTGGATGAAGACAATGACAAAGACAAAAGAATGTGATCAGTATGAAATTACTATGATGGTATCCCATGCCTTGTAATTTTCTCCCTGATGTCCTTTTATGGTTTTCCTCGATGGTTATGGGAACTGTATCAAACATCCTTTTCCATTCATTGGCAATCTTGTCGATAGCCTTTTTGAACCACTCCTCGATGTAGCTCCTCATGGGAGGCACATTGATTTCATGCCAGATTTTTATACTAAAGAATTCAATTTCCAAGTCCCTTAGATCAATAGAGAGGTTGTCCAATGCTTCTTCAATATCTTGGTTTTTAATCAAATAATCAACTAGCCATTTTTTCACGCCATCTTCACCATATTCAAGAATTCCATAGAAATTTTCAAATGACATTCTTTTATAGATTTCAAATTGATCATCAAATGTTTTCCTAGTTAAAAACAACGAGTTGAATATCAATTTCAGGTCTTGTACTTCATGGGTGATTCCAGATAGATCTATCTCAGTTAGCTTCTTGCACAGTTTGTCTCTTCTAGATATGGCCTGGCTACATTATATTTTTATTCAACATTTCGTACTTTCATAAGCGTTAATTTCCCTCTATCATCGAAAACTTGGGGTTTAAGGTGCCTTCCATGTAATGCTCTTGGTCATCCACATATGAGACAACTTAGAGATGTCATTCAGACCCAATTCAAATATGAGGGAGTGGTTTTATGTGATGTCAGATTTGGGGGAAAAAAATTATGTTAGCCAACAGAAGCTCATACAAAAAATTCAAGTATATTATGATTGGTATTCTCCCTGTATTCGATCATTTGGTTGGTTGAAAGGCCTGCCTGAATATTTGTATGTTGAATTTATTTGTTTTATTTTTGTAAATTGGAAGGGACGTTTAAGTCACCTGCAAAATGCTCCTTTGTTGAAGTATATAGCTTCTTCCAACAACACAAATTTGGAAAGTGTATCAAATTTTGCAGACCACACTAGAATCTATCTTTCGTCAAAGGAGTGGCACATATCGTGGCTTACAAAATAGTCTGGAATATTCAGAAGTAACGCCAAATATTACTCGATGCTTGAATATACTCACAAGGAAATTATAAATTTTGATCCTCACAAAGGTGAGACACTGTATGAGTGGTTGAATCAACATCCTAAAATTACAGAACTTTCTATCTCAAAGTTTGTTGAGCGACTTTTTGATGTAGTAACAGAATCGACAGACAGTCAGCTTCTATCTCAAAGTTTGTTGAGGGACCTCTAGATGTAGTAACAGACTCGACATACAATCAACTTCCGATCACTACTGGTACGAATGTCAAGTATATCAATTCGTGACTCCAGGCTCTAGGTAGCTTCATCCTCAGACATTGACATTGGCAGTGATTCCAGGCTCCAGAGAGCTTCAGACATTGACACTGGCGGTGGAAATGGGAACAGTGTCATTGATTGCAAGGTGGTAATGTGGTGAACAAGTAGGCCTATCATTGTCAAAGCACTTAGACTCCAGGGTTGTCAGACCTGTAAAATAGCATTTACTTTAGCGTTGCTTAGTCATGACAATTACAATGTTGTTGTGAGTCCGAACATCTTTGGAGGCTGGGTGTCTTGTGCAATGATGACCTCGACATTAGGTGCATGACATACATTTATTATATGGACATTTCAGTGTTAATGCAATTGTCATGGTCGACAATGGATCGAATGAATTTCCACAAGCAATATTAATTGTGTAATTAATGTACATTCTTGAAGGACGTGAATCCAAAATAACACCTGAAACTTTTTGACCAATCGTGTGTTAAAAAAATACATTATTTTATATTTTAAAAAATAAAAAATGGTATTTTCTATGTCTAACATTAGGTTGCACACATAAATATTTTTAAGTTTACTGAAATTAATATATAGTCAACTCAGATCCCCGGAAGTGATCAAACTCCCTAGAGATAGTTTATTTCGATCGTGTTAGTTCGGATAGAAGGATCCACCACCAGGAGAAAGAAACAAGCTAGCAATAAAATCATATGTTCAAACCCAAGCTGGGGATGGAAGCACTCTACGACTAGGAAGGCACTTTGTAATTATCGACCTGTGATCCTGATGAACAAATCGAGAGACGCTTGCGGCGAGGTGATGGATATTTATTTGAACAAGACAAGTTAATACTTCAAGCATCGAGCAACTTCTTCTTTTTTCAAATATCGGATCTATTGCAACAGAAGAAATTCATTCTCCTTATTCAAAGCACGGGAAACAGCCGGAGGATTGATATTTGGTGGAAATATCTCTAGAATATCTACTACATCAAGGTCTCTTCTAAAGAATGAAACAAAATCATTACATGAAGGTGGTAGTAAAAGGTGATCTTCAGAAACCAAATCATACTTGAATACATCAAACTTCCTGCAGAAGGTGGTAGTATAAAGTAATCTTCAAAAAGTGTTGCAAAGTCCATAGACCAGAATTGCTTCCCATTAAATTTTCCCAGTTACTCATCGATGCAGGCACCAGAAACTTTTTAGAACCTCGTTCCCTGATTATATACCCACCTTCAACCACTAGGAGAATATTCTTGCAAAGAGTGGTAAGCTCTTCGACCTAGATGCAATTATTTGCATATGAATAGTGAAAACAATGTGCAGTAGTGATAGAAAGTTGATTGTATGTCGAGTTTTTTACTACATCCAGAGGTCGTTGAACAAACTTTGAGAAAGAATATGACTTTCTGTCAAGTCTGTTACTACACCCAGAAGTCGCTCAACAAACTTTGACATAGAAAGTTCTATAATTTTAGGATGTTGATTCAACCACTCATACAGTTTCTCACCTTCGTGGGGATCCAAATTTATAATTTACTTCTGAGTATATTCACGCATGGAGTAATATTTGGCGTCACTTCCGAATATTCCAGACCATTTTGTAAGCCACGATATGTGCGACTCCTCTGACGAAAGATAAGTTCTTGTGTGGTCTGCAACATTTGATACACTTGCCAAATATGTGTTGTTGGAAGAAGCTATATACTTCAACAAAGGAGCATTTTGCAGGTGACTTGAAAGTCCCTTCCAATTTCCAGCAACAAAACAAAGAAGTTCAACATACAAATCTTCAAGTAGGTCTTTCAACCAACCAAAGGATCGAATACAGGGAGAATACCAATCATAAGATACTTGATTTTTTTTTGTCTAAGTTTTTGTTGGCTAATAGAATTGTTTTCCCTCAAAGTTGACGTCACATAAAAGCACTCCCTTGTCTTTCAATTGGGCATGAATGGCATCTCTAAGTTGTCTCAGATGTGGATGACCAGGAACATTACAAGGATGGCACCTTAAAACCCAAGTTTTCGATGATAGAGGGAAATGGGAAAAAGTATTTAAAATGAACGTTGGAGGATGATAATATAATCTTCTGTAAATCTTGGTTTAATTCATTTTAATGGGATATGTCCTCGAACTTTTCGCCTATTAATTCCAATATTTTCAAATATGTGTGGTGATTTGTCACTAATAAAGACATGATTAATGTGCATTGGGAAGGGCGTGAAGGTGACGAGGATGGACGGGAGCAAAAAATGCTTTGAAAGTTTGTGAATCTGGGACCCTGGGAACTCGCGAATCTGTGACAACAGGAGGTGAAGAATCAACTAAGTATGGAAAGGCGGGGAAGAATTCCTTAGAAAAACTAAAGTAAACAACAATTTTTCTGAGTTCAAGATCCACAAAAAAAAATTCAGATCCCATAATATTGACCTCTGCCAATTCGATATTAGGCGATTGAGGTGCATCTAGGGTGCCTGTGAGAAAAGATAATGTTTTGATGAAGATTTGTTTGTATTGCAACATGTGAAAATAATTGTGTCCTGATAGTATTTAAAATGAACAATGGGGGATGATAATATAATCTCTCGTAGATCTTGGTTTAATGCATTTTAATGGGAGATGTCCTTGAGCTTTTCGGTTATTAATGACAATATTTTCGAACTTCTGTGGTGAGTTGTCACCAATTAAAAGCGTAAGTAATTTGCATTGGGAAGTGTGTGAAGGTGGCGGGGATGGACGGGAGCGATAAATGCTTTCAAACTTTTTTGAACTCGGGAGTCCGCAAACCCGTGAATCTGTGACAACAAGAGGTGAAGAATCGAATAAGTATGGAAAGGCGGGGCAGTCAGACAAACCCAGACAGACTCATCGTAGGTAGAGTGAAGCTTGTGAGTTCGAGGAGTCTGGGGTCGAATTGTAGATCACGAAAATTTTGGGTGAAAGATGTATATCATGTAACAGGGGGCATGAGAGTTCGATAGCGCCAATCCGGGAACTGGCGGCCATAAACATTAACTATGGGAAAAACATTCTAAGCTATGGAATATACCTGGAGCTCGACAAACTTAGCTTCAATTTTAAAGAGAATTTGTTTATATTTATTCCAATACTAGTCATATTATTTTATTTTAATAGTATTTTTGTGGCCCAAATGTAAACCATGTTCCAATTTGAAGGGTTTTTTCGGCTCGCAAATTGTTCTCAAATGCATAAGCGATTAAGAAAATATATGAGTTAACATTTTCATATGCAAGCATATTCTCAAATATGACAACCTGTAATATATGCACAGTATTAAAGAGGGACATGACGTCAACACCTTTGTAGATGACAGTGGGTTAGAAAAATATTGCATTCTTACTATGATGATGCCTTAAAAAAACTAAAATAACAAACAATTTTTTGCCAATTCAAGATCGACACAAAAAAATCATCAGATCCCGTAATATTCTCCCATTAATGCGTTTTAATGGGAGATGTCCTCGAGCTTTCCGCTTATTAATGCCAATTTTTTCGAACTTGTGCAGTGATTTGTCATTAGTAAAAGCAAAATTAATGTGCATTGGGAAGGGGCGAAGGTGGCGGGGATGGATGGGAACGAAAAATGCTTTCAAACTTTTGTGAACCCAGCAGTCCGTGAACCCGTGAAACTTTGAAGACTTGATTAAGTATGGAAAGGCGTGGCATTCAGATGGATTCATCATAGGTAGAGTGAGGCTTGCGATATCTAGGAGTCTGGGGTCAAATTGTAGATCACCAAAGTTTTGGGTGCAAGATGTATACCCCGAACACAGAGCATGAGAGTTTGATAGTGCCTACTTGGGAACCTGCGGCCATAAAATTGGCTAAGTATGGAAACGAATGACGGTCGGTCGAAATCGTGATGTGAAGATATAGATGGAGATGAGGATTTGTCATCCCACCACCTCGAGAACCCGCGAGCATAGAAATGAAACTAAGTATAGAACCAGAAACAGATAATAGAGGGGATGAAGAAAAGGGAAAAACGGGTAAGTATAGAAGAGGAAAAAGAAAGGGAGAAAAGAACTTTATCCCTGACACAACAACACTTAGTCTGATAATTATCAAGCCATAGAAACACATTAACTATGGGAAAAACATTCTCGGCTATGAAATATAGTTAGAGCTCGACAAACTCTGGTTCAAGTTCAAAGAGATGTTGTTTACATCTATTTCAACATTTTTTATATTATTTTATTTTAATAGTATTTTTGGTGGACCAAATGTAAAACCATGTTCCAATGTGTGTTTCTCAAGTGGAGATGTGTTTGTGAAGACACATTTCCTTGAACCATAGTCCAGGGGTAGGGAAAGTGCAACGTAGACTACTTGTTGAGCATACATTTGTTGAAGATTAAGCAATGTATTTCCAAGTGCATGTATCATTTGCATAGTATCAATATGAATTTTTTTCATGTTCTTTGTGTATTCTTCAAAATGCACTTGTCATAGATTTGTCAACCTTTGTCATGTACGAGGTACAGTATGATGTTGTAGCATATGCATTGAGGACATAATTTGCGTCTGTATTTGCATTCCACATAACGGTTGTTCCATATATGTAAAAGTTTTCATTTAAGGAAAATTGTTGGTTGTTTAAGTGTAGATTGTATGCCTTGGATGTACTCATCTTCTGTTATATTTATCTCTGCCAAGAAGTCTTGGAAGCTCATTAAGTCATCAAAGTCTCCTTGCTCTAGAAATGTGAACAAAGATTTATATTTCTCAATGAGAACATTGTCCTCTAAACTAATTGTCTCTACAATTCTTGTTGTTCTCATTGGAGGCACAGGGAAGTTGTATCTGAAATGTGAAATTTTTCGTTTTTTACAGCTTCTTGTATGATAATGTCTATGAACTTTGGCAAGTTCTGGATCCAAATGATTTGTGTTGCATGTCATGAATTTGTCCAGAAACTGCTCCATCTGTGAGTTGTTGTCATTTTCATAGACCGGTGCACCCTCTATCCACAATAGTGTGTGGTCATGCCCACTCCCTCTATTCTGGAATTCGGTCACAAAATAGTAGTTCGATAGCAGTCACAAAACACTGACTGGTCAATTGACTCATTGGTTTGTTCTTTGTTGCTTGCTCTTGTTTGCTTCAACTTTGCAAGGTTAAAGTCTTGCATCTGTAGTTGGGCCTATTGTTGCAGTTTTCACGGTTGGGATTCTGCATCCGCGATTGGAACTGTGTTTCTGACATTCTTCATTGCGGGTAAGTTTTAGTGCAAGGGTTGCACTATTATTCGTTGTTTGTTGTTTTCTATTTCCAATTTGCAAGTAAGAAATTTCAATACTGAGAATGCCTGAGTCAAAATCCTCTTGCATAAAATCTTTGTATGTGAATACTACGACCAGAGAAACATGAGTGTAATGTTTCCTTGGTCTTGTTCTTGAACATCAATGTTCGACAAAGAGCCCACCTTTGTTGCAGCCATAGTGACATATAAAAAATGAATTCGAATTTTCTCCTCATATTTTTGGTTCCTGAAAACCATACATTTGGTGCATTTTTTTCAAGTTGTTCCTCATATTTTTTTTTTGTTGCTATTTTCCAATGAGCTATGGTTTGATGTCCAGGACATGGAAGTGGGCATATGTGATTGGAAGGGAACAACCTGAAAAAAAATGAACCAAACGTATGGTTTTTAGGAACAGAAAATATGAGGAGAACATTCGATTTATTTTTTTATATCTCACTATGGTGACAACAGAGGTGGGTTATGTGTCCAGCATTGACATTCAAAGGGGAACAAGACGTTTTGGAAAGGAACAGCATGAAAAAAATGCACCAAACATATGGTTTTAAGGAACATAAAATACGAGGAGAAAATTAAATTTCATTTCTTATGTTTCACTATGGCTGCGACAGAGGTGGGTTCTTTGTCGAACATCGATGTTCAAGAACAAGACCAAGACATCATCATACTCATGTTTCTTTGGTTGTAGTATTCACATACGAAGATGTTCTGCAAGATGATTTTGGCTCAAGCATTCCCAGTATTGGAAATTCTTACTTGCAAACTGGAAATAGCAAACAACAACCAACGAATAGGAATGCAACCATGGCACTGACAGTTACCTGTGAATGGGGAATGACAGAAGTGTAGTTCCAATCATGGATGTAGAATCCCTACTATGCAAACTGCAACAATAGGTCCAACTGCGGATGTAGGACCCCAACCTTGCAAAGTTGAAGCAAACAAGAGCAAGTAACAAACAACAAACTAGTGAACAAGCACAAAGAGGTCCAACTGTAGCTGCAGGACCTCAACTTTGCACAGTTGAATCAAACAACAATAAACAACATTCAGTGAACCAACGAGAAAGCATCAACCAGTCACCCAGTAATGTCGGTGAAGAACAATATTGCCCAAATTCATTGGAGACAAGATTGTATCCAAAAATTGGAGGAAATTTTTTTGTAACACGCCTGTTAAGTAAACATTTAAGGCTGTGAGGTCTGTTAGGTAAACATTTAAGGTTGTGAGGATCGTCCAAGGGCCTCCCACTGTGGAAACATTTAAGAAAGTTGTAGTTTGCACAGTTGTGATTATGCATCCGTGATTGGAACTGCACTTTGGTCGTTCCCCATTCACAGGTAAGTTTCACTGCCATGGTTGCATCCCTATTCGTTGTTTGTTTTTTCCAATTTGTAAGTAAGAATTTTCAATATTGGGAATGCCTGAGCCAATATCCTCTTGCAAAACATCTTTGTATGTGACTACTACGACCAAAGAAACATGATTGTAATGTTGTCTTGGTCTTGTTCTTGAACATCAATGTTCGACACAGAACCCACCTCTATCGTAGCCATAGTGACATATAAAAAAGGAAATCGAATTTTCTCCTCATAGTTTATGTTCCTGAAAACCATACGTTTGGTGCATTTTTTTCAAATTGTTCCTCATATTTTTTTTGCATTGTTATTTTCCAATGAGTCTTGGATTGATGTCCAGGACATGGAAGTGGGTACATGTGATTGGAAGAGAACAGCCTGAAAAAATGCACCAAACGTATGGTTTTCAGAAACATAAAAAATGAGGAGAAAATTCGATTTCCTTTTTTATATGTCACTATGGCTGCGATAGAGGTGGGTTTTGTGTCGAGCATTGACGTTCAAGAACAAGACCAGGACAGCATCACACTCTTGTTTATCTGGTCGTAATAGTCACATACAAAGATGTTATGCAAGAGGATTTTGACTCAGGCATTCCCAGTATTGAAATTTTTTACTTGCAAACTGGAAATAGAAAACAACAAACAACGAATAGGAAGGAAACCATGGCACTGAAACCTAGCCTTCAATGGGGAATGACACAAGCATAGTTCCAATCGTGGATGCAGAATCCCAACCATGAAAATTGCAACAACAAGTCCAGCAGCGGATGCAGGACCTAAACCTTGCAAAGTTGAAGCAAACATGAGCAAGCAGCAAAAAACAAACCAGTGAACAAGCACCAAGAGGTCCAACTGCAGTTGCAGGACCTCAACTTTGCAAAGTTGAATCAAACAACAATAATTAGCATCCACCGAACCAATGAGAAAGCATCAACCAGTGAACCAATAATGTCGGTGAAGAACAATATTTCCCATATTCACTGCAGACAACATTGTAGAAAAAAATTGGAGGAAAAAGTATTGTAACACACCTGTTAAGTAAACATTTAAGGTTGTGAGGCATGTCGAGTAAACATTTAAGGCTGTCAGGATTGTCCAAGGGCCTCACGCTGTGTAAACATTTAAGAAAGAATGTAGTGTGGCGGGCATGTTTACATACGTAATAATAAAAATGTCTCTTTAAGTACTTAATAATAACAATAAAAAATAATAATGATAATAATAACAATAGTTCGAACAATAGAGACTATGAAAAAAAAAATCAAAGGACAAACTAATATGAAGTCAACTAATAAAAAACTAACTCTCGATACTCAAAACTTTGGATATCTAAACATTTAAATAAAAATAGTAAAAATTCAGAAAGACCGTAGATGATCAAAAACTTTGGATATGCTAACATATAAAACAGTGGGAATAGCGAAGCTGGCAATAAGACCTCCAATCTATTATCCTATGAGATCATGACATATATGGTTTTTTTTATTATATAAAAAATAATGTTTTTAGTTCTCTGGTTCGAACAATAGAGATTATGCAAATAATTTTAGTAACGAATCATCGATCGTTATAGTCCCTCTACGCCTTCGACAGGGACTAATAAAAGGAATTTACATCAAAGATCAAAGGATCAAATTATAATGGATTAAATGTTTCAAGTTCTCATGCAATAAGAAATCTACTAAAGCTTTCCAAAAATAAATATATTAAAATAAACATTAGTATTTGCAAATGGTGTGTGTCGATGTCATTAAGGTCATTTGAATACAAGACTTGTTGAGCGTTGAAAGTCCGTATATGAATAATTTGATATATTCTCATTATCCACTTCCTTTTATTAGTTGTATTAGTGTTATTTTTAACAGGAACGGCTGGAGTTGTATTATATTAAAAAAGCCGCCAAAATTCAAAAAAATACAAGTGGCAGGGTGCAAGCACCTCTGCTGCTTCCAGAGAAGCGAATGTGTCTATCTATGCCTGAGAGAGATGTAACCATTGTTCCAAATAAAATACAATTATGCCATGTGAAGATGATGATAAACATATTTAGCAGCAACAAAATTTTGCAATTCATAAAAACCTAATGTTAGATGTGGAGTTTCCTTGGTTCTTCCTGTTGAGATTTTGGATTCTCCTCTGTGAAGTACGCCTCTGTGAATTGCCGATATTAGTTATCCTCTACCCAAATGTGACCTTAGAAACTTGGCGCTATATGAACATGATGTTCATTGTTGGCAGCAGAATGAAAAGTCGAGGGTAGTCGGGATTCATCAGTGACAATAGAATGTGTTCGTTGTTGGGGATTTCCCATGCGTTGAGTGACAGCTCCAATCTGTCTTGTGTTACAATTGACCCCCCTTAGGACGATCGCCAATTCTTGATTGTGTCAAATTTATTGTTGATGCATTTGGGATTGTATCTCTACCATGCTTTCGTGAATCCCCTGGTTTTCCTGTTGAAGATCGCGGTGTCGTGCACCTGAGCGCTCTTCAATTCGCCTACAATCTGTTCGCAGAGCTTGGAACTAATCTTGGATTACTTCGGCGGTGCAAACTGGGCAGGAGCATGGATATTTGGACCTTCGTTGCATGGTGAAAGGGAGGTACAAGAGGATGAGAGGCAAGCGGGCACTGTGCAGAAAGAAGCAAGGGCTCACTGAGAGAGAGACTTGGAAGGACGTGGAAAGGAGATCCAGCCAGAGATGAGGGAAATGTAGATCCAAGCGAGGAAGTTGTGAGTGTTAAGTTGTATCCAAGGGGAAAGGATCAACAAACTGTTATGTGATATGGGAGCCATTGAAACCCACAAGCGGAGGTGATTTCACTCAAGGTGATAAAACATAGTTGATGTTGAAGGATGATGGTAGATCGTCCAGAAGAGA
>ML794062.1:273538-325014 GCA_009831015.1 Picea engelmannii
CATTTTTATGCTTCCTTTTTACTCTATAAACTACACTTTTGCCTCTATATCCATCCATTTTGCCTTCATTTCATTCCATATTTTCCATAAAACAGCTTATGCAAGGTATATTTATCATTCTTTAGCTTAAGAATTGAGTTTTCAAAATTTTGGCATTAAAATTCAAAATTTATCAGAAATTACAGGATTTGACTAAATCCCGTAATTGCTCCTAGGTTCGTGTACTTGCAGGACACCTGGACGAAATCTAAGACTTGTTTCGTGATCCCTGATGTACAAGGATGGATGATGAGCTATCAGCTTCGAGATCTAAGCCTTCCAGGTGTCTGGTCAACACTGGTCAAATAGGACCACTTCAACAGAAAATACCATGTTTCAGCCTTAAATCATGGACAGTTTTGGATTTTCGTGGGATTTGGTCATATATTATGGATCTGAAGGGGGAATTCGACCTTCCTAGAATATATTATGGATCTGATCATAATATTTAGGAGATTTATTAGCATTTTTAGTTTTAAAACTCTTGTATAAATACTCTAAAGCATAGACTAGTACAACAACCTTGAATGTGAATGAAGAAACTTTGGGATTTGCAATCTTGAGATCAGTTCTACGTTTTGTTCTTGATAATGCCTATGATGTGATGATGTGAATGTTGTTGGAGCTCTTTCTTAGCTAAGACAACTCAAGTGTACAAGTGAAGCATTGGAGGGCCCCCTTTGCCAAACTAGTACACTCTTTCTTTATGTTCTTTTCAAGTAATCTTTGATACATGTTTTAGATTAGATCTTGTTGTAGATAAGTTTTATTCATATCTTGTTGTAGTTAGATGAATTCCATAGCTAAGTCATATGCTTAATGTTTCAAAGCCTTACTCATATTGTGAATGATTTCTTGAATAAGAATTCAATGTGTGGTTTGCCTTCAAGCATTAAGATAATCATGAATGCTTTTTGAGTTATTTATGCTTTTAGTACTTTTGATTTAAATTTATGATAGTTTCTAATGAATGAAAGAAGACAATTAATGCATCTCTTGAATAAGATTTTTGTCCTTCTAGCATTCGATAAGTCTTAGAACTAGTTCGAAAATCTCTTGAATGCTTACTGTTGATACTCTTTAGGAAAACAATTGTTGATTATTGTTATGAGATCTATGAATAGGACTTCTGAATAGAAGCTTAGCATCTCTTCCATATTCATCCCTTAGAATAGGTTTTGGTTTATTCCCATTAAAGAATAAAATTTATCTCTAAATCCATATATTTTGGATGTGCCTCTAAGTCTTACAAACACCGGATTGACAATCATTTGCACTCTAATTTGCATCAGTAGATTGGAGCCTAACACTCACTGTACACCATAAATGTATATTGAACACCGAAATACCCTAAAGTGTCCAACCTCAAGATTAACTCTAGTGAAGGGCTCCTCGGGAGTCATGTTCCTCAAGGAATTTTGTTCTGAACATACATTACAGTCATGGATGCCTCTTCCCACAGAAACATAGGTAAATTTTGATCATGAATTATTGCCTTGACTGTCTCAACAATAGATTTTTTCTTCCTCTCTGCAACCCCATTATGTTGAGGGTTGTGAGGAACGGTGTACTCCCTCTTGATCTCTGCCTCAAACATCTCTAGGACACATCTAGGTTCCCTCATGGAACCAATGTCCCCCAAGACAGATCGAGGTTTCTTCGTGAAGCCAATGTCTTGGTTCCTTCATCTAGTGATCCAGTGATTACTTTGCAATCAATTGGTAGCATACTGCTACTGTCATGCCATCGATAGCTCAAATTATCCGCCACATTCTTTATGACTATGCTAAAATCAACCAGTAGCACACAACTACTGCAATGTCTTCAAATAGTACACAACAACTTCCATAGTCTCCATGACCATCTAGTGATGTTTCTCCTCTCCCAGTAGTCTTATTCACACCTAGCCACCTCGCATGGCATAGGCAAGACTACTACCATAGCCTCATTCACACCTAGCCACCTCACATGGCTAATTAGGTAAACACTTGTCCAGAGGGGTTAGTTGACTAGAGGAGAGAAAACACCACACCTCCATCTTAACGTTGATAAGCAGCTTCAGATAACATGATCGTTTGATTTGGCACTCAATCGATACTAGAGATGTTAGATTTGTTAACACCATCTTACTCAAATTTTATTTTATTTTCAATCTTCAAATTCAATAAATTGGCAAACAAATATGCCATAAACCTCCAAAATCCAAACTAGCAGAATAGATCCCATACATTTTTTCTTTAGTAGAAGTTTCAGGTGATGGGAAGTGTCCATTAGAATCCATAACACTCTTCCAAGCTTACAAAGTCTGAATGACAAAATTGTGAACTGCTTTGACCTTATCAAATCGACGGGATTCGACAGACGCAATGTAGGAAGACTTTAAATGCATAAGCAAAGGAGCCACAATGTTCGACGCTATGCAACAAAAAGCCTCCAAGGAAGAATTTCTTATGGCCCAATCATTGCTTTGCAATGCCTCAAACGCCAACGGAATAAGACCACTCAATGTCTATTGTGTCGATGTCCCTCCTGCATCCATTATGCTTCTAACAACAAAAAACAATGCCAGTTTCCCCATGAAATTTTGATTGCATAGAAGCTTCACAATCCTTGACAAGAGCCTTTGAAGAATCCTCAACAACTAAGGATTTATGGTGTTTTAACTGGTTTTTGAGAGGCACAACGCAGATCCCACCTGCAAGTAACGATTATGCTTGAATTGTGGAAATCGACGAAGTCAGGCTCACGATCTTCGACACCATGACACTGATTGTTGACAACTAAGAGTGCTCCACCACACACATTGATTTGTACTCCTAGGTGATGTGTGTTTGATATTTAATGAGCCTACGGTCAACCATGTGAGAGTGATTTCCCCTGTGAATAATTAACATGTCCATGGTCTAGATCTGAGAGGAGGTAGTTATCTAAAATAGAGGTGAGTCACACTATTACCAAAGGAAGATCCACAAGCAAGGGCACACCAACAAATATCTATTGTTACAACAAAAATGCAGAAGGAATTTACCTAGCAGCCCAATGGCTTAATATAGAGGCCCCGGTGAATTTACTTGAAAAGACACCTTATGGACCTTTTCTAAAATCCGATGATGATCGAGATCAGACTCGACTCGAGCCACCACATACCAATGATGAGATGCCATTGCACTCACTGACAGTGCCTTTGGAAACAAAATTCACCTGGCCTTTATATTATACAGTTTTATTTTCTTATATTTACCTGGGCCCTCCTATGAGGGAGTGAGGCCCAGTCCTGCTCTAATACCATGTTGGTTTTCTTCATATGAGATATGATCAATATATTATTACAATGATGATTGTTCCATATATAGGGAACATAAGGTGACCATCCATGAAAGGATGTGTCCCTTGAATAATCAATAACTATTTGTTATCATTATTTACTTATTATATACTATAGTTAATAATCAATTAATAATTATGTCATTAACTATTATCTTTAGAGAATGTCTTCCCGATGTTGTGTAAATATCAATAATAACTTTTGGTGTTTCATCTCCTAGGGTTAGGTTTTTGGATGTCTGGGGTTTTGGCATTCATGAGTAATGTTAAAAAGGCCTCTGGAGCCTCATTGTAATCATTATGGTCAAACGTGTGCGCGTAGCAGCCACATATCTTATCAGAGATAGCTACCACCATTCGAGCAAGTTGTTTTCAGTTCTGCAGTTTTACATTTTCAACATATTTTATTTATTCAATAGAAGTTATTGTTCACTGGATATCTTTTTTTGTATCATAAATCTGGATCAGTGGTATCAAAGAGGTATGTGCTTCATTTATTTTTCTTCGTGCATGTCCCCGATAAGATCTTGGTACAAGAAGTTGGGACTCGTACTAGTCGAGCATGTAATATTCCAGATATAAAAAAGTATGCAGAACAAAAATAAATAGCTAGAAATGGCAGATGAACAACAATATAACCAGAACAACACCATAATAATACCAAAATGATACCAGAATAACACCAGAAAGAGCACTTTGATTACTAAGAGCAATGTTCACTTGCCTCTTTGAGGGGGAAACCTCCATCAGAGAAGTGATCTATTACAATAATATCCAAGACAAAAGTTCTCATGCCCTCGACTCCTATTTATACTAAATATGTCTATCAAAAGAACCATCTAGAGGAAGATCCTTCTAGAAGCGAAAGATTCTATTAGGTCTTCTTACATTGGACTTATTCTTCCTTATTGCTAGGCCTTATTAATATTGACCTTTATTACATCGAAATATATTATTCTACCTACATGAGGGGTTAGGTCCCTAACATGTCCCCCTTAAAAACAACCTTGTCTTCAAGGCTTGAGATGTGGAAATTGTTGCAGAATGGTAGTTGGTTCCCAAGTGGCATATGTTGTAGTCGTATCTTTCCACTGGACTACCACTTCCTTGATGGTTTGTTGACACAGACGATGCTCACGTTGGTCCAAAATTGCTTGTGGTTGTACCCAAATGGATCCTTCTTTGTCCAACTCAGGAAGGTTGGTTTGAGTTTGGCACTTAGTTCCAATCACCTTATTTAAGGAGGAAACATGAAAAAAAGGATGGAGCTTATAATGACTGGGAAAATCTAATTGATATGCCACCTATCCCACATGCTTGAGAATGGTATAAGGACCATAAAATTTGGGCACCAGTTTCTGACAATGGTCAGCCTTGAGGGAATTTTGCTTGTAAGGTTGAAGTTGAATAAACACTTGATCCCCTTCTGCAAATTGACGTACAGAGCGACCTTGATCTGCTTGTTGCTTCATGTGATTATGGTCCATGAACAAATTCTCTTTGATGGTACGGAGAATAGCCTCTCGAACTGTAAGCGTTTGGTCAACCGCCTGGACCTTCGAAACACCTGGCAAATATGAGAGAATTGAAGGCAGATTTTGTCCATATACTGCTTCAAAAGGATTCATGTGGGTAGTTGTATGGTAGGAAGTGGTGTACCACCATTCAGCTAGTGGTAACCATTGAGCCCATTGATTTTGCCTTTCTGAGGAAAAACACCTCAAATATGTTTCCAAACACTTGTTGACAACTTTAGTTTGACCATCAATCTAGGAATGATAAGTTGAGTTGAGATGCAATTGGGTGCCTTCTAGCTTGAACAGTTGTTGCCAAAAATTGTTGGCAAAAGTTGGGTCGCGATCAGAAACAATAGAATGCGGCATGCCATGAAGCTTGAAGACCTGATCCATGAAAAGTTGAGCCACGGTGAATGTTGTAAATGGGTGTTGAAGAGCACAAGAATGAACATACTTGGAAATACGATCAAATACCACCATGATGAATGATTTATTTCCCGATTTAGGTAAGCCTACAATAAAATCCATAGAGATATCCTGCCAGATAGCAGGTGGAATCAGAAGCATTTGTAGTGTGCCAGGAGATTTGACTGTTTCACCCTTGTTGCATTGACACACATCACATTCAGCCACAAAATTATGAACGTCCTATTTCATACCATCCTAGAAAAAAGAGCGTTTGACCATGTCATAGGTTTTGGTAAACCCGGAGTGCCCAATTGTGGGTGTAGCATGAAGCTCAGAAAGTACTGTGGATTTAAGTTTTGACTGCTTACTTAAATACAAACGGCCTTTGTATCGAAGCTCATCATGGAGCCAAGAGTACCCTGGGGAAACTGGAGAATTGGACTGCAATTGTTGTATCAGATGCGACCTATTGGGATCGTGTAGCCATTCATGGTGAACATCTTGGATCCAATCTAGAACAATGAAGGAGAGAGAAAAAAGGGACCCTTCATCTTCATATTTTCTGAAAAGTGCATCAGCAACCACATTGTCTTTGACTTTCTTGTAAATGATCTCATAATCACATCCAAAGAGCTTAGTCACCCATTTTTGTTGCTCTGGAGAGGAAATGCGTTGTTCTAGAAAATACTTGAGGCTTTAATGATCGGTCTTAATTTGGAATCATTTCCCAAATAGATAAGGGCACCAAAGATCAATGGCATGCAGAATAGCAAACATTTCCTTTTCATAGATTGATTTGCCCAAATTTCGCTTAGACATTTTTTTGTTGGTAAAGGCCAAAGGCCAACCCTCTTGCATAAGGACAACTCTGATTCCTTTCCCTGAAGCATCACATTCCAAGACAAAGGTCTTTTTGAAATCAAGAAGGGTCAAGACTGGAGTGGTGCACATGGTTATATTTAAGGTTTGAAAAGCCTGAGCAGCTTTTGGAGTCCAAGTGAAAGAATTTTTTTTAAGGAGTGGAGTGAGAGGTGTTGCAATCTTTCCATAATTCTTAACAAACTTGCGATAATAACATGTTAAGCCCAGAAATCCACTCAAGATTTTGAAATTCTTTGGGTGAGGCCAATCTTGCATAGCTTCAATCTTTTTAGGATCCACCCTGACGTCAGCCTTGCCAACAAGATGACCCAAGTTCTTGACTTCTGAGGTGCCAAAAGCACATTTACATTGTTTCAGGAAAAGTTGGTGTTGAGAGAGTAGATGGAGAACTCGATCCACATGAGTAATATGGTTTGTCCAGGTTTTTCTATAGATGAGGATATCATCAAAGAAAACTAAGACAAAATGATGGAGAAAAGGACGGAAGACACGATTCATGAGGCTTTGGAAAGTGGAGGGAGAATTACACAAGCCAAAGGGCATGACCAAAAACTCATAGTGGCCCTCATGAGTTCTAAAGGAAGTCTTAGGAATGTTGGCCTCTTTCATATAGATCTGGTGGTAGCCAAAAAGAAGATCAAGTTTAGTAAAGAATCGGGCACCACTCAATTCATCCAAGAGGTCATCAATGACAGGAATGGGAAATTTGTCTTTAATGGTGATTTTGTTGAGGCGCGAAAGTCAGGACACATGTGTCAAGAACCTTCCTTCTTAAGGACTATGACCACAGGAGAAGAGTAGGGGCTCGTATTAGGGTAGATAACACCTGCGTTGAGTAGTTTTTGAACCATTTTCTCAATTTCATTTTTTTGGGAAAAGGGGCGACGATAGGGACGAATATTGGGAGGAAGGCTTCCTAGGACAAGGGGAATGGAATGATCATGAACACCACAGGAAGGAGGGATTCCCTGGGGAAAAAAACACTTGATGTTTAGAGAGGATGGATTGGAAGTCATGCGGCACAAAGGGTGTCTCAGTTGCTTATATGGTATGGAGTTGGGAAACAATGCCAGAATGACCTTTTTTTAGCATCTTTTCCATGCGATGGGAACTAACGATCTCTAGGGAACTAATGGTGATGCCTTGGAACTTATATTGTTGGCCCTCCTGGTCGAATTGCATGGTTAATTCCTTAAAATCCATGAGAATGGGACCCAAAGTCCTTAGCCATTTTTCACCCAACACAATGTCACAATCGCCCATGTCGATAGAAAACATGTGAGATTTCAGGTGGTAGTCACCAATTTGGAGACTCATATTTTCACAACGCCCTCCACATTTCATGGACCCACCATTGGCAATCATGATTTGGAAATTATTGACAGCACGGATATAGCAATTAGTTTCTTGGGCAATGCAACGATGAATAAAATTATCGGTGCTTCCACTATCAACAAGAATGATGACCTTCCTATGATTGATGTAACCAATTAGCTTGAGGGTTTGGGGAGCAAAGCCGCTAGTGAGAGCATTTAGGGAAATGAACGGTTCTACTTCAGAAGGGTCTGAGGGAGGGGTTATACCAGTGGGTTCAGGTGACACGGATACAAAGGGGGCCTCAACATCCTTTTCTAAAACATCCTCTGAGATGGCCATAAAAATATTTTGTTCCTTACACTTGTGTCCCGGAAAATATTTGTCATCATAATTATAACAAAGGCCTTTGAATTGGTGTTCATCCATTTCGGCCCTGGTCAATTTTTGGATCTTTAGTGGAGTAGAAGGAGGAGTGGGATTTACTAGTTTAGTGCAAGGAATAAAGAGGGGTTTGTGGTTTTGAGAAGAGACAATTTGTTGTGCTTCCTTAGCTCTTTTAGTAGCCTCCACCCAACTCTGAGGTCGACCCATGAGGACTTGGGCACGAATATCATCCTTGAGGCCACTGATAAAACATTCTCGGAAAAAATCATCAGACATGCCCTCTATACGAAAAGCCAATCGCTCAAAAGTAGGTATAAAGTATTCCACTATGCCAGATTGTTTCAACTTTGTCAAACGGCCTAAATGGTTGGTGTCAGTGTCAAAGCGTTCATAAAGCTCTGCCACAAAGTGTGTCCAAGCAACATACCCTCGGTGGGCATTTTTTCTCCATTGCCAGCGTTCTTGATCTAGATCGAGAACACCATACTGGAGTTTGGCCAACTCATTTGTAATGTCGTACAAAGAGAAATAATGTTACATTTGAGTTACCCAGCCAGTGGGATGCAAGCCATCAAATTTGGTCACATCCACACGTGGAAGGCGTAGTTCAAGCTAAAAGTGATGGGGCTAAAAATTCTAGGAATGAGAGGAAGTTTCACCTTTAGTATGCAAAGGTGGGTCAGATAAGGGAGGATCTGCAGGGATATGTAGCTTGGTGCAAATCATTGTAGTGATAGATTCAAGTTGGGCAGTAATGTCTTGTTTGAGTTCCTCGATTGAGGCTGCGATGGAGGAATGCATGTTTTTTCTTGATGGTCGCAATATTGGCACTGAGTTGTCTCACTTATTTTTGGGTCTCTGTGAAATTAGAGTGCAAGGTATTGAAGCGAGCTTCCAAGTCTTGGCTATGGGTATAGGCCATGATGACGAGGGAACCGAAAAGGGGCGGGTGGGGTCACACAAAAAAAAAATAATAATAATAAATTGTTGAAAAATGGTAGGTAGGAATGTTATAAGGGCGAAGAGAGAAATCCAATGGAATGGGTCTCAAATAATGGTGCCAACAAGATCCAAACTCGTTTTTTTTTTTACACCTGCAGAGTTATACTCCGATATGAAGAATACTACAGTGATGAAATGCCTAAATGCTTAACAGGAAGAAATGTGTAGTAATTTGGCAACTCGAATGTAGGAGACACAGTTGCACTGCAATAGATCTTGTTTGTTCTATTTTTGTTTTTTTCCCCAAAGATTAGGTATTCAAGGGTTCTACAGACAAGGGTTTTCCCTCTATTATATCTCTTTGATATACGTTCGGGATCCAACAGTAGTACTCAGCCCAATATCTCAAGGCACCAACTAAGGAGGATAGACCATGCCCTTAGTTGAACTACCTGACTACCCAGGTACTAGAGAGTATCTTCACGAGTGTTGTTCTCGGTGGCACTATAGTAGTTAGGTGGTCGATTGTTTTATCTATGGAGGGCTTCAGGAGATCTAGGTTGATCTGTATACAGGTATTGTCTGATGCGCTACCACTCGAAGGTGTACCAACAGGGGTTACAAGGGTGGCCAAAAGATGTGCACTTAAGTACCACTTGTATTTCCTGCATGTATGAATCCCCGAATGCGGGTAGCTTAAAGACACCGGAATACGTCTCTACCCTGGAAAAAAAAAATTAACCCGCAATTTTCTGCCGAGGAAGTTGCTCTGATACCACTTGTATTATTCCATATATAAAAAAGTATGAAGAACTAAAATAAATAGCTATAAATGGCAGATGAACAACAATATAACCAGAACAACACCACAATAATACCAAAATGATACCAGAATAACACCAGAAAGAGCACTTTGATTACTGAGATCAATGTTCACTTGCCTCTTCAAGGGGGAAACCTCCAGCAGAGCAGTGCTCTATTACAATAATATCCAAGACAAAAGTTTTCATACCCTCGACTCTTATTTATACTAAATATGTCTATCAAAAGAACCATCTAGAAGAAGATCCTTCTAGAAGCGGAAGCTTCTATTAGGTCTTCTTACATTGGACTTATTCTTCCTTATTTCTAGGCCTTATTAATATCGACCTTTATTACATCGGAATATATTATTCTACCTATATGAGAGGTTAGGTCCCTAACAGAGCCTTTTCCAGATCTGTTTTGTTGAGCCTGACAACAACCCATAGGGGATGAAAAGAAAGATGGTGAAGAAGGAGATCATTTTAAAATGTTGTTTGACGAAGCCCTTGCATGAAAAAGGAACGAAATGATGGAAAACTATGCATAGATCCTTCGGTGGCTTCCCACGGGAGATGAATATTCATCAAGCGGCCATGCAACCCCCTTCAAGGTACAGGTAAATTTTGATATTCCATTATTTGAAGGACTGATAGATGCAGATGTTGTAGATAAATGGTTGAATCTACTCGAAGGGTATTTTTTGGTCCACAATTTTTCCAATAGAGAAAAGATTACTTTTGCACTCCTCAAGGTCGTCCCCCATGTTAAGGATTGGTCGGATACTTACTCTGAGAAAAGGACCATAGAGGAATATTCAATATTTTTGGTCGCCCCCACATGGTATTCCTTCAGGGATGCCATTAAAGAACATAACTATCATGTTGGAAGCTACGAGGACTAGTACACAAGATGGACCACCCTTCGTTAGGAAAGGGACCAAACAGTACCATATTTCACCAATATTTTCCATACTCTGCACACCAAATTGTGTATCAAAGACTCTGAACAACATATGATGCTCGAATACTGTGGCTTTTTGCATATATACATTCAAACACAAATGACGTTTATGGACATCGCATCATTGGGTACAAATTATAGATATGATGTCAAGATCGAGCAGAAATTTAAGCAGGAGAAGAGAGAGTTTGGATCTACAAACTCCTCACAGCCGAAGAAGGGAAAAGGTGGCCCCAACCCACAAAACAAGGGACAGAGAAAAGATGGCCACTCTCAAGATAGCCAGTCCAAGCCACAACACAAGAAGGGTAATGAGAATTCAAAGAAGGACATGGAAAAATGGTGTGAATACCATAAAATCCCTTGGAACAACACTGAAGAATGTCGCTCAAAGCAGTCATTGGTGGTCGACCTAAAAGATTCCAAGTCAGAGGTGGATTCTGACTCCAAATCAAATCCAGAAGTAGGGAAGCAGATTATCGATGTTGAACCCAGTGCTAGAGTCGCTACCACCAAATTCCAACCAAGCGAACCAGAAGAACTAGAGGAAGGGGAACACCTCTTTCACTCACAAATATGGGTAAAGGGGGTTCTGCTACATTTCATTTTCGATAGTGACGGTTGGAAGAATCTGATCTCAACAGAGTTCGTCAAGGGGCTGGACCTGCTGACGACACCGCACTCGCAGCCCTACACCATCGGCTAGATTCGCCAAGGAAGAGAACTTCGCGTCAACCAATAGTATCATCTTCCCTACGGTATCAATCCCTTCAAATATGAGGTATTGTGTGATATTGTTCCCCTTGAAGTTTGTGATGTTCTTTTATGACAACCATATTTGTGGAAGCGACATGTTTTGTATGAGTCTAGACCCTGCAGTGTTATTATTACTTTGGGTAGATAATTGTACATGATACCAGAGGTAGCGTTTCCTACCGTTATTTCTTTAATATTTTCTAAACAATGCAGTAAGGTCATTTCACAAACTGGGAAGTTCGTCTTCTTTCTTATCCATGCTCACAGTAAGAAAAAAGTTGTTTCCACATCTGTGGCCTCTACACATAGCCTCTCTTTGTAGTAGAATAAAGTGGACGGGATCGTGGGAGAGTACAGAGACATCTTCTCCTCACCCACTTGGGTACCAACACGCTGCCAAGTCAAGCATCCAATTGATCTAACCCCCGGTGCACCTCTGCCTAATGGACCAGTCTATCATCGCTCACTGATGGAAAATGATGAAATCAAGCGTCATATTCAAGAGGTTCTTCAAAAGGGGCACATCAGACCCATATCCTCCCCTTGTGGAAGCCTGATTATACTAGTGAAAAATAAAGACGGGACCTAGCAGCTATGCATTGATTACAGAGCATTAAACAAAATCACAGTGAGGAACCGATACCTAATTCCCTGAATTGATGACCTTCTTGACCAACTAAAGGGGGGAAATTTCTTCAACAAGATTGACCTAAAGTCTGGCTACCACCAGGTTCCCATCAAACCAATTGATGTATGGAAGACATCTTGTAAATCTAAATAAGGTCTCTTCGAATGGTTGGTCATGTCCTTTGGCTTAACAAATGCACCAACCACTTTCATGAGGTTGATGGATGATGTATTGAGACCCTTCACCAACTCTTTTGTGGTGGTATATTTGGATGACATCCTCATCTTCAGCAGAACTTGGGAGGATCAGATGCAGCATATTCAGCAAGTTTTGAGCACTCTCTAGCAGCATAAGCTATATGCCAACTTGGAAAAATGCTCCTTTGGCATGAGAAGGGTCCAATACTTGGGCTACATTGTTGATGAGCATGGGGTACATGTGGATCCAGCTAAGATCCAAATCATCCATGAATGGCCAGCACCGACCATACTAACCAAGCTTCAAAGCTTCTTGGGACTTGCCAGCTTCTACCGATGGTTCGTGTTGGGATTATCCCATATTGCATGGGCCCTCACAAAAGTGACCAGGGGTGGTGGCAGGGAAAATTTCATGTGGGGGAAGGAACAACAACGATCATTTGATGATCTGAAGCATCACATGTGCTCAACTCTAGTACTCTCCTTGCTCGATCTGCAACAACTGTTCGAGATTGAGACTAAATCATCTGACTATGTTGTAGGCACAGTTCTCACTCGGCACGGTCATCAGGTAGCATACCATAGTGCGATACTCTTAGATAATGTATGGAAATACCCCACCTATGACAAGGAAATGTATTCCATTGTACAAACTCGTCGTCAATGGAAACATTACATTATGGGAAAGGAGACAATCATCCACACTTATCACAAGCCTCTATAGTTCATGCAGACACAAGGGAAGTTGCAGAACGACTGCAATTAGAAGTGGTCCACCTACCTACAGCAGTTCCATCTCAACATCAAGTATAAGACAGAGAGCACAAATCATGTCACTGACTACCTCAGTCGACCTCCTGTGGATGCACTCACCACTGTGTTCCATTCTTGTGGGCATGAGGCATCTTAGTGGCCCCAAATTTATCAGCAAGATCCAGACTTCACCACCACCTATCATCTCTTGGGTACATGAGTGAATGTCACTGATTTTCACATTCAGGATGGATTGTTATGCCATATGTGCCATCTTTGTGTTCCTGCAAGCGAGCGTGCAAAGATGATTTGGGAGGCTCACTACAGTCTGATGGCAGGACATTTTGGCATGGAGAAAACAGTTATGGCCATTCTATATAAACATTTTTATTGGCCAAAACTTCGACATGACATCAGCAAGTATATCAGATCTTGCACTGCATGTGCCATTTCCAAGCCAACCATCAAGAAGCAAGGCTTATACACCCCTCTTCCTACTACCGAGAGGCCTTGGGAATCCATCTTGATGGATTACATGTATGTCCTTTCGTCCACCAAGAAAGGCAATGATTGCGTATTTGTGGTGGTTGATCGGTTTTCGAAGATGGCCATTCTCCCAAACTACAAAAAGAGCACCATAGAGGCAGCAACTACCAAGCTCTTATTCGAATGAGTGTGGGTCCATTTTGGGATACCACAGACCATCATCTCTAATTGGGACAGCAGGTTCCTAGGCACATTTTGGTCGAGTCTCTAGTCACTTTTGGACACCAAGCTCACTAAATCCACTACCTTCCACCCTCAAACCAATGGCCAAACAGAGGTTGTTAATTGGATGATTGTGCACATCCTGCACATGTATAACTCTAAGAACCTGCATACATGGGATGAGATTCTTCCCTACGTTCAGCACAACTACAATAGGGCTCTCCATATCTCCACCGGCCATAGCCCCTTTCAAGTGGGGTTGGGATTCCAACCCTTGGGTCCCATTGATTTTTCACTACCTCTTGCAACAACACAAACAGATTCTTCCCATGTTCATTCTGAGGCCGAAAAAGCCACCAGATTCATTGAGAGGATTTAACACATCCACCAACAAGTCCATGAGATTTTGCAGAAAGCCAATGCTAAGTACAAGCAGTGCCATGATCAACATTGGGTATCGCACAAGTTCCAGGTGGGAGACAAGGTCTAGTTAAATTTGCATAAATAGCACCTTGCAGAGCCCCATTGAAAGCTTTGTCCACTTCGCTATGGACCTTACACTATCACCAAGGTTGTGGGTGGCAATGATTTTGAGCTCAACACTCCACCCTACCTTGGCTTGCACCCAGTGTTCAATGTGGACCTCCTGCGGCCATATTTTCCACCATTATTGGACAACTCGGAGATCGCAAAACAGTTGAAACCAATAGAGATCAACCCTAACTGCATGGAACATGCATCCACTAATCAGAAAGTAGACACACAGGTCAAGGGCACTCTCCAGCAGAGGATCCAACTTTATCGGTTTGTCAAGGCAGAGTAGCTCCTGGACCAAGGAAAGTGCCTCACCCGGAGCTAAATTCAGCAGAAATTTCCTCACCTGATGGGGGCACTCAACACAATGGAGACCATTGCTTCCTAAGGGGGAGGACTGATCTAGGTGGATATTGGTGGCCACCCACCTATTCCAACTGGCTTCCTTGATAGTTTTTAGTTCATCATGTTCTTCTGTAATTCTTTGTAACTGTGGGTTCTACACTTATGGGGTTGTCTGAATCCCTACACATCTTCCAAGTAGATATTGATGGCCACCCACCTAATCCAACTGGCTTATTTTGGAAATTTTCATGTCAGTACATCTTTATGTACTTCTATGGTCGTTTTGGGGCCCTAAACAGTGTGTTTTTGGCTTGCCATATTCAAACTATAGACAAAGTCAGAGTTTGATGGTGTAATGTGTAGTTCTCAAAATCACCTTTCCAACATGCTATCATGCGCCTAAAACGAAGGTCGTATGCAAAATTTACAACCCAGGGAAGTTGAGGTACCAACTTACCCATCAGGGCCCACATAACTTTCGGCGTTTCATCTCCTAGGGTTAGGTTTTTGGATGTTTAGAGTTTTGGCATTCATGAGTAATGTTAAAAATTCATTTAGAGCCTCATTGTAATCATTCTTCTCAGACGGATGTGCGTAGAAGCCACAACTCTTATCAGAGATAGATACCACCATTCGAGCAATAGAAGTTATTGTTCAATAGAAGTTCTGCAGTTTTACAGTTTCAGCCTATTTTATTTATTCAATAAAAGTTAATGTCCATTGGATATATGTTATTGTTCTCCATATCTTTGTGTTATTGTATTCAGTCTGTTATTCATTTCGTTTCGCTCATATATCCAGATCAAAAACCCTGGACAATTGAATTCAACCCAAAGCATGAGCTTGTTTCCCAGATGAAAGTATGGGAAATTCTTCCATGTCTCCCCTGGCCTCCTGGTCTAGAGAATCCCTAGAAGTAATTGGGGACAAATAAGGGACTTTTGTGGGTTTAGAACCCAATTGGGCTTCCAAAAAAGATAGGTGTTGGGCCTGGATACAAGTAGAGGTGAATTCCAGAGAGGGCATGATCAGAAACCTAGACCTTGTCCTAGGTGACATCACTTGGCACAAAAAAGTTGATTCCTGGAGAGTTCCATTCATATGCCATGCATGCCATGAAATTGGGCATTTGTGTGTTGAATGTAAGCGTCTGCTTCTGGGAAACCTTCCTGTAAAAAAATTGTGGGTGATAAAATCCACTTGTAACAGATCAGAAAAATTCGAGGTGGTCTCGACAGGAGACTCCAAGGAAGTTTTATTGGATCTAGGGACTATCAAAGCTATCATCTCTAAAATGGTAGATCTTTTTCAACAGGTTGCTCTTTTAGGTACGACTTCAGATGTCCCTTTATCTCCTTCTCCTCCTCAATCTAAAAAAAAATCAAAATTAACATTCCTTAAACTTAGATAGAACACCAACTAGCAAACAAAGTTTTCACTAGAATAAGACCACATAGGGGTCTAGAAAAAAATAGTGTGTGTTTATCTGAGGAGAGGATGGATATCAACCAAGTAGATTATTCCCCAATTCCATATGAAGGTCAAAATATCTAGTCCCTTCCTTATGGATCTACTTGTCTTCAAGTGCCTCCATTAAGGGAGGGACTTGTCCATACATTGAGGTCCAATTCTTGGGGCGATTAAGACTTAGGGTTTAGTGGATTTGGGGGGTTTGGTAGCAATGGTAGTACGACATCATGTGATAGTCAATGGATTTCCAGTACAATAGAGAAGGTGGCAGGATGTCCTTTAGTTTCATTAGAGGAATGCACGAGGAGCCAAGTGGGCCATCCAATACACACTTTATGTGGATTCAATTCCACTGTAGGTGTATTCTTACTAGGCTTTAGTTATCCAAGCATCGACTAGAGTGTTTCCTCATCTTTCATGTCAAGTGTAAGTTATCTTGCATTTTTTAACTCTCTATAAGATTTTTTGTCTAAGTGTGTAACTCATCCTCATTCATATAGATGCCTCTAAATTTGAGTGATGGTTTTCTGTTGTCAAATGTCTAGTGCCCATCGTCAATGGTGCATGGTTTTGGTGTAGTAGTGATATCCTTGGGTTCTTAGTTGGTTGAAGGGTTTGTTGGAGTTCCCATTTCCATGGGGAAAATATATCATTCTCAAATTCCTTCAATTGGGTATTTGAAAGGCATTATGGGAGGGCCAATAATGAGCTTGAGCATTCATTTCTCTGATGGAGACAAAGGAGAGCTTGGAGGCCCACCTAAAAAACAAGAGGGTGTAAAGAAGAGGTGGAAAAAATGCATGAATATTAAATTTGTCTAGGTGAAATTGGTTTTGGGTGATGACATAAAACTACATGAAATTTTGGAAATGGCATGAAAAGTTGTTGTGGGGAAGTTCATTTGTAGGAGGATGGGTGAAGGAGTGCTTAAAGAGTGGTTGAAGGGTTCATGGGATTTTTTTATGGGTTACTCTACTAATTTTTACATCCTTTCTTGTGGATGGATTGATTTTTTGTGATGCTTAGAGGAAGATGTAAAGACGAAATGGCACCATATTGGTGATGGGGGATAGCAATGATGGTATTGAAGCATTAAAAACACTTTTTCTATGCTTGATCAAAACAAATGAATTTGACTCCCATATGTTTCAAGCTTATGGGTTCCCTTTGGATTCCTAGAAAGAGGAGGTATCCAAATCTATTGGAAATTATTTAAGGGAATTCTACAAAGTGGGCATGCATTTTGTGGACACTAGGAAAATGGAATTAGAACGTGGTCTTGTTGGTATAGATCTAAGGGAAGGTTTGGCATGTAAAATGATGAGAGAGGTAATCATGTTTATACTCAAACCTTAGACTACTATGGAGTGCCTTTTAAATCTGCTTGATGCCACATTTATGGACATGTGGTGAAAAAATGCCCTCTTCCTTTTCATCAAATGTTCAAGTGTACTAAGGATAATGTGAAGGGTGTTGATTTTGAAGTGAGAGCACCCTAGGTTGGTGCAACTGACCTAAAAGTTCCTAAGGAATAATTTTTGGTGAAGGGAAATGAGCAGAGGAAAGATGTTGATAAAGAACTTTCCCTCAAAGGTGGGGTTTCATGTCTAAAATATTGGTTAGGAAATGAAGACAAAGAGCCAAAATTTATTGTGGATATCCTAGATGGCTCCACCCACACTTTTGCACTTGAAAATTCTAAAGGTTTGTCAATTAGCAACCTGGCTCTATTAAAAAGTATTTCTCTTGTTTTAGAATGGATTGGGGTTGTTGAATAATCTATAAATAGGATATGGAATGGAACTGTTGGAAACATTTTTTGTTTATTGGTTTCATGGGATAAAGGTTTGTGTCAAGAGTTTCTATTTTGGGGGAGTATGGGACTGGTTATTGAACTTGAGACTGAAAAGATTGATCTTCTGCCAAAGGGGCAAGTAGATGAGGACCCCCCTAGGTAATTTTTAAGATCAATAAAGGAGGATATATGTGATGTTAAAGGTCAAGTGTTGTGGGGTTTGGTTGTTCTTGATGGGAAGGGGAAAAGGTGAGGTTATAAGAAAATGAAATCTCATATTAGTTTAGCAAATGAAAAAACACAGTTGGAGGTGCAACACATGAAAACAACTCTTCGTTGAAGGGGTGCTTAAAGAAACTCAAACCCCAAGAACCTATCCTTAATAATTTATTTATCTTTTTATTATCAGGATTTGATCCATCTCACCAAAAAATATGTTCTCAAATGACTAATAGATATTCAAAAACCTTATATTTTGTTACTACAAGAAACTATGGGAGATGGTGAAAATATTTCTGGGGAATTAGGGAATTTTATCTCATGTTGGTATTTTATCCATTTAGATGTTAGAGATAGGTTGAGTGGGTTGATATCGACGTGGAAAAGGCATCCATTATATTGTACTAAAAACTAGTCCTTTGACTCATGCCTTGGTATGAAACTTTACTCTCGGGACCTAGGGATGAAGGTGTTGTTTTTAATATTTATGATCCATATTTAGATAGATCGTTTTCTAGGATAAGTTTTTCAAATTGAACCTCTTGATCCATTCTCACTTGATCATGGGTGGTGACTTAAATTTTTCAAATGGGAACTCAAATATTTAGGGGGAAATGCTTTGGTGGATCATATATTTGATTATTTCATTCAAAATTTTGATGAGGGAGGTATTTTTTATGTAGCTCCTATGAAATTGAGATTGACTTTGTGGAACAAAAGGAAGTGATCGAAAAGGATCTTGAAATGCTTGGATAGGTTCCTTGTGTCTGAGGGGTTTATGAATGATCTATGGAGGTTAAGGTGGTGGGTCAAGATATGATAGGACTCTAACCACTTCCCTAGTTATCTAGATGTCATTGGGGTAGGATAAAATCCTCCTAGCACATTCAAATTCAATCCAAAGTGGTTGGAGGACCTAGGTTTCATTAAATCAGTGAAGTCTCATAGGACTCCTTTAAATAGGGATTTGAGAGAGTTAGTTTCTATTTAGTTTGCGTCCAACTTGAAAATTTTAGAAAGAGTTACTTCTCAGTTACCTTTTGAAAAAAAAAGATAAAGGATGATAAGGAACTGAAAGAGGTGGAAGACAAATTGGAGGGTATTCTCTTCCAAGACCCTATAGGTTTCCCTGGTGAAAATGGAAAAACTCAAGTTGTGGAATTAAAAAAATGAAGAAGGGCTTTGTTGGAACGGAAGGAATCTACTTGGAGAATGAAGAGTAGAGCCTTACGGTTGGAACAAGGATATGGGAACACTAAAATTTTCCATCAATATGCAAATGACAGGAAAAATGTTGATACAATATGGAAGCTGAGAAATAGGGAGGGTGAAATGATCACTAGTTTCAAGGACCTGTCAAATGCATTTTTTCTTGCTTTAATACCTAAATCAATAACCCCTCAAGGTTTGAGGAATACAAACCTATATTTACAAGATTAACTGTATTTACAAGATTATTTTAAATATGATTTCCAAGAAGATGAAGGATCTCCCATCAAAATCTATTTCCCATGAATAATTTGGGTTCCTTGCAAGAGATGGATACATGAGGTAGTAGGGGTTTCGTGAGAGACTTTTCACTCAATTAAAGTCAATAAGCTACATGTTACGGTATTAAAAGTAGAATTAACAAAATCCTATGAATGAGTAAGGTGGTTGTACTTAAGGTTGGTGTTATTTCACCTGGGTTTCAATCTAAGGTATGTTAATTGGATGATGAATTATGTTACCTCAATATCATTTGTAGTTCTAGTTAATGGCTCCATTTCAAACATTTTTAAACCTAGGAGGGCCTAAGGCATGGTTGTTCGCTCTCCTCTTTACTTTTTTTACTATTAGTTGAAGGTCTTAGCAAAGAACTTATAGAGGCTAGAAATTATGGGTCTTTTAATGGAATTAGATTGGGGATGGATTTAATCATCTCTCGTTATTTGTTTTTTGATGAAATTTTTCCCTTCTGTAGTGGTTCTATAAGGGACACTATTAAGTTAATATAAATCATAGATTTATATTGCATGGCAATGGGGATGATAGTAAACTTGGATAAATATAACATTTCTTTTATGGGAGTTAATGAGGAAGATAAGAGGGAAAGTTTACAACCTTTTCCTTTCAAGGAGATTGATTTACAATTTGGTATAAATTATCTAGGGTTTTATATAAAACCTAATGATTATACAAAAACGTATTAGGGTTGGATGATTTCAAAAGTAGAAAAAACACTTTCACTTTGGTGCAACAAGTGCTTGTCTCGAGGAGGAATATTGGTGTTAGTTAAATCTATTTTGGAGGTAATCCTTGTCTATTTATGTCCCTAAAATTCACTCCCAAAGAATTTTTAGTTAGGTGAGGAAACTAAGCTTCAAATTCCCATGGGATGGGAAAAGTGAGAAGACGAACTTCCCATGGGTTTTCTGGAAACGGATTGTGGTGCCCAAAGTGTTGGGAGGGTGGGGAATAAAGAATATTCAATATTTCACAAAAGCCTTAGAATCAAAATGTATTTGGAGTCTTATTCAAGGGGAATGCCTATCGGTAAAGGTTATTTGGTAGAAATATGTTGCTCCACATTTAGTGAAAGAGTGGATAAGAATTCCTTGGAAGACATTTCACAATGCATCAATAATTCGGAATGCTTTGGTGTTGTCTTTCCCACTTATTATAAAGTGGATTATTTGGAAAGTGGATTAGGTACTAAACTAAGAGTGGGAGAAGATCCTTATATGGGTTGTGATGAGAATTTTCAATTTCCAAGGAACATGGTAGAAGATTTAAGAGATAGAGGAATTAGTTATCTTTCCCAAGTAGTTAATCCAGTGAATTCCTCTATTTTTTAATGGCACCCAGTTGAAATTGTGGGCTTCTTTGGAGATGAGAAACTTTTGTGGGAAAATTATTTTCATACTCCCAAAAATAGTCACATTGGAATAAAAGATGTTGAAGATGAGCTTGCATGGTCAAGAAACCCTATTGGGAATAGATACACTCCAAAGTTAGGGTATAAAGATCTGAGAGAAGTTTTGATGTTTTTATTATTCCCAGTTATTGATAGTTATTGCCTTCTGATTAATAACAAGATTCACTTTCATACATCAGTTATCATATAATAACTATACACTGAAAATATCAACTATAACAATGCAGCGGAAATAAAGAGATCTAGAAATATTTACCATGCACAGTAGACACAAGAACACAAGAGTTTATCCTAGGAAACCCAACCTTCAGAGAAAACCCAACAACCTTTCTCTAGAAGAATTCAGTTCAAGATATTACTAGTACATCACCATCAATAGCTAAAATACCATACAGAAAATATCCTCCCCAAGGCTAGCATCACCATCACCTAGCTCCTCAATAGTATGACCAAGAATAAGCAAGCAAGAGCTTCTCCAAGTGTGGATCACTCTCAAAGATAACTAGTAACCCAAAAATAGTGAAACTGCAAAAACTACAATTGCAATTGCCTTTTGCACGCTGCAAAAGGAGTTATCTGACTGTCAAAATGAAATGAGCCAGTCTTGTATTTATACTAATCTAGGCACCAATCTGGGGTCGCCTTCTTATTTATGGGTCTTCAATTTTATTATTATTTTTCCTGTGGGGCCGACTTCTCTTCCTGGGTCTTGAACTTCTTCCTGGGGCTTCTGTAATGGTGTAGATGGGTCTTCTTGTACTTTCTTGTGGAGAATGACTTCCCGAAGTTTAAAATCTCCAACACTCCCTCTCAATGAGGGAGACATTCTCCATACTTGGATTTATTCTCTCATAGAAAGGTTGTCTTCCTGAGCCATGTTGATGTGTCATCTCCGCACATGCATTCCATTATGGAATATTCATGTGATAGCATCTTGATTCCATCCACTCCTTGACAGGAGAAGGACTACACCTAGGTCATTCACCACTAGAAAAGCCTCGTCAGTGAATGAATCATTATCCTTGGTCATATTAGCACTAGCATAGCCTTGTGCATGACCAATCTGGGATAATGTCTGCATGATTCTTATCTAGGCCACTCACCACTAGAAAAGCCCCGTGGATGAGTGAATCATTCTCATTTGATCATATCATCACTAGCATAGCCTCGTGCATGACCAATCTAGGAAGAATGTTTTCCCGAAACTTGAGAACATCAACATACCTGGGTCATTCACCACTAGCAGAGCCCCATGAGTGAATGATTCATTCTCCTCTTGGTCATATTAGCACTAGAATAGCCTCCTGCATGACCAATATGGGGGAATGTCTTCCTAATTCTATCAACATACCTCAAACATTTACCACTAGCAGAGCTCCGTGAGTGAATGAATCATTCTCCCTTGGCCATATCATCACTAGCATAGCCCCATGCATGACAAATCTAGAAAAACTCTGCCCGATGTTGAAACATCAGCGCTCAACACTAGCCAAATCAGCATGGTTAATCTTGTGTATCATCCTCCTCAGCCGAATTAGCATAGCCACTCTGGGAGGATATCTGCAATTTTCTCATATGTAGATAAGTATTGGAGCTCCATTGCTCCCTTGTGTACCATGTATCGGATGAAGTCCTACAAGAAACTTCTAAAGTTGAACCACTTCATGACTTGTGACACTAGCTATGACATACTTCGCCTTTGTTGTACTGAGTGCTACAAAAGTCTGCTTCCAGCTTATCCCAGAAATTGTAACTCATTCCAAGCTGAAGAAGCACCATAACATGCTCAATCTATCTATTGCACTCTCTGCTCAATCGAAATCTATATATCTTCGCAGCCTCACTTCATCACCTGAGACAAATTATATCCAATTGTACCACACAGGTACCACTGGGGATTCATCTTGTTTATCAATATATTATCAAGTTCATTCATAAAGGTGGTATTTAAATTGTGAAAAATAATGTCAATATATTGTAAGTATTGGGGGGGGGGGATTTGGGGTCTCAAGGGGTTTATAGGTATAAGGGGGTATCTAGTAAAAATAGGGGTTTCTTTTATTGGAAATATGTATTGGGAGGGGGTTCAACAAAAGGATATTGGGAGATATTTATCAATATCGAGTGAAATTATGGGTATTATTTATCATCCCACGAATGAAGGTGTTATGTCATAGGTTCATAGAGTGAAGACCTCGTGACAAGTAATTGCTTTGCTACAACCTAATGGCAGTGTCTCGGCTCTACCATAAATTGGCTCAAGGTGCAAAGCAAGTATATGTCCTGGTGTTAACCAAGTACATCAAGGATCCAATCAACTACTTGTACATCGAGGGATCCACCAAATCTGAATCTAAAGTAGAATCACTCAAATTCTTCAGATTTGTCATCATAGGTGTATTCATGGACTCACAATCCATCATATTGAATCTCATCAGTATCCCCTAAATGAGGAATATCTCATATGATCTCGTCACACCTCTAATCCCAAGAGTACATCTGGACAGGATCCTCTATCTCAAACTCTGAGGCCAACTCCCTCTGTCACTGGAGTAAGTCTTGTTTTCTAGTCGGTTTCACTAGCTTCTCCCTCTATGACTAAGACAAAATCCATACCCGGCACTCCTGATTGGCTACCTCCTCTGTCACTGTAGAAATATCACATCTTTTAGAAGCCTCTTGCCTTTGAAGCTTCTATCTAGCCTCCTCAAATCATGACACATTTTTTTCAGTCCTGTGAGATGTCTCTCTCCCACCTGGATCTGGGGAGGTGAACTCCCTCTGAATAATTATCTCTCTCTTGAACCAACTGACTATTTCTAAGATCAGGCTCACTCTGTACAATCTTGGTTAAACCCAAGCTCATCAAGTATCCATTGATCTTGGAGTACCATTCTCCCTATGAAACATGACTCCCTCTGAATCTGTACAATCTATGGTGCCATATGCTCCATCTGCATCTTCTGAAGTCTGATCTCTAATGAACTGACATGGGGGGATGCTCCTCCCTACTAGATCCTGAGGGTTGAATCCCTCTGAATTCTAGATCTTTCTGAGATGGTACTTGGTGGTTCCACCTGCCTCACCACTAGTGGACCCATCTTCTCCTCCTCATCAATCTCCATGTGAAACACTCTATATCCCAAAAAAGTATCCTTCTTTTCGAAAGGTTCTAACTTTGTCTTCTTCACCTTCGGTATATGGATATATGTTGTCATGTATACAAATCCATGTATGGATATCTTGATCCATGTCTCAAACTAGAGACCATATAATACATTGCCTCTGGAAACCATCACTATAGCTCTCTCTTAGAGCTATCACCTGTGACCTGCTCGGAATAAGTGCAATAACAAAAAAATAGCAGACAAGAACAATATTCTTATGATAAGGAAATAGGAACAAGAATAAAAATGGGAAACAAGAACAACACTTTTCCAATGTTGTTACCAATCATTCTTGCAAGGTAACTTGCCCAGAAAAAAACAAGAAGAAAAGACAAGAGCAACACTTTTCTAGTGTTGTGACCTCCATAGTAACCTGCCCGGGACAAAGACAATAACCAAGAACATCTTCTAGAAGAGATAAATTTCATCTTTTAAATAAGTGCATCATTAGTACTAAATAGTGAGCATTTGCACAATGATCATTGTACTAACAATATTCAAAACATTCGATAGAAAAAGTACTTAGCAATAATAGATCTCTAAAGACAATTGTCTTGGTTACAATATTTATTTAAGATGCAGCAATATAAAAATATCAAACCTGATATGAAAACCTGGAGTCTTAATTGTTAGGGAGGGGGTGTTATTCCTCTAAATGCACTAGATCCAATGATCCCTTTGGGTCATTGCTTGGACAAGGTCCCTTGTACATCCCCTACAAACACCCCCATACTCTGCTAAATTATATAACTTGGAAATATATATAAGTGCATACCTCTGAAATTTGTAGCACCATCCATCTTGTCTTCTAATCTCAAGGATTGTGCAATTAGAAATCGACAACTCGCAACTGCAACTAGAGAATGGAAACGACAATTGTAACTGGCAACTGCAATTGTAACTGTGCAGTGGCAATATTTCAACCAGCTCTAATACCATATTGGTGTTTTATAATTCTCAGCTCTTGATAGTTATTTCCTTATGATTAATAACAAGATTCACTTTCATACATCAGTTATCATAGAATAACTATACACTGAAAATATCAACTATAACAATGCAGAGAAAATAACAAGATGTAGAAATATTAACCATACATAGTAGACACAAGAACACAAGAGTTTATCTTGGGAAACCCAACCTTGGGAGAAAACCCAACAACCTTTCTCTAGAAGAATTTAGTCCAAGATATTACTAGTACATCACCATCAATAGATAAAATACCATACAAAAAATATCCTCCCCAAGGCTAGCATCACCAAGACCTAGATCCACAATAATATGACCAAGAATAAGCAAGCAAGAGATTTTCCAAGTGTGACGCAGTCTCCAAGATAACCAATAACCCAAAATAGAAAAATTGCCAAAACTACAGCTACAACTACCTTGTGCGCACTGCATAAGGAATTATCTAACTATCAAAATGAAATGAGCCAATCATGTATTTATACTGATATAGGTGCAAGTATGGGACTGACTTCTAATTTATGGGTCTTCAATTTTATTATTATTTTTCCTGTGGGGCCGACTTATCTTCATGGGTCTTCAACTTCTTCATGGGGATTTTGTAATGGTGTAGATGGGCCTTCTTGTACTTTCTTATGGAGAATGATTTCCCGAAGTTTCAAATATCCAACAAGAAGAAGAAGGGGTCCAAGGTTTGGCATGGTGGTATAGAAGTTCAAATGTCCTCTAAAATTTAGCATGTTCATGTGGTTAGTACTCAATCAAAAAATTCCCATGTGATACTTCATGCAAAAAAGAGTTGGAGTGGCCTAGTAAGATGCCTAATGTGAAAAAATGTTAAGGAAAGCATGTCCCATATGTTTTTATGTTTTCCCTATACCATTCTAGTTTGGAGAGAATTAGAGGTGTAAATAGGATCTCAAAAATGTATAGGGAAGGGAGTCTATGTTATAATCTCTCATATTCTAGTGTGAAAATCCACAAAGTAGACCATTTTGAAAATTGCTACTCATTACTTCTTGGGAAAATTGGTTTGTGAGAAACTCATGTTTATTTGAAGATAAGTGTAAGCCTCCTCAAATATGTGCTACTCAAAGTTTAATATTTTGAAAAGTTTCAAGCAGGTACAAAACCCAAAACCTCAAAGACAAGTTAGAGAAGAACTTATTGATGGATATGGAGCATGGGCACATTTTCATGGAGCTACCTAGGGGACCCCATCCATTGGAGGACCAATGGGGGTCTTATATTGCTATGACCCCAAAGGAAGCATATATGGGGTTAAATGTATATGGTATCACCCCAAGGGGGGTTATATATGAGGTTAAATGTATATGTAATAGTGGTCAACCTACTAAAGGGGCCACATGTGAAATGTATGAATAGGTATCTATAGAGAGCATGTAGTCATTATTGAAGAACATGTGATTTGGAATGTATGAATGTATTGGGGTATTTGGAGGAGGTTCTCATATTCCTTAAGGAGTTATTATGTAACTCATATCCCTTATCTATATTGGATTAGTGTTCCATGCTCACATTTGTTTAACATGGTGTCAACTCTACTTTATTATGCTATCTTGAGTATTTGGATCATAACATTTGGTTTCATAGCATATGGTCCTAGGGTTTTTCTCCTTCAAACGAGTCACCTAGGTATTTTTGCTATAATTTTTTTCTGAGAAGTTTCAAATAGTGAAAAAAATTGGATCCTAAGGATACATATCAAAGTACCTTTGGTAAAAAAATTAGGTTTTGGTTTGCTATATTTTCAAAGTTATGATTTGTGGAAATTAGGGTTTTTTACTAGTCCTAAAACTAATCTCAAATAGGTGTTATTGGTAAAACATACATAATGATTTTTATGTGATATATTAGATAGAAAAAATTTCAATAAATTGAGGAGACATATCACAGGCCATGTGTTAAAATTTTCAAATTTTGATTCTCTATACATTTCAAGTTACAAGTTGTGGAAGTTAGGGTTTTTTTACTATTCCTACAACTAGTCTCAAACATGTGTTCTAGGTACAAAAATCATATATAATTCTAGTAAGATCCAATTTGAGTGTCACCAGTTTCATTGAAAACACGATGGACCATATTGTTTCATTTCCAAAGTTTACAATCACGTAATAAAAATTGGATACATGGCACTCCATTCAAGTTCACTCTCTGGAAATGGCCAAAAATTAAAATTAAAATTGGGAAAGTTACCATAACTTTCACTTGGCACATCAAATTCTAGTCAAACTTATGGCATTGCAGAGAAGACATACCATTATGTTATAGGTCGAAGTTTCAAACTTAAAAGATCTAGAATTTTAGAGATACATTAGGAGAAAGGTTAGCTAGCAAGACAATCTCCAAATCAGGGTTTTAAAAGGTATGTTAACTTAAAATTATCATAACTTTTGAGTGGGATGTCCAATTGAGGTGATTCAAAAGGAATTTGAAAGAAAAAACATGGTATATTACATTATAAAAGGGATAATAACTATATTGGATCATTATTTATAATATAATTAGGTTGGGAGTTGAGGATTATTGTTAGAACTCACTTAGGAATCAATGGCAACACCTACATTTACAGGAGATGAAGATAAAGATGAAATCAATCCCATGGAATGGTTGAGGATGGTAAATGAATATGGTGAGACTCATTTTGGTGCAAGTGTTAATTTTTATGATGAAGCTTGGGAGTGGTGGATGAATATTGATATAAATACTAAACAAAATGTCACATGGGAAGTATTTGAAGAATTGTTCTAAAAAAATGGATCAAGGACTTAAAAATGGAACCAATGCATAAAATTGAAGATGAGAAAAAAGAATCAAAATAAGAAATCAAGAAGAAAGGTGGTGAGCGATATAAGATATGTGATCTTAATGAAGCACTCATTAAGGAGGTTCAAAACTTAAAATGAGGAAAGAGTAGCAAAGGAAGTGCAAAAAGGATGAGTCAAGGGAAGAATTGGAAAAGAAAGATGAAGAAATATGTAGATTACAAAACCATAATAAAAACTTATTAGGTGAGGTCAAGAGATTAAAAGAAGAAAAGAAGCAATGTTAAAATCAAGAAAAACAAGGATCTTGGATGAAGAGATTGCCAAAATACTTGAAGATGAAATTTGCAACAAGATCGAAGAAGCCCTAAATATGGATGAGGTAAAACCAAAAATGCAATCTAGAATTGAAGAAGGACATCAGGGTTTGATAGATGGGGTCACATTGCAACTTCAAAAGGATAAAGAAGACAAGATTCAAGAAGGTCACTAGAAGATACTTGAAGAAGTTGAACTCCATCTAGAGGATGTACATGTCAAATATGATGGTATTATCTCCAAGGATGGAGTAATCAAAGACCAGACAAAGAGAATAGAGAATGGCATTATCTCTGAAAAGAAGACAAATGAAATGGATGTGCAAAGTGAAGGAAAACCATCAATGTGAACCATATTGACACCCTCATTACTAGGAAAGATTTCAAGGAAGATAAGAAGATCAATATTAGAACTATCAAGGAAGAATATGGAATACTCATCAATATTCATGGAACAAGGCATCACAAAACCATCATTCAATGGAATATTATTAGAGACCAACAACTACAACAAATTGGAGAAGTCACAACAATAATACATGGAATCAAAGACAATTAAATTATGCAACAACCAACCATCAAGAATTAAGACAAAAAATAATTGAGTTTGGATGGATAGATCATCACCAATGGAAAGCATGAACATAAGAAAAGCATATTACTTGGTTTCATCGCATGTAAAACCTTTCATTGAAAAGCTTTGAGGACACAAGTTTTTGAAGGATGGTACTATGGTATGACCCCAAGGGGGGCATATATGGGGTTAAATGTACATGTAATTGGTAAATGTATATGTAATAATGGTTGGCCTAATAAATGAGCCACATGTGCAATGTGTGAATAGGTATAGAGAGAGAACTTGTAGTCATTATTGATGAACATTTGATTTGGAATGTATAAATGTATTGGGGTATTTGGAGGAGGTTCTCCCATTCTTTAAGGAGTTATTGTGTAACTCATCTCTCTTATCTATATTGGAGTAGTGCTCCACACTCACATTTTTTGTACATGGTGTGTATTCTAGTTTATTATGCATTCATAAGTATTTGGATCATAACATATAATTATCAAAGACCTCTTTTTGGAAGTTCAAAGCTAGCATAGGTAAAAGTACAAATAATAGGGTAGAATTGCTAGCTTTAAATCTTGTTTTAAGGTTAGTTGTGGAAAAAGGGATCCAAAAACTCCAAGTGATGGGTGACTCCAAAGTTATTATTGATTAGATTAAGGCGGACTTCTACAATGAGAAATTTTCACTTAATTCCTATCTGCGATGAGAAAATATTATAAAAAATGCAATAAATGAAGTCACGTTTATGCATAAGAGGAAATTCCCTTACTGATTTGTTATTAAATTGGGTGTGCAAATGGATCTAAGTACTTTGCATATTTGGGCTCATAAGTAAGGAGTATTGAATGAATATGACCCTAAACCATTCATCTGAGTTCCACAATTTCACTACAAATATATTTTAGTTTTTACTTGCTGCAAATTAGTATTTCTTTTTTGAGACTTTTGTATTGGATGGACAAAGTATATCAATGTATTTTTTTTTAATCCTTAAAAAAATGGCATGCCCTATAATAGTCATTTTCTTAATAATTTGAATAATTTTTAGAAGATGGATGATTTATGTTATTTTTAGAAGATGGATGATCATATGTTAAGGATCATGTTAGTATGTTTTTTTTTTTTTTTTTAAACAATCTATAAACTTCTTTTAGATATAAAACATAAGTTAGAAGAATAGCAATGACTATTGAATGGCGTTTTCAAAATGTAATTATGTAATCTCTAATAAAATTACATTTTTTTTCTGGAAAAAAAAACACACACACAAAATTCCTGCAAAGAACTTCCATAACAATATATATTCTAAGTTTTGTGGACCTCGTGAAATCATTTATAAGATCAACCTTGCTTCTTATATATTAACTCTACCACATACTTTTACCAAAATTCATAACGTGTTCATATTCTAGTTCTATAAAATATATATTCAATATATTTCACATGTTTAAATTAGAATGCCATCAGAATACATTATTCAAAAATTATCTAAGAAAATTTGGTAAAGATCCTTGATAATTGAGCCATCGAACTCTATGATTGCAAGGTCTAAAAAGAGTTGCATGGAAACGTAGTCCCTGCCGCCACGCAACATCCATGGGTCCACGAACGCCAAGAAAGTATCATTGACGCTGGAACCAAGAAATTGTTCAAGTGCATGTATTTCTTCCTGCCAAGGAACAATGTTAACCTCGAAACCGAGAAACTATTCAGTGGAAAAGCAGGGCATCTATCCTCTAACACTGTCTATTTGGAATTTGCATGGAAAGTACGTGTAAATTCTAGGGGCTCAAAAATAGTGTTGGTCCAGCGTCCAGAGAGACTTAACCAACTATTCCTTGTCTCCAAGCGCACTATCTCTCTCTTCTATCCAAGCTCTAAAGAATATTTTTTTCTCTGCTCCTCTGAATGCAGGTCTATAAAAACTCTTTGATCTCGAAGTTGGAGCTTCAATTCAATAGTTCGGTCCTTTTTGGTTGGTATCATAGCTAACTACAACCTACAACACTCATTCATTCAGGGAGAGTTTGTTTCCCTCGGTAAAGGTTCTGGAGATCGAGCAAGCAATTCGCTTGTGTTCCAGAGATTGAGCAGGACATTATCTCTGCAATAGAATCTTGTGTTCCAATATGGTTTATGGTTGCTGCCAGCTCTCGTGTACCTGTCCCATATGGACCAACCATATGTCTTCTCTATAATTGCAACAAAGTAGTACGATCGACCTTGAATAGAAGAGATAAGGCATGTTACACAGACGCTTATGCTCCAGTTTGTGGCTGTGGCCAACTCTCATGTACCTGTACCATATGGACCAGCCATATGTCCTCTAAATTGAACCTTCTACGACCATCTCTATATCTCTCTGGGCGGAGCACGAGGGAGGAGCGTAAGCGTTTGTGTAGCGCGCGACCCGGAGGGCGCTATCCCAAGGTACGACGCCCCCCGCCCAATAAGTAACTTAGGATGTTTTAAAATATTTGTTCCAAGCAAACTTCGTGACATGAGGGATTTTTAGGATGAAGGGCGACTTACATAAGAGGCTTTTCGATCTACCTGTATCCAGCAAGTGGTTGTTTGTTTTTTTTCGGCTCTAAAAGAGTAGTTGATGCGCCTGTTAGGAGTGCGGGGAGTACAAAAGTATAGGTACGTGAATGAAGGGAGGGATTTCTTTCTTTATAATCAGAGGATAAGCTATCTTACTTTCCTGGTAGTGGTTACAGCTTAGTTGTGGGGTCTCGTCCATAACTGCAACTGCAGTGTATATGGATCAATGTCAGGTGGAGTGGGACACTAATGAATGAATCGGGCGGGAACACTTGAAACTCGTTATCAAATCCTCACCTACTAATATATCCTACCTGATTCACCTACCCCAGTGTAAGGTGGTGGGAAGTGGTGGCTGTCGAGAAAGGACGATGCTAAAGGAATGGTTTTGGTTAGAAGTGGGCCATCCTGGAAAGTAGAAAAGACAGGCACAAAGGAAGGACTAGCGTGAGAGGTAGCAACACCAGGAACATCCATAGACCAATCAGGCATTTTAGAGAAAGAAACACCAGCAGGCGGGCGGACAACTGACAGGGTGATTGGAGAGGCTTTGATTTAGCAAATTGATTGATGCAAGGGGTTACCGAATAAACAGACCTTTAGGAAAAGAATAAAAGAGTGAACATGTCAAATAGACTATGACACTCAATGTTGCATTTACATACGCATACCATTTAACCCAAACAGACAGACAGACATAGATCTTCTTACACTAAAAGTACCCCTTCTAAGGCACATTCTCCTTCCTTCCTCTTCCTGTGGGACTAATGGTTGCTTACTTATTCAGAAAGGCGGTTAAAGGTTAGGCAGCAGATTGTGTAGTATAAATTACAAATTCTTACAATAATGGCAAGGACGTAGAGATGAAATTCCTAGTGATAGGAAAGTCTCTCAACTAAGAAGTCAGGCGTTCGAGCATGCACTAGTGAATCTCATGTATCGCAGATATGCTAATGGATAGTTGGGTGACTTGTGGAAGCAAAGACCAAAAAACTATGTATATTGTCATGGAACTGGGACTGAGCGAGATGGTGGTTGTAGAGAAGATGGAACTTGATTCTTCCTCCTACAATGACATATAGCTCCTCCCGACCATCCAACCCAAAGAGGGGGTCTCTGAAGGCTCCATCTGGTAGAATGAAAGAAAGAACAATCGGGCAAGGGATTTCTCAATCTTTGACACAATCTTTGTAGCATAACCTTAGCAGAGAAAAATCTTGTAGAATGCACGGAAGAGGTACACTAGTGTTTCTTGGTGTTTTATATGGTCAAATAAAGAATCAACTGTAAATATCACTCAGGGTTGCGTGTTCAACCAGGCGTAGAAGCAAAAGCAGTTCCAATTCCAGAAGCAGGAGGTTAAGCGGCATGGAGTGTATAAACTCTTGCAAAAAGACATCCAAGAAAGAAATGTTCTATCGGGTCCAAAATAGACAAGAGGGCATCGACACTTGGCATGTAGTATCAGCATCTACAACACCTGGATCGCTCGACTAGTGGGTACTAGCGGCTCCGCTATGCACCTGGACACCTGAATCGTAAAGTAAAGTCAAGGAACTTGAAAATGTATCCAACCGCGTCGTCATATTTGAAAGTAGAGGTCACAGAGAAATTTTGGGCCCTACCATCGCACTATCTATCAAATGGATGGGAGATTAACAACCAGTCACCTGTAAGTATATTTGAAACTCTAGACCGAATGATTTTCAAAATAGTGAATTGCGATCTCAAAATCATCTCAATCAAATTTTGAATTGTCAAACTCTACAAGGTTGTCAATATTTTTCTAACAGTTTCTAGAGATTACCTTAGGTGCATGGCATCCAAAACCTTGCAGAGTGAAGTCGTCGAGCTAATACGAGCGATCGTTTAGGAGATGATACGAGTAAGATGCAGTTGTTTAGCACAGAAGTTGACTGTGTGGAAAGCATATTCAACATGAGGAAGTCACCACAACTGATATGGCTCTGCTTGTATAATTATTTGTACTTCTCTCTCCCTTCCCGGATTCCAAAGAAGAAGTTGGAGGAGTTTGGACTGGAAACAGTGGAAATAATCTTAGGTAGTCATGCAATTTATTGACAAAAGGTTGTTTTTATTTTCCTTCATTGTAAAAATTGCTTGAGTAGGATATCTCTACTACTCACCTGTTAAAGATTCCAAAATCCATAGGGCAACTGAAGTTGTTTGCAAAGGTTAGAGCTTGCAAAGGCGGTTAAAGATTCCAAACTCCATAGGGCAGCTGAAGTTGTTTGCAAAGGATATCTTTTGTAAAGGCGGTGAATAGCTGAAGTTGTTTACAAAGGCGGTGAATAGCCACACAATAAGCTAGTCAGAGATTGTAGGCAAAGGCTACATTTTGCAAAGGCGATGAATAGTTGAAGTTGTTTGCAAAGGCAATGAATAGCCACGCAATAAGATGGTCAGATATTGCAGGTGACAGATGTGGTTGTAGGTGAACTAATAAGTTAAGTATTAATGCACTGAGCAGGCTTTTCACAAACTTATAACTTAGGTTACTTAAAACTTTGAACTTAAGTTATGTAACAATTAAAAAAAATGCATATTGCAAATCATCTTAAAATTATTACATTAGAAATGAAATACGAAAAAATATTATATTGGGAAGTCGACAATAAGACTTCAATTGTGAGAACCAATAAGAATGCAAAAAAATAATTTTATGTAAAATATTTAATAAGAAAAATTATTAACCATACTAAAAGGCTAAAGATTTACCAAATATATTAAAAGTCAAACTTGAACTAATACTTATTCAATGCAGAAGTGAATGCTATAATCCCTATTTACCTATGGCATGGACTAATAAGACTAATACAACATAAAAGAAGAGATAATGAGGCAAGAACAACCAAATCTCTTTAGTTAAGACAAAGGCAATCCTTATATAAGGTGAGATGGTAACCATATTAAGTGAGATGGTAACAATATTAAGTGTATCGACTATTTTGATTTTTAAATTTTCATATGACATACATATTTTAGAAGTATTATTTTTGTTTATATTGTATATTTTGCCACATGGAATATGCACTAATATGTGGTGTGGGTTTGCAAACTACTTACCTTTGAGCACTGAATTTACACAAGGACATGAGTGAGCTTCTCCTGAGGATGTTCATAGTGTACCAATTTATATGAGTATTGCATGTATAGTGTAATTTATATGAGTATTGCATGTATAATGTATGATTGTAATTTATTTTGATATTTGACTTCTTTTGTTTAGAAGTTTACTATGTTTAATTTATTTTTAGTCAGTGATTAATTTTTATTTTTATTTTTCATTGTGGTTTATGGCGTGAAGCTCGTGATGTTTATAGTAATTTCTTTTGAAATTTGAAAAATATAAGAGGATAAATATTTCGAGAATATTTGACTCACAAAGAATAACATGTCACATAAATGAGACTCGAACCTGAGTGAGAAGAAGAAAACTCCCCACCCCAAAACAACAACCACTAACAATTAATTTTTTTTATTTTTAATATTTAATTTTTTTTATTTAAAATTTTACAAAAAATTCAAAAATTAACTTTTGCTTTAGCATATACTACCCCATTTGACCATATACTACTCCACTTAACACACCTTATAATTATAAATATGAAATGTATACTACCCCATTTGACCATATACTACTCCACTTAACACACCTTATAAATATGAAATGTAGGCCCAAAAAAATTAAAATAAGATAATTAAAATAAAACATTAACTCACCCCAACACATGTCATTGTCATTATTGTAATTGTCCATTATGCAAGGGTGAGTCATTGGAGCTTATCACAACATAGTGGTAATCCATTGAATCTTTCCCCTATATTTCATATAAAAATAACTTGACCCTCCATTTGGGCAAGCCGCCACAACTTGCCCTAGTAGTAAGTTGATTGTACGGCAACTTATTCCACATGTATAAGGAAAATCTTTAAAACAAATCATAATTTTTTTAACATGACTTTGTGGTATAGTGTTTAAGAAAAATAAATAAATAAATTTTCAATGTTTATATATATATTATATATATTTATAATATTAAAATCCCATTTTATAAGCATTTCGACAATGTTATTCTATCGTATTAACCAATTTTAGATTATCATCTAGTGTATTTAATTATAAATCATATCTTATCTATGTTTATCAAATTCAAATATTTTGAAGCTATTTTTTATTTATTTAAGATCCTTCTATTAGTTTCCTTCTTTGGAAAGATTTTATCCTTTTACATATTTGTTAATATTAGTTTCCTTCTTTGGAAAGATTTTATCCTTTTACATATTTGTTAATAGAGTTACCTTCTTCAATATTGAATTTTCTTAGTATCATTTTTATTTTTTTATAAATACATGGACAAAAAAAATGTATTCTATCATCAAAAGCTTTATAGAAAAATTATTAACTACTGGTTTGTCACTTGAAAAATTATACTTATTACTTGGAAAATTAGACTAGTAACAGAGGAAAATCTTATTAGTCCAAATAGTTTGAATTATATTTTTAAATATACTCGAGCTTACTAAATAGGCAAAATATAAAATGTACTAAGAGCAGCTAGAATCTACCACTAAGACATGCATAATCTTCATTTTAACAAAATTTGAAAGAAAAAGCATACCACTAGAATCTACGACTAAGACATGCCTAATTTTCCATCAAAGGAAGGGTTGGTAGCTCATGTGGAGGAGCGACAACTACCTGCCTATTGATCTGTGTTGTTGTTGTTGAACTAGAGGGAGAAAGACGTGACAAGACTTTTCAAAGGAGGAGGTGGAATTCGTCGATCAGGAGCTGGATGGTACTTTGTGCTTCTTCCCTAGTTTGCAACATTTGCCCCAAAAGCATCTTCATGTGCCAATAAAGTTCTATTGTACGCCAATATTTTGACTCCTACTGCAAGTGCTTCTTGTTGGACTTTGGTGGTTGGAGTCCTTTCTTCTCTGCTACTGGAGGATGTTTCTGAAGGCAAGCCTCCACCTTGACGATAGCTCCTGCTATATCCTCTACGCGGAGCCATTATACTTGTCGTAGGCTGAATTAACCTAAGGTACATTGGTGGACAAGATGCAACATTGCTTTTCATGCAGACTAGCTTGAGCCAAAGCTTCTTTGTTACTACCGTATCAAATGTCTGAAGGCCCAAGCCAATCTAATGGCTTAAGCTTGTCATGTCTCTCGGTAATCATTTTGGTGAGTTCAAAAATCTCGCTCGATATGTTCCTTAATTGTTGCTTACTATCTTTGTGCCCCCTTAATTGTTGGATTAAATGGGAATGGTACCATTGTTATTGTAGGTCGCGTGCTTGGCATATGTCACGCATACCTCACTTCTTACTCTTGCCATGCTAATTAGTTTCCAAAGGCTTAGAGCCCAAGGTGGTGGTTGGGCGATTAATGATCATTGGGATAGGTGAGGATCCGTCCCAAATGGGGCAACGTCAAGCTCATTATTTATGTCAAACCAAGTCGAAGTGGAGGCCCGCCTACGTGGTTGATTTGAAACCTCTCCTGCGTTGCTAGTGTCATACACCCTAGAGTTGGTCATTATATCTACCCCATGCTCATCTCCATGGCTTATGTTCACATCCTCCAATGATTCACGCTCCCTTGACACCCCACCGAGGGATCAATATCATCTTTATTAACCATCACTTTCTATTTTATATTTTTTTCTTGCATCCTTTTCATATTTGACTTTTATTATTTAGTATACATGTAATATATTTTCATCCAATTTAAGTAGCAATCATTGTAACATATTCACAAAATTTCCTCTTATAATGAAGGAATTTATTAATAAATGTCTTATTAATAGGCACGGTCATGTTCATAATCTTTACCTCTAAATATGTTATTATTATCAATATACACTCTCATGTTCATAATATTTACCTCTAAATGTCTTATTAGTCCCTGAAGGCCAGGACAAGACTCTTGCGATGGATTCACGGTTGACCATGTATTACTTTACCTTTGACTTAAAAATATTTTTCCATTCTCCAATGTTATACATAGGAAAAACAAAATAATGATTTTTTCACCATATTTAAATTGTTTTTACAACAAATGCTATTGGCTGACACATTCTAAGTCTTATTGCCAAGGGAATGTAATTTTTTCATTCTTAAAACCTATAACCTAAAGTTCGGAGTCATTTTTCATTCTTAAAACCTATAACCTAAAGTTAATTTTTTCATTCTTAAAACCTATAACCTAAAGTTTAGAATCATTTTTCATTCTTAAAACCTTTAAACTAAAGTTAATTTTTTCATTCTTAAAACCTATAACCTAAAGTTCAGAGTCATTGTTTCTTTGCCCCCACTCCCACATAATGTAATTTTTACATTGTTATATAACCAAGTTTTAAGTTTGGATTATAAATTTATTTCACGTCACTGCTTTAAATTGGAATGATTTATGTCAATGTCTTAAATATATTAAATTGATTTCACCTTAGAAGATGTTGAGCAACTGCCACTGGCCATTGTTTCCTGCTTGCCACGCCTCACTAAGGCTTCTCTGCTCACTAAGGCTTCTCTACAATGATAATTTTTTACCACCGCCAATATTTCCTTGTTGGGAAAAGCTCAAGTCCTTCTTCACCACCATATTGCCATAGTTGTTTAGTCATCATTGCTTCCCTAGTTCCTTCTATGTCGTTGTTTTTGCAAGGTTCTAGCAAGGTTCTATGTAGTTGTTTCTGCAAGGTTGAAATCCTAGTAAGTTTCTAGGATTTCCAATTAAGTTCTATTCCGGTTATTGTTTAGTAAGTTTTATTTGTAATTATTGTTTATTGTTTATAATTTTCTACTATTTTCAATTAAGTTCTATTCCTAGTTATTGTTTAGTAAGTTTTATTTGTTGTTCCAATTAAGTTCTATTCTTAGTTATTGTTTAGTAAGTTTTATTTGTTGTTCCAATTAAATTCTATTCCTAGTTACTCTTTAGTAAGTTTTATCCGTAATTATTGTTTGTTGTTTGCAAGTAAATTTCATTTACTTCCTAATGTTTTGAGAATTTTTCTATTGCTTCATTGTTTGTTATTTGCAAGTAAGTTTCATTTACTTCCTAATGCTTTGAGAATTTTTCTATTTGCTTCATATTTGAGTATTGCTTCCTATTTACATATTTATTTTCCTATTTATTCCTATTTACTGATTTACTTTCATATTTATTGTTTACCTATTTATTGTTTACTAGTTAACTTTGGTTAACTTTCTATTTACCTATTTGCAAGTAGGAATGTTATTTATTTTGTAAAAATAGAGATTTTAAAATCAAATTAAGTAACATCACCTTTGTTGATGTGACTTTATGCCCCTGTTAAATAAACAGAAGGCATGAATAAACCAAAATCTAATGCCATTTTTATTATAAAACCTAAATCGAAATTGCATAATTTATTAATAAATTCAATATGCATACATTTAATTATCACATGAAAAGACTATTGCATAATTCATTAATAAATTCAATATGCATACATTTAATTATCACATGAAAAGACTATTTATTGGTTAATTTTGGTTTCCAAATGTTTTTAATGGGGCTAGGTATCCGAATTTGGACACACTGCTACTCGGCTATTGTCTAATTGGAGCAATCACTTAGTGGAAAATGAACTATGAATCATGCCCAAAAAACAATCATCTCCTAGTTCCAAGGTTTCACACTTTTGTTTTCTCTAATCCCTTTGTTACATAGTAGGGCTCTATACTACTTTTCTCCTTCTGCGACTTATGTGGTTACAAAGACAATATCAAAAAAAAATCATTAGCAAATTGTTTATAACATTTTCAAATACAATTGGAGATTCTAGATTTACTGATCTACAAATCAATATATTTTGAGTACATACATAGGAATATGGAGAAGGAGTATGTGGCTAAATTCAATTCAAATCTCTTATTTCTCTTATGCTCCTTCTCTAGTTAGAAAACAAGTGTCGAAGACATTACATTAACAGATTGATTTTAATCTACGTTTACTACACTATTCTTTCTTAACAAGATTACACTATTCTTTCTTAACAAGATGAGCTTCTCGTTTTGTTGAGCTACAAAATCAACAATATATTCGATGTGCATACAATTCCCACTGCAATGCTCGGGCGACCATCATTCCTCTCATTTTTAGCTCATAGTAGAAAGAAACCATAAACCTCAATCAACCTAAATCCTTGGTCCTGACATCAAACTATCGATGGCATCAACACAAATAAAGAGGGTTTTATATTTGAATTGGAATGACTATTATTGTTACATATCTATAAACAAATTTCCAGTGTTTTTAGGTATATCCGCCTAATTTCCACATATCCAATTGCTTTAAGTCAGGTTAGTTTCAAAGCACATACCTAGGTTGAAACTGCCAACAGTTCCAAGACAGTACCCAGTTTCAAAACACATATCCAGGTTGAAACTGCCAATGAGTTCCAAGACAGTACCCATTTGTGCATGTGTATGATTCCCTTTGGCATAAGGAGCAATACTAGCCCTTGCAGTAGGATCTTATGTTCCACAATGACAACGCTTATGGGGTGGTTTCTGCGGAGAACGATGGATATACGAATAGGAGTGGTTTACCGAGTGTCTATTCATGTTCCAATGCTGTATTCTCCAATCCCTCGTAACTTAGTTGCAAATCCAAACGCATGTCCCCAATGGTTGGTGGAAGCCAAGTACCCTCTCTTCAGCACTGGGAAAAAGCATAGATGGGTTGGATGATGTGTTGCAATCGATGCCTTATAGTCTAGTCACATTCTAAGTGCTTCTAAATTCATCTTACTCAGTATTTGAAATCAAAGTGAAAGTAGCCATAGTTCCAGCCTCTCTCATTCATTCGAATTCGACCAGCCATATTTGAAGACTGGCACATGACACCAGGGCCATATCTCTTTCCCAAATAGTTATTGTTTATTGGGAGACACAGATATCCCACTACCTGTACAGGCTAGCACGACCCACATGGTTAACCACATGTAATATTTTAGTAATATTTTAGAGACGAACATGCACGGTTGAAACTCTGCATGTGTTACGTGTGTCTTTGTGGAGTGCAAGAGCGCTTCTGATAATTCCAAGGGGACGTCTTCGGGCTACGAATCTCTTACCACTTTTACAATATACAGTTTCTTCTCCCTGTGGGATCAGGCCTTCTTCTCAGATTTCTCTCTGGGCTCACACCTACTTATGTGATTTATTTCTGCTGCCCCATTTTGCATTTACAATTTACTATTGGATCCACTCTATCATAGCTTGTTCCTTCGATCAGATTACCTGGACCAAAACTCTCATTTTCGGCTAGCCTTTACTACAGCAGTCTTTACCCCTTCCTCCGTAGGTTACGCATCTGGATTTACAACGGGTCCATTAACAGGGAGTGTCGACTTCCTTAATACATGCATCCCGCCTTCCCGCCTTTATGGGGGTGCTTTCCCGCCTTGCTAATGAAGGCCCTAAATCCTTTGAATCCTTTGGGAATCGACCGTTATTTTCTTCTCGTTGTGTCAGCGTTGTCTGCCCTTCGTTTTAATTGTATGTTTTTTTTCAATTGTTGTTTATGTCTCTCACCATCTGGGGTGCTCTTCTTTCGAGGGGGGTCTTCATTGTGATCAACGACATTCGCTCTGATCCAGTGGAAAACACATCAGAAATCTGCAATATCTGTGACTAATCTGCTAGCAAACATCATGAGTATCCACAAAGATTAGAAATTCATATAGGATCATATTCCTTTCTACCATGCTTAGCAATTTTAGCCATCATAACAAAGCAGAAGAGCACATGCCTTGAATATGACTATCTCTCTTCAAGTTTGCCTTCTCTCTTTTGGTCATATAGATTTCTTTGTCGTTAACTCGAATTGCAATGAACCGTCAAATGACCAATCTCAACTCCTTTCTCTCATTGAAATCTCACTTTTGTCTGTTATCTATTAACAACAACGAATCCAACACCTCACTTTTGTCTGTTATCTATTAACAACAACGAATCCAACACCAGATCAACCACACCAAATTACAATTCATTCGGGTAGAAACTAATCATTTTCATCTCTGATGTACTTAACCCTAGCCTGTTGTTTTAATCCCATCTCCATTCTCCCCAACTCTGGCCATGGTAAATGGCTCAATATTTTCAAGAGGTATATACAGTCCTATCGCGGCAAATTGTCATGGAAAACAATTTGGATCAACTAAAAAGGATTCTCTTGCTCACTGATTCTAAATTCTTTAGACCCAAATTGTTAGTTTGGAATTGATCATAGTGTCATAAATACAGCATGGAAGGTCCCTCCTAGAATTTTGCAGTTGGCTAAGACCAACAAGGTGGAGTACTGAAGCCCTAGACTATTTTATCTTTCCATGATATCCCATGTGATCAAGCCATCGAGGACCCTTACAGTATCATCTTCTTTCTGGTTTCAAGGGTTATAGGCATTTCAGGGTTATGCTCAACATAGTTATAGCTCTGTTGCCTTTTTTATGTCCTTTCATTTGCAACACTCTTGTCATAGAAGAAGAACTCAGTTTAATATTATATTTCTTTATATGCCACCTAATTAATGGGTTTGTTAAATATCCAAATGTAGTTCAGTGTCTTGGACATATAGATTATTGTTTTTCTGTACAGACAGTTTATTGTTTATCTTTCAAATAAACTTAAAGCGTCATCAATATTTGTATTTCTTTGTATTTTTTTATAACTTAGACATTTTAATTGGGACTCAATCTAATGGTTAAGAACATGGCTTTCCTCCTAACATGGCTTTCCTTTTAAGAACATGGCTTTCCTCCTAAGAAAACCACTATAAATAGTGGGTTGGACATTCCATCTAAGCTATAAGCCACAATAAATAGTGGGTTGGACATTCCCTCTAAGCTATAGCATCATCAATATTTGATTTGTATTTCTTTGTATTTTTTATAACTTAGATATTTTAATTGGGACTCAGTCTAATGGTTAAGAACATGGCTTTGTTGGAAAATAAGGTGTTGGGAGGTCCACTTGCTGGGAAATAAGCCGACACTCGTGAGGATCTTGCCAATGATTATGGTTTCACTGTTGAAACAACACTATAAACTACCATCTTATATAATTGGTCCAAGGTCACATATGAGCCCCAATTTCCGAGATTGTAGCTAAACTCCCATCTATAGGGAGTTGAACCAATCAATCCAATGTGTGCAAGCTACAATGGCTTTGGCCTTTTTCATAAGCTAACATGGATATATTATTATTTGTATTTGAAAATATTCCATTCAATTCAACTTATGATGTGACCAATGTGACCGACAAAGCCATTTTCATAAGCTAACATGGATATATTATTATTTGTATTTAAAAATATTCCATTCAATTCAACTTATTATGTGACCAATGTGACACACATTGTGTATTGAAATTGCAATATATCAAAATCGGGTCATCATTGCATATAAAACAATCATCAATGTGCACAAAACTTTTATGCAGCACATCAATGTGCACAAAACTTTTCGGCAGGGACATAGCCACTACAGTGACACTTGTTAATAGACACTCTCGTGTTCATAATCTTTACCTCTATTATCATTCAGTATTATGAGTTTCAATGTGCACAAAACTTTTCGGCAGGGACATAGCCACTACAGTAACACTTGTTAATAGACACTCTCGTGTTCATAATCTTTACCTCTATTATCATTCAATATTATGAGTTTCATCATCTATCTTTATGTGCCATGATTTTCACACTCTTTAGATAATCTTGCACACTCCCTTCTCCTTCAACATCCCTATGTAATCTTAAAACACATATGATACAAACAAACAAAAATTCTTACCAAATTGAACCACACCTTGCCAAACTTAGGTATCTCTTAAATGACTTTTGCTCCATATTTGAAATTGTCGGTCACTTTCCTTCATGAATATGAATGGGTTGAACTCCAGTTTGAACGTTTGAACATAAAATTGAATGTTAAGATTACATCTTATTCATTTTTCAAACTTTACAAACCATACTTTCTAATATATTCCTCGATAATGAGGATCTATCACCATGTTATAATTTATACAAAACGTCATCCCTTGACTAAATAATCCACCACCTTCGATAGAAAAGCCATTACTTCACCTCTTCAGATGGTGACAAAATTTGAATACAACCTCCCATGTAACTTAAAGTATAGATGCAATATAATACTTATGCTATGATTTAACAAATAATTTAGACATAAAATTCACATGTCAAAAGTTTGGTGTCAATATGATTATTGTGGGGTGGAATATGATTATAGTGGAGTGGAATATAAAACATGGATGACATAGCCAAATTAAACTTATAACATAGGAATTTTAAAACATGTATTGGAGGTTTGTTTTGACATGGAAAATTTTCACATAATCTCGTTACATTTGGTCATTCTTACATTTAAGAAGATAAATTAAGATATAGAGCATTATTATTGTTTTGTAGGTAAGTGTGGTGTTTTTATATTTTATAGCTGATTTAATTGTTTTAATGATTGAATAGATGAAATAAGTGTTGGTTTTGATGATTTAGTTTAATAGATTGTGTTTGATGAGTGACTAGTCAATGTTAAAGAAGGCTTTTTAAAAGCTTGTATTTTTGTATTTATTTTAAATTTAAAGCAAAGAGGTTAACAAAGAAAATGCAAAAGCGTATAAAGTTTTGTAAAAGGGGTTGAAAGTTATTGGGATAAAAATTGGGCATTTTAAGGCTTCTAGATATTGATTTATTTTTTAAATGTTGTTACTATTACGCAAATATTGTCCTTTTGTGATGCTCAAGTGATTTTAGTTTAATATATCACAAATCATGTCAACCACACCTAATGCACTCAAAACCATGGAGGATATCATAATCATGCACCAAAGCAAAAGTTAACAATTAAGTTTTATCAAAAGGAGAATTAAGTGATCCATTCGTTCATGGGGCACAATTGTGCAGACTAACCTTTGATACCACATAGTCTTCTAGCATTGCAGTTTATGCAAATTCCATGGTTTGAATACGAAAGTCCCCTGAAGAGTATGGTGGATAAAGGGAAGCCCATTCCAGCCAAACAACCTCATTGTATTGGGTAAAGCATGGACTAAGTTTAGACTGCAAACTCCATTTCCCTCCATTTCACCTCCATCAAAATCTACAAATGGGAGCTCCCATCCTCCATTTTCAGGGATTTTTTTTGTTCTAAGGTTATATTGCCAAGATGGCACTAAAGTTTAAGAAGTCCCTTGCTTCCATTCACAATTCTTAACTTTCCTTCGCCTCATGTTGCTTAATTTTCCCCTTGAAGAGTCCATTGGATAAGGGGAAGTGTTGCCAAATCAAAGAGAACCTATTGGAGGAATCCAGGAACCCTCCCATGGAGAGCTTGGAGATCACTTATACAAGACTCGCCGCAGGTGATATAATTCATGTTTTATTACCTTTCCATTGAATAATACAAGACCTTCTCTTCTTTTACCCATGCACTCTTCTTTTACCCATGCAAAGAGTTGTGTGTTCATTTGAATTTATGTTTCAATGAATGCTTAGTTAGTATATATGCTTTGGTGATAAAATTAATAGAATAGATTTATTGCTCACTCACTCATTTGTCTACATCAACTCATCAACTAGTTGGAAGTTTTATGTTGGTCCACTCACACAACAAAGAGCCTCAAGTAGAATGGTGACCATATTAGGGACTTGATCACCAAATATCATCCTCAATTATTTTTAGGGCCTTATCTTTATTTTTATCAGTCAACATCTCTGTTTAGACTATCATTGTGTGTTCGGGACCACATTTTTCAATATTTGTATTTTTTTCCATTTCTTTCCCTTCCGAGAACCTGCACAGTTGTTGAAGCTTTTTCTACAAAGTTGTGCATCCACTAGTTTACACAACCACGTAGTCCAGGAACTGCATGTTGTACAATCCATGCAAGTGTGCAACATGTGCTCTATCACTTATTATACACCCACACAATTGACTTAAAAAATGGATTTTTTTAGGCCCATTTGCTTGTTGGGGTAATATATGCATGCTCATTTTTTCATAAATTATTAATTTCTTTATTAGTGTTGTTTTTTGCTCAAAGTTAAGGAATTTACATTCATAAAGAATGAAATCATTTATTTCAAGTACTTATCATTTCTAGTTCTTTCTTTTTTCCACAAATTTCATTTCAACATTTTACCTTTCAATCATTTTTATTTTATCATTGCAGACCACTTGTGCACAGATCAAAGGACATAAAGCCTCTTTCATATTGAATATGATCTTCGCCTTGTTCTTTTAGTGACTTGGGTGATTCATAAATAGTTGACAAACTTCCCTACCTCTTTTGGCACTCCTTAAAAGACAACAAGGTTAGTTCATGTCACCAAGCAAGGACTTTTAAAATCGATTAATTGATCTAACCGATAGTATCCTCACCTAGGGTACCAAAAAAATTTATAGTATAGGTTAGGATCTTGGAATTAGGCAGTCAAACAACACTCCATGTTGTTTCAATCGAAGTGTAAATGTTATCCTATGGAGCTTGAAGTCCTTTTTAGCAAGTGTGGTTTACCATATAAGGGACCTGTCATCTTTTCATTGTCAATATTGAGGTTGAGTCGATGAAATTGCATGAGTCTCCCAACTTGTTCAAATTGAGTGTTGCCTAACTGATGAGGTTGGTAACCCCTTGTCCATGAATTTTGAAGAGGCATCCTAGCAATCATTTATAGGTTTACCACTAGGTGGATTTCTCATGGGATTGTGAGGGCACATGAGACAAATAGTGAGAGCCCCCTGGATTTCATCACCTTAGATGTAGCATAGTATAATTGCTTATTTATACCTTCACTTTCTTTGCTAAGTGGATTTCGCCATTGTCATTTTAGACATTTACAAGGCCCATTTACATGTTGTGAATTGCTTGTGCTTCCATAATGTGTCTTAAGAGTGTTCTTTTCATTATTACTTTCATTGAGAAAACTTGTCACCAAAACCATATATTGTCACCATTAGAAACACACTTGAAATCCACTTGTTGCACCACCTATGCACATGTTCCCTTTGGAGTCCTCGCTTTGATGACACATTAATACAACACACTACTTTGAAAACACTTAGTTGATTGCACCTAGATCCAGTTTTTGAGATTGATGACACTATTGTGATCCCTTCCCATCCTCGGTGCTCTCTTCATATATGTGGTCTCCCATTTATGTTTATCTCCTCATCTAGGAACACCACCTCTATTGCACCACAAAAACTTCCACAACCATGATGGAATCAAGGGATCTAGAGGACCACCTCCCCCACTCGTTCCTCCTCCTCCACCCCCTCACATGTAGGAACCATGTTCCCAATATGTTAGGGTCCTAACCCACACATAGGTAGATCAATATATTCGGATGTAATAAAGGTCAATATTAATAAGGCCTTTCAATAAAATAGAATAAGGCGAATGTAAGAAGACCTAATAGAAGCTTCCGCTTCTAGAAGGATCTTCCTCTAGATGCTTCTCTTGATAGACATATTTAGTATAAAATAAGGGTCGAGGGTATGAAAACCCTAGCTTGGAGATTATTGTAACAGAGCGTTGCTCGATTGGAGGTTGCCCCCTCGAAGAGGCCTGTGAACATTGCTTTCTGAATCAAAGTGTTATTTCTATTGTTGTTCTTATATCATTTCTGTGTTATTGTGGAGATTATGCTAGATATATTACTGTTATTCAGCCATTTCTAGCATTTTATTTTTGTTCTGCATATTTTTTATATCCAGTATCTTGCAAGTGGTATCAGAGCACTTTCCTTGGCAGAAATTGTGGGAATTTTGTTTTCAGGGTAGAGACATATTTCGACATCTTTAAGCCACAGAGATCTATCGTTACGCGCATAAACCCGCGGTTGAGAGATTCATACACGCAGGAAATACAAGTGGTTCTTAAGCGCACATCTGTTGGCCACCCTTGTAACCCCTGTTGGTACCCCTTCGAGTGGTAGCGCATCAAACAGCACCTATGTACGGATCGGCCTAGATTTCCTGAAGCCCACTTTAGATAAACTTATCGACCGTCGGACTGCTATAGTGTCACCGAGAATAGCACTCGGGAAGATACTCTCTAGTACCTGAGTAGTCGGGTAGTACGGCTAAGGGTACGATCTATCCTCCTTAGTTAGTGCCCTGAGATATTGGGCCAAGTACTACTGTTGGACCCCGCATGTATATCAGAGAGCTATAGCATAGGGAAAACCCTTGTTTGTAGAACCCTTGAATACCTAACCCTTGGGGGATAGAAACATAAACAAATTAAAACAGACCATATCTATTGCCGCGCAACTATGTTTGGGTTGCCAAGTAAATACACATTTCTTTCTAGTTAAGCATTTGGGGATTTCATCACTGCAGTATTCTTCAGACCGGAGTATAACTCCACAGGTGTAAAAAACAAAAAAAAAAGTCTGGAAATTTTTTCACCATTATTTGAGACCTATTCCATTGGATTCATCTCGTTGCCCTTATCACATTCATCCATATCATTTTTTGGCAAAAAATTTTACCCCGCCTGCCCCTTTTCAGTTCACCCATCCTCATGGCCCATACCTGTAGCCAAGATCTGGAAACTCGCTTCAACACCTTGCAATCTGGTTTCCTCGAAACCCAAAAAGAAGTGAAACAACTCAATGTTATTGTTGCCTCCATCGATTCATCCATCAATGCAACCATAAATACAACCATGCAGTCCTCAATGGAGGAAGTCAAACAAGAACTGACCACCCAGCTTGAATATGTATTTGCATCCCTCTACACCAAACTGAAGATCCCTATAGATGACCATTTTTCTGAAGCACCTCCAAAGACCAAAGGCGAACATTCCTCCCATTCCCATACCTTTCAGAACCATCACTTTCAACGTGACATACGCCTTCCACGGGTGGATGTGACCAAATTTTATGGCTCGGACCCCACTGGTTGGGTAACCCAAATGGAACATTATTTCTCTTTATACGGCATCACATATGACTTGGCCAAACTCCGGTATGGTGTTCTCCATCTAGATCAAGAATGTTGGCAATGGTGGCAATGGAGAAAAACTTCCCATCAAGGGTATATTGCTTGGACCCAATTTGTGACTGAGCTTTATGAACGCTTTGACACGAACACCAACCATTTGGGCCATTTGACAAAGTTGAAACAATCCAGCACAGTAGAAGACTTCATAGCTGCCTTTGAGCGCCTGGCTTTTCAAACAGAGAGCATGACTGATGCTTTCTTTCGAGAGTGTTTTATCAGTGGCCTCGAGGAGGAGATTCGGGCCCATGTCCTCATGGCTCGACCCTCGACTTGGGTGGAGGCTACTAAAAGAGATAAAGAAGCACAACAGGTGGTATCATCTCAAAACTGAAAACCCTCCTTTATCCCTCGCCCTAAACCCGTCACTCCCACTACTCCCTCTGCTCCATTAAAGATCCAAAAATTGACCAGGGCTGAAATGGCTGAACGCCAACTCAAAGGCCTTTGTTATAATTGTGATGACAAATATTTCCCGGGCCACAAGTGTAAGGAACAAAAGCTTTTTATGGCCATCTCTGAGGATATTTCGGAAGAGGATGTTGAAACTCCCCTTGTGTCTGAGTCACCTGAAATCACTGACATAACCCCTCCCTCAAACCCTCCCGAGGTAGAACCCGTCATTTCCCTCAATGCTCTCACTGGATTTTCCGCTCCCCAAACCCTCAAGTTAATCGGTTACATCAAGCATCGGAAGGTCATCATTCTGGTTGATAGTGGAAGCGCCCATAATTTTATTCATCGCCACATTGCCCAAGAAACTCATTGCTACATCCATGCTGTCAACAATTTCCAAATCATGATTGCCAATGGTGGTTCCATGAAATGTGGAGGGCGCTGTGAAAATGTGAGTCTCCAAATCGGTGACTACCACCTAAAATCCCATATGTTTGTTATCGACATGGGTGGTTGTGACATTGTGTTGGGTGCAGATTGGCTAAGAACTTTGGGTCCCATTCTCATGGATTTTAAGGAATTAACCATGCAATTCGACTAGGAAGGCCACCAATATAAATTCCAAGGCATCATTGTTGGTTCACCTGAAGTCATTAGTTCCCATCGCATGGAAAAGCTGCTCAAAAAAGGTCATTATGGTGTCATTGCCCAACTCCATGCCATACAAGCAAGCGAGACACCCCCAGTGCCGCATGACCTCCAAGCTCTCCTTTCTAAACATCAAATGGTATTTTCCACTCCCTAAGGACTCCCTCCTTCCTGCGGTGTTCATGATCATTCCATTCCCCTTGTACCTGGAAGCCTTCCTCCCAATATCCGTCCATATCGCCACCCCTTTTCACAAAAAAATGAAATTGAGAAAATGGTCCAGGAACTCCTTAATGCAGGAGTTATCCACCCTAGTACGAGCCCTTACTCTTCTCCTATAGTCATGGTCCTGAAGAAAGAAGGTTCTTGGAGAATGTTTCCTGAATTTCGTGCCCTCAACAAACTGACCATTAAAGACAAATTTCCCATTCCTGTCATTGATGACCTCCTGGATGAATTGAGTGGCACCCAATTCTTTACTAAACTTGATCTTCGCTCGGGCTATCACCATATACGTATGAAAGAGACAAGCATTCCCAAGACGGCCTTTCGCACTCATGAGGGCCACTATGAGTTTTTGGTCATGCCTTGGCTTGTGTAATGCCCCCTCCACATTCCAAAGCCTCATGAATCATGTCTTCCATCCCTTTCTCTGTCATTTTGTCTTAGTTTTCTTTGATGATATCCTCATCTATAGAAAAACCTGGACAGAACATCTTACTCATGTGGATCAAGTTCTCCATCTCCTCTCCCAGCACCAACTTTTCCTGAAACAGTCTAAATGTGTTTTTGGTGCCTCGGAAGTAGAATACTTGGGGCATCTAGTTGGCAAGGATGGCATCAAGGTGAATCCGAAAAAGATTGAAGCTATGCAAGACTGGTCACACCCAAAGACTCTCAAAAGCGTGTGTGGATTTCTGGGCTTAACAGGGTATTATCGCAAGTTTGTTAAGAACTACAGAAAGATTGCAGCACCTCTCACTGCTCTCCTCAAAAAGAACTCTTTCACTTGGACTCCAGCCGCTACTCAAGATTTTCAAACCTTGAAGACGGCTATGTGCACCACTCCGGTGCTGGCCCTTCCTGATTTCACAAAAACCTTTGTGTTGGAATGTGATGCCTCAGGGAAAGGAATCGGCGTTGTCCTTATGCAAGAGGGTCGACCTTTGGCCTTCACCAGCAAGCAACTGTCTGAAAGGAATCTGGGAAAACCCATTTATGAAAAGGAAATGTTGGCTATTCTGCATGCCATTGATCTGTGGCACCCTTATCTCTTGGGGCAACGCTTCCAAATTAAGACCAACCATCAAAGCCTCAAGTACTTTCTGGAACAACGCATTTCCTCCCAGGAGCAGCAAAAATGGGTGACTAAGCTCTTTGGTTATGATTATGAGATCATTTACAAGAAGGGAAAAGACAATGTAGTGGCGGATGCACTGTCCCAAAAATATGAAGAAGAAGGATCCCTTTTTTCTCTTTCCTTCATTGTTCCCGATTGGCTCCAAGTTGTGCGCCAGGAATGGCTTCAAGATCCCAAAAGTCCGCATCTGATCCAACAATTGCAGACCAAGGCTCCGGCTCCCCCAAGGTACTCTTGGCTTCGGGATGAGCTTCAATATAAAGGTCGTTTGTATTTAAATAAACAATCAAAGCTTAAATCCATGGTACTTTCTGAGCTTCATGCTACACCCACAGCGGGGCACTCAGGGTTCACCAAAACATATGACAGGGTCAAACGTTCTTTTTTTCTGGGATGGTATGAAACAGGACATCCGTAATTTTGTTGCTGAATGTGAGGTGTGTCAACACAACAAGGGAGAAACAGTCAAATCTCTGGGCACACTACAACCTCTTCCGATTCCACCTGCTATTTGGAAGGATATCTCTATGGACTTTATTATCAGCTTACCCAAATCAGGGAATAAATCATTCATAATGGTGGTTGTGGATCGCCTTTCCAAGTATTCTCATTTCTGCGCTCTTCAACACCCATTTACTGCATCCACGGTGGCTCAACTTTTCATGGACTAGGTCTTCAAGCTTCATGGCATGCCGCACTCTATTGTTTCTGATCGTGACCCAACTTTCACAAGCA
>ML794062.1:325069-345360 GCA_009831015.1 Picea engelmannii
TTTTGGCAAGAACTGTTTAAGCTACAGGGCACCCAATTGCATCTCAGCACAGCTTATCATCCCCAGACTGATGGTCAAACAGAAGTTGTCAACAAGTGTTTGGAAACATATCTGAGGTGTTTTGCCTCTGAAAAACAACATCAATGGGCTCAATGGCTACCCCTAGTCGAATGGTGGTACAACACTTCCTACCATACAGCTACTCGCATGACTCCTTTTGAAGCGGTATATGGATAGAAGCCACCTTCAGTTCTCTCATACTTACCTGGTACCTCGAAGGTCCAAGTGGTTAACCAAACACTTACAGTTCGAGAGGATTGTCTTCATACCCTTAAAGAGAACTTGGTCATGGCATAGAATCGCATGAAGCAACAAGCAGATCAAGGTCGCTCTAAACGTTAATTTGCAGAAGGGGATCAGGTGTTTCTGTGACTGCAACCATACAAGCAAACTTCCCTCAAGGATGAGCATTGTCAGAAGCTAGCGCCCAAATTTTATGGTCCTTATACAGTTCTCAAGCGTGTGGGACAAGTCGCATATCAGTTAGCTCTGCCCAGTCAGTCAAAGATACATTCATTTTTTCATGTTTCATGCTTAAAGAAGGTGATTGGAACTAGGTGCCAAATTCAAACCAACCTTCCCGAGCTAGCTAAAGAAGGATCCATTTGGCTACAGCCAGAAGAAGTTTTGGACCAGCATGAGTGTCGCCTGCGTCAGAGAACCATCAAGGAAGTGCTAGTCCAGTGGAAAGATACAACTCCAGAAGACGCCACTTGGGAACCAGCTACCATTATGCAGTAGTTTCCACATCTCAAGCCTTGAGGACAAGGTTGTTTTTAAGGGGGCGGACATGTTAGGGTCCTAACCCGCACATAGGTAGATCAATATATTCGGATGTAATAAAGGTCAATATTAATAAGGCCTTTCAATAAAATAGAATAAGGCGGATGTAAGAAGACCTAATAGAAGCTTCCACTTCTAGAAGGATCTTCCTCTAGATGCTTCTCTTGATAGACATATTTAGTATAAATAAGGGTCGAGGGTATGAAAACCCTAGCTTGGAGATTATTGTAACAGAGTGTTGCTCGATTGGAGGTTGCCCCCTCGAAGAGGCCTATGAACATTGCTTTCTGAATCAAAGTGTTATTTCTATTGTTGTTCTTATATCATTTCTGTGTTATTGTGGAGATTATGCTGGATATATTACTGTTATTCTGCCATTTCTAGCATTTTATTTTTGTTCTGCATATTTTTTATATCTGGTATCTTGCACAATATGTTTCCATTAATGGCTAGTTTAAACCTGCCAAATATGTGATGTCTTATTAATGACCAAGTTGTCATTGAATATCCCCAAATTTGAAGGTCGAGTTAGAGAGGACACCTCAAACCACTTGATCACCTTTCATCTTTAACGTTCCTCCGATAACATTTTGGAATATTTTGTTAGGCATACGTTATTTCTACAAACCCTCACTGATATTGTTGTAAAATTTTATATTGAACTTCCTTCAAGTGCCTATGCCACCTTTGCATCAATTGTCACTATGTTCTTAACATTTTTTCAATTATTGGTTCGCTATGACATGGGAGTTGAGATCCTTGCCTTGTGTTGCAAACCACTACCATCCACATCACAAACCATATCCATAAGTGGCGCCAACAACACAGTCTTTATAAGATCGACTTAAAAGAACCCCTCCTCATGGATGGGATTTTTAAGTCACTCATTCCTAATATTTCCAAATATGTGGCCACCACCATGCCCCAAACTAAAGAAGCGGTGCTCTCAAAAGACCAATGGTTTGCCTTTATTTATGCACAATTGTGATACTTGGATACTTGTATAATGTCATCCTTGACACCCCTCAACACCCTTCTCATGAACCACCTTCAATGTAAGGGGCATCACATGTTGTTGATGGTATTGTAGGGTCAATTGTAGCCATTGTGATGCAATAGTTTGGAAGCATGTCCATGTAGCATGGAACTATCCTTTACAACAACCATTACAGTCAACGTAATCCCCCTTATGGCAGTGTCAATACATTTTATAGAGGACATGGTACATTTTTTGGTAGCTACAACTCTTATAGTTTCCTTACCACTTCCAATGAGCCCAATACCTCTTACAACATCCCTCAAGCTCATAATCCATATTTCCCCCTTCCAAATCCTCCACAAGCATAGTTCAACCCATGTCCCCACTTGGCATTATCCAATTTCGACTTGGTCAACCCTTCTTTTCCAGAACCTCAACCGAGGAAATCTTATTCAACATTGTACGAATATTTCCACTATTTGGAGTAATTGGGGCCCTTGTCATGGCCAACTTCAACCTTCTTGAGTTAACCATTAGATTACCAGTTTGGTTTTGTTCCTCCTTGTATGTTAACACTTCCACTGCACTACCTGTTAGCTTGGTTTTTTCTACTACTTCTCCTCTAATGAACATCCATCTAGTAATTAAGATTCATCTACAAAGCCAGGATGAAAGTCTAAGACTTGTGCACAAAAGAATCATTGACATATGGGAGACAATGGGAATGTTGTGGGCACCTCCATTCCTAATATTTTCCTAGTCCTACCCATATAGAAACAAGACATTCACAGTTGAACTCCCCATATTTTTTCCCTTTGCGACATGATGGGTACTAGACTCACCATTGACCTAAGCTTCCAAAGCATTTCTAGTTGACTTTTGCTCCCCCCATTTCATTAGTACCCTGTTTTTGTTGCATTGTCCCACATATGTTGGGAACACAATGACCTCCATCAAATCCAACCACCACTCCACAAATTTTGACTATTCAACATCGGACTAATCACCATTGTTCTAATATGATTCCTAAGGTGAATCAAGTGACAAATTATCGAAGAAATAACAACCTATTAATGGTGTGGACAAATGCGGAAATAAATGCACACACTTGTGTAATTAATAGAACATGAACAACAATCATTTATTTACTCCAAAGGAAAATTCACAATTTGGTCTATGTCAAGGCAGATATCTTGAACAAGAAAACATTAAGCACACTAAGTCTAAATTTCCCACTCCCCCTTCGAGCATCTAAGTTGTCTTATTTATAATTAAGGAAGTTATATACAACAAAAGAAATGGAACCAATTCATTTGATAGACAATTATTCAAGTTCTCAAAAGTTGAATAGGTCTCTAGAGTGGAGTGACGTGCTATTGGGAAATTTTGTGCACCTCTGGGTTATGTGTCGGTTGTAGGCAGGTTCGTGCATGCACAAAACATGGTTTTGGCACACACATGATCATAAAGACCCTATCTTGGATGCATGCAATCCAAGAAACTTAGGAGGGTGTTGGAAGTACAATGAATATGAAGGCAGGTGTTAGAAGTGTGTCAATCATTCATCCTTCCTTGGAAAGTAATGGACCCCATTGCTTTGGGGTGCATTTTATTGGGTATGTGTTATATTATTTGCACAACTAGACCTAGTGTTGGTTGTGGGGTCATAGGGGTGTTGGTTGTGCAGCCTAACCATCTTCCTAATTCATATGTAGGTATGCCTACCCCCCCCCCCCCTTCTACCGAGGGGCATTGGGGCTAGCAGGCCCGCATTTTGGGATTTGGGGGTGGAGCCCCTTGGAAATTTTTGGTAAAATTGTCTTTTAAAATATTGTAATTTTGTAATCAATCTAGACCGTTCATTATAAGGTCACAGATCTGACAATAGAAGTTATGTTAGGGTTTTCGCCCAAAAAGGAAACTCTATTTTTGTATGAGTGCATTGTATTGCAGCCATGTATGATGAATAGAAGAGGTGCGGCTCTAAACAAGTTTCTAGTTTTCCCGTTTTGGGTTTCCAGGGTAAAATATCTGTGTAATGTGTGTGTGTGTGCCATTGAATCTTTTCTATTTTTATTAAGAATATGTTTGCAGTAATTAATTGTACAAGGTTAAAATCTACACATTTAAGAAAATCAAGCTCTCAACTACTCAAGGGTGTACTATTGTTGAGATAAAATAACTTTGAACAAAGTAATGTCTTCCTACCAATTGGAATTGAGCTACTAATTGATGATCTAATTAAACATATTTGATTCAAAGTGTTTTGGATCTAAATTTGTAGGTATTGAAGTTGTAAGTTTTTATTCAAGCAATGGTGGACAAAAAGGCTTCAACAAATCAACATTGAAGATTGGATACATTCCCAAATAAGGTGGAAAATCAAGTGGGAAATAATTGTCCCTGATTTCTTTAAAGACCATATCGAAGAGGTTTGATCTTTTGATGAGGACCCTAAAACCATTGTTTCTGCAACTGTAACCAAACTTGGTAACCTACTTAGAAAGAATGTGGTACACCATGTGCATCATGTCTCTCTGTATAATTTTCTTACTAGTGCTACAAGAACATTACACTTGTTCATAGATGCATTGGATCTGCTTAATGAAATTATTTTCTTTATCTTCCTTGGAAATTTGTGGAGAAGAGGATATTGAAGGTGATAGAATTGAAACAACAATAGGAGTTGATGGCTGGAAACTAAAATAGGTCTAAAATAGGCTCTATTCAATGGAACTGTGCAAGGCTCTACTATAGAAGTACAACTATGTTATCATCCCAAGTATAAGGGTGTGCATGATTATACATACACAACTAAATGAATTAGGTTTATTCAAACTACTTCTTTTTGGTGATCAGTTTGAGGGTAGAAAGAAATAGAGCGATTGTGTTTGGGGTCTAACATAGACCACAATCATTCTAAAAATGGCTAAAAAGCATGGAATCATGATAAAATATTGAGGATGAAGATAAACTAAAGTGAGACAAATCATTAGTGAGGTATGGGCATGTTGCATCAAGAGCAGTGGTATTTTTCTTGCAAGGGATCATAACAAACATCTTAGAGAAACAATCAACAACAACTAAAACATAGTCACGATGGTGCTTAGTAATGGGTAAACCGAAAAGAAAATCTAAACTGAGAAATTTCTAAGGACTATAAAGAACAAGAAGTGATGTGTACATACCCAAATGGTGATTGGTTGGTTATGAAACATAAGATCTTATTCATGCAAGGCCAATGGAAATGTTGTTGCAATGTGTCTCTTGTCTTTGTCACTCCAAAGCATCCAACTTTCTTAGAAAAGTGAGATTCCCAAATTAAAAGGTCTTGGGTTCACCTGCAAGTACACACAACTTATCAAGGCGATAAAGAAGGTCGTGTTGCAAGTGGAAATCAATCAAATCTACATTAGGTCATGCAGAGGCATTGTTGCATATATGTCAAAGAGTAGTGTAGATAGTTGTAAACTCAGTGTCATTGTTGTACATCTCTATCCATCCTTGTGTATTACAGCCCTTGGTGTCAAGAACAAATGTAAGAGAGATACGAGGTCTTCTCAAACAAACAGTTTATTTGTTGTCCTTTCCTTTCTTATGTTTGAAGACTAATTGGTACTACTATAAGAAATCCATCCACATCATGTGGCAAGAATTCTCTAATTCGTTAGGTGCTTGTAGGAGCCAAAGAGGTTTGTGATATAAGTGTATCATGGTCTCTTTCCTAAGAATGTAATGTCATCATTGTTGAACTACTTGTGCAATGGAGTACAACTCTCAATCATATGTCTCAGAGTGAAATGAAATGTGATGCCCATGATGGATGAGGATAGATCCCATGCATCAATTTCTATCTTGAAGGGCTAAGACAAATATAGAAGTACCAAAACAGGTGCAATATAGATCTTTTTCTTCATTGTATCAAATGCGTGTTGTTTCACTTTGGTCCAAGGGATTACCTACTTCTTTGGACTTGTTCTAATTAGCATATTGATGTGCCAAACTAGGTGTGAATACTCAGGAACAAAATGCTTGTAGAATTCTACCATATAACCAAGGAACTGCACAACATTGCAAAGTTCTTAGGTATAAGTCAATTTTGCGTGATCTCCATTTTTTTAGTTTCCACTCAAACTCCTTCTCTATTAATGACAAAGGCAAGGTAGTGAATGGTGGTCATGGCAAATGAATACTTGGAAAATTTTACATGCAACTCATATATGCAAAGTGTCTACCATACTTATTGAAAATGTTAAAGGTGCTCATCCCATGACTTGTTAAAAATCACAATATCATCAAGGAACACAGCCACAAATTGATTCAAGAAGGGTCTGAGTACATCATTCATTAGTATTATAAATGTTTTTGGGGCATTCATGAGAGCAAATGGCATCACCAACCATTCAACATTCTTTGTCTCACTTTGAATGTTATCTTCCAAACATCTTTAAGGTGGATTCAAATTTGAAGATATCCTATCTCGAGAACATTCTTAGTGAAGTAATAAGCTCCTTTAAGTTGGTCTAAGAGGTCATTGGTATGTAGTAGTGGATATTGATTCTTTACTATTATATTTTTTAGGACTCTATAATTTATGCAAAGATGTCATGTGCCATATTTGTTAGGAACTAAGACTGTAGGGTTGTTGCATGGAGAAAAACTTGGTTAATTTGTTCTTGCATCTTCGGGCTCTTGTGTTTGTTAGTGAATCTCATCATTCTCCCACAAGGATTTGTAGTACAGTGGACCATTGGGTAGTGGTGATCCTTGAACAAGGTCAATTTTGTGTTGCATTTGATAGTGCATTGGAAATCCCCTTGGATCCTTGAATAGGTCATTACATTCTTTCTCTATTACATCAAGTTGTGTCCATTATTGAACATTTTGTTTACTTATCTTCTATGTTTTAACAGAGATGTTCTAGTGGAACCTAGTTTCCTTGTTGGTTTGGCTATGAGGAGAACAAACTTATGAGAATGAGCAATTATCTTCCTAACTTGCTTGGCTAAAATAAGTTGCATCATTTGGAATAGGGAGGGTTCTTGGATAGTGTATGTACAACTTGCCACTTATGTGGTCTAGATTCATACTTCGTATGGTGATCCCAAATGTAGGGTCATCCAAGGATGGAATAACATACCTCTAATGGATCCATATGACACGTGACTTCATCTAGTATTGGTTGAAGTATATATAGCATTTTGTAATGTTTCTTGAGAATACCTTCTTAACCCTTCTACATCCATCCAAGAGGATAGGGATGAAGGTGACAAAAAAATGTCAAATTCAATATTCTTCCTGATTTTGGATAGATGATGTTTTGTTGTCTAGCACTATCAAGAATAACATGCACAATTTATCCTTTCACCCAAAACGATGTGAAATATCCTTTCGTGTTCTTCTTCCTCCTTTGGTGCACCAATAGGTACTTGCATAACTTGCATTGTTGCTAGGAAGGTCTTATTTTAGGGTGGCTCATGTTGAGACATAACACTCTAGGATAGTTGCACCGATGTTATCATAGGATCGCCTTAATTGACTACAAGACATGGGGGACATTTTGAATTTATCTCAATGTTATGACTTCTTTCTGTGACAATGGTTCTCTTATGCACTATGTAAAGTTCTTTTGAATGGGAGGATTATTGGTGATGATCATACTGCATTTTGGAGGGAGGATTCTTGGGACCGTTAATGCATTGGGATCTTTGTGGTTGTTTATTTTGCTTCCAATGGACTTTCCCTTAACCTTGTATGCAACGGGCTTAGACTAGGTGATTTTGTATTAGCTTGAACGTATGCCTTTTGTGGTTGCCCTTTGTTGTGGTTTTTTAACTTCTCTTCCAACTTTGTTGCATATCACTATGCATCTCCCGATGTATTAATGGTTGAGAATTCCATTTATTCTTTCAAATATCAATACAAACATTCTTTAAATTTCATTCAACATTCAAGGTTTTAGTCATTTACCTTACTTGGCATTTATGATATTCTACAATGAAATGTGGAACTAGCTTACTTTATTTTATACACAATCGATGCCACGATATGTATTCATCATCAAGGTGTCCCACTGGGTAGAAAATGTGATTTTAGCATTGTCGTGAAATCACCCCATGTGGTTATGGGTTGTTGGTTTACTTCTCTTTGTTGAGTGAATGATTCCCACCAAAAAATGGCATTTGGGGAAAACTTGAGAGTAGAAATGCAATCTTTTCTTCATTTGTTAATCGATATACAACGAAGTATGCTTCCAAATGTTGCAATCATTAGTCTAGGGATTTTTGCATCATTTTCACTTTAAATAGTGGAATGCCAATAGTTACCTTTACTTTCAATGGATTCCATCCTCTGAATGATGCATTGGTTTCATGATGGGAATTTTGACGACGATTGTCTACATAGAATCTATGCATAAAGTATGTAAACTGGTTGTTCATTTCTCCTTTTTGTCTTCATAGCAATCTATTTATGATGTTTTGTACCTCTACGACAAGGGTACCCACTTTTTCTCCCATGGTATTGTTGCTTCAACATGTAGGAAGGTATTCAAAGATGGATGATGGAATCACCCCAAAATTTCTATATGTCAAGTGTGTCCAAACTAATGACATTCTCAATATAATCACAAAATAATGATGAGGATTATAGGTGCAAATTCTTTGTGGAAAAGTGAAGGATACAAACTTTAAAATCTTATACTAATTGACATGATTCCCAAGGTGAATTAGAGGAAAGACCATCGAAGAAATGACAAACCTATAACTGACATGGACAAAATTGGAAATAAATACAAACATATATGCAATTAATAGAACATGGACAACATCTAGTTATTAACTGCAAAGGAAATATTACAATCTGGTCCTTATCATGGTAGATATCCTGAAGAAGAAAGCATTAAGTATGCTAAGTATAAATTGTGCACCGCCCCTTGGAGCACCTAATGTATTTATAATGAAGGGAGTCAATTACATCAAAATGAAAGAAACCAATTTAGTTTTTCCATAGTGGTTCCTATTTCTGGAAGTCGAATAGGTCTTTAGAGTGAATTGTCACATTGTTGGGCAAGTTGGTGCACCTCTAGGTAATGTCTTGGCTCCAAGCATTTGTCTTGTGCATGGAAAGTGAGTATAGAGTGTGCGTGGTCCTAGAGGGATTGTATTAGGTGGGCTAAGTCCACAAGCTTATGGAGGGCATTGGAAGCATGTTGAATATTCAAGTAGGTGTTGGAAGCATGTTGATCTTGCCATTTCCAAACAATATGATCATTATGCCCATCATTTTCTAAACCTTTGAACACTTTTCCACTCCTTTGTTGTTATCAAACAACAAACCCCCCACAATATCACCATAATTCTCATACCATAAAAATCCCCATTGACTTATCCTTCCAAAACTTCCCTTTCCTTGACCCTCTCATTCATTCACCACCCCATTTGTTAAGCCTCGGTTTCAACACATTTTTTCGATGACCATTTCGCTTATTATAATTAATTTCTTCTTTATCATTTTTGCAATTATCATTTATATCACCATATATCACCCATATTGTTCATTTCCACTTCAGACCAACTTCATGAGGTATATGATCGTGATTTTATTATTTTCCCATGTTTTGATGGTTGCCTATGGAAGATTTTGTGATTTCCTAACTATTTGCGAAACTCTTGTTGTTCTTGTTGCATTTTTCAGAATTTCGGTAGCAGTGACCTTCAAAATTTTGGTAGTAGGTATCTTCAGAAATCTGGTAGCGCTTCCATGTTCTAGATGGTTGTTGTAACATTCCTCGTTACCAATATGCTATGATACCATTTTGTAACGTCCCCCGTTACCAACACTAACAAAATGCTTGGATACCACTTTGTAACATCCCCAACTTATTGTTGAGCAATGTCACTCCAAAAATCTAGTGCGCAGATTCTACACTATACGTTAATCCGCGCAGAAGCACGTGAGGTAACACACACGATCCTAAGTTGGATCATGCCACGCAAAATTTCCTCTTCAGACACCAGTTATAACAACAGAATTAACACATAGTACAACTACGCACACAATATTACTACGCGGGTAACCACTCTGAACACATGAATACTACTGCGCACGCAACCATTCTGGTGTTGCATGCAAATTCAATTATCCTTGTGCATAGGGATTTGCTTCCTCATGCACACAATGAATCCAGCCTCTTTTGAGCATGGATTATTTCCCTGCGTGCACAACAATTCTAGCATTGCCTCGAAACTCATGACCATTAATACAAAGTTAACTAGCGGGAAAACTTAATGATTGTCATACTCTACATGTACGATAATAATTACTGAATACAACATCATGCTTACATGTACAAAAAACATCATACAAAATAATGAAAATTAAGTTTATGCAACATCATACAGGAAATAAACCCATATCAGACATAGATAATTAAGCACATAGTAATTAGACAAGCACATAAAGGAAATTTGTGTTTTATAAAGAGTCATTAATTGCACATAGAGCTCATACATTCCTCCCATCCATAGACTCGGTTGCTCATGTCAGGATAAGGTCTGATAATCAACTAAATTGCTCAGTCCAAGGTGCCCGATTGTTGCAACTAGCCTATAGTCTCTCATTCCCCACATGCATGTCCTACCCCAGGAAGTGTGCCCCTTCTCTGCTCAACAGTTCCTCGGATGCCCCACTCCCCTTCCAAGGCTTCAACAATAGACCGAACATGAAGTATTAGAGCCCTATAACTAATGCCTAGTGAACCAAAGAAAAATTCCTAGCAAATCTCTCACCTGGAGAGAATTCTCATGGGCCTAACAACCCGCCTCTTCGACAACAAATATCTCACTTGGAGAGAATGCTCATGAGCCTGACAACCTATATCTTCAACAACAAATATGGTTACAATATGGAAAACCCCTTTACAATTTTTTCTCTACATATAAGGTAGTCTTTAAGATGGTTTGATCCTTGAAGAATATGAAAATGAATGAATTCCCCCCAAAAGATTGAGTTCTCACCCAAAAATACACTAAGGTTCAACCATATATTTGCATGCTCATAACTGGACACTTGTCAAGCTTTAACTACTTGTGACTCGTTCACATCCCTCGAGAACTTAGGATAAATAAAAATCCATAAATTATACTTTTTGGAAATATTAATAAATTATTCCCTTGAACTTAAGCCCCCCTTTTCCCTTTTCGGTGGAGTTTATCCCTTCGTCTCTTTTCGTCTGATTGGTTTGCCCACAACGATGTGATATTATTAATAATTTGAGTGTGATTACATTTTACAAGGATAGGTGCATTGGCCTTTCTGCATCCTGGTTCACCAGCCCAATAACCACACACAGGCTCTCTGGCCTCAAATCCTTACATACATACACACACACACACATATATATATAACTTCAACCTATTCGCACTTCAAGGTAATCCCCGTGCACTCACTCAGGTACGTGCACACTATGGAATGTATGCACCCTTCCCTTGATGTGCAATCCATGCACACTTACTCAGGTACATTCAACACTATGGAATGTGCATGCTCTTTCTTTGGAAAACAATCCTCGTGCACTACTTAGGTGCACACAAACTAGACCAAAAATTGGTGCCAAAGGCTCACCAACCTATATGTACATTTACAATTTCAAGTGCGCACAAAATTGAACCAACACTTGGTACCATTGGCTCACCAGCCTAAATGTTTATTTATAATTTTAGGTGCACACAAAACTGAACCAACACTTGGTGCCAACGGCTCACCATCCTAAATGTATCTTTACAATTTCATTTACAATTGGGTTTTGATTAGGGATATTGCATTTCCCTCCCCCTTATTTATGTACTATCCTTAGTGAATTATATACACATGTGCATACAAAAGCTTCAAAAGTCTTCAAAAATATATGGGTATTATGCCCACATAGCATCCTCACACTCCCAAGTTGCATCCTCGGGATCGTACGAGGTCCATTGGACCTTTACTAGCTCCATGGCTCGATTCCAGCGCTTTTTGATTTTTCGATCCAATATGCAAATTGGTCGCACTCGAAAATCGCCTTGCAGTTCCACCTAAATCACATTCCAATCAATGACATGATTAGCACCAGGTACGTACTTTTTGAGCAAAGATACATGGAAAACATTATGAATACACAAGGATGCAGAAAATGCAAGCATATATGCGACAGGACCAATCCTCTCTAGGATTTCAAATGGCCCACAGTAGCGTGTTTCCAGCTTAGAACAATTTCCCAACTTCAAGGAATTGTGTCTTGCTTTTACTTTCAAGAACACATGGTCACCCACTTTAAACTCTCTGGTGGTTCTACCTTTATCTATGCATATTTTCTTCCTATCTCGGGCAGACTTTAGATTTTTCCTTATCCTAACCATATGCTCTTCCATTTCCCAGAGCAGATATGGCCCAACCACTATGCGATTTGTTGGGTTGTCCCAACTCACTAGTGAGTTTCACTTTCTGCCATAAAGTGACTCTAACGGGCTCATCTTTAGAGATGTTTGATACCCATTGTTATAAGTGAACTCGAACAAAGGTAAATATTTTTCCCACTGTGTTAGTTTGTCCATCACATACACTCTTAGCATATCTTCTATCACTTGATTACCCTTTCAGATTGCCCATTTGATTCAGGCTAATATGTTGTGCTAAAATTTAGATTTGTCCCAAATTCTTTCAATATCCCTCTCCAAAAATTTGATTTGAACTTGGGATCTATGTCAGACATAATTGTCTTAGGTACAACATGCAACTTAGCAATTTCTCTCATGTATATATCAGCGATGTTGCCCGCCTTTGTGAGTTGATTTCATTGGAATAAAATGGGAAGCTTTAGTAAGCTTGTCCACTACTACCATAATAGAATCATGTTGCTTAGCAGTCCTAGGAAGCTTAGTAATGAAATCCATGGTCACAGCTTCCCACTTCCACTCGGGAATGGGAAAAGGTTGTAGCAAACTAGTTGGACATTTGTGCTCAGCCTTGACCTTTTGGCAATCAAGGAACCTAGCAATAAAACCAACAACCTCGTTTTCATGTTGGCCAATAGTATTGTTTTTTTACTGTTGCAATCGTCTTTTGGTAGCTTGGGTGTCTAACATAAGGAACTTTATGCATCTCAGACAATAACAAATTTTTCAACTCCTGAACATTTGGCACATAAAATCTACGCCTATACATGAGGATTCCATCCTCTTTTAGCTCATAACCTTCAAATTTATGTCGCAATTTACATTGTCGTAAATTTTCCTTTACGTCCACGTAGTGTTGGTATGATTTGGAATACTCTAAAATTTGATCACTCAAATATGATTTGTACATGCTAATGGTTGTAGCATGCATCTCATGTACCCTCTTGCTGAGTGTGTCAGCCACCTTGTTCTCCTTTCCTTTGATATGCTTGATATCAAAGTCATACTCACTACGGAATTACAATCATCTGCTTTTTCTAGCATTTAAACTTGGTTGTCCAAACAAATATTTCATATCACTGTGGTTTGTCCTCGAATCGAATCATTTCCCCATGAGGTAGTGCCTCCAAATATTCAAGGCATGCACTAAGGGTGCCAATTCCAAGTCATGAGTAGCATAGTTCCTTTCTTGCTCTTTTAATTTCATTGATTCGTAGCACACCACATGCCCATTCTGACAAAGGACTCCACCAAGCCCTTCCTTGCATGCATCCGTGCATGCAACTAAGTCTTCATTAGGATCAACAATTCTCGAAATTGATGCACTTGTCAACAAACTCTTCAAGTGTTGGAAACTCCTTACACAATCTGGAGTCCATTCAAATCACACACCTTTCTTTTGCAAGGATGTAATTGGATATGCAATTTTTGAGAAACCTTCGATAAACCTTTTGTAGTACCCTACAATTCCCATGAGGAATCTCACCTCTGCAACATTCCTTGGTGTTGTTCATCCTTCAATGGCTTTTATCTTCTTTGGGTCCACAACTATCCCTTCCTCTGAAATTATATGACCCAAGTAATGGATCTTCCTTTGGTAGAATGAGCACTTGCTCAAATTTGCATACAACTGATGTTCTCTCAATACTTGCAGCACCATCCTCAAGTGTTGCTCATGTTCGTATTCAGACTTTGAGTAAATAAGTATGTCGTCTAGAAACACAATGATAAACTTATCTAAGTATTCTTTGAAAATACCATTCATTAAACACATGAAAACAACTGGTGGATTTGACAACCCAAATGGCACTACAATGAACTCATAATGTCTATACCTTGTTTTGAAACCAGTCTTGTTGATGTATTCTTCATTAAGTCTCACTTCGTCATATCCAGATATGATATCAATCTTTGAAAATATATGTGTGCCCCTCAATTGGTTGAAGATGTCATCTATCCTTGGTAGAGGATACTTGTTCTTTATTGTTACTTCGTTCAACTGTCTAAAGTAAATACAAAGCCTCAACGTACCATCCTTCTTCTTCACAAACAATATCGGGCACCCCAAGGTGACACACTTGGGTGTATATACCCCTTCTTCAGAAGCTCTTCAAGTTGCATCTGCGATTCCTTCAACTCTAGTGTACTCATCCTATAAGGAGTCTTGGATACGGGGGTTGTTGTATGCATCAAATTTATAGAGAAATAAATATCTCTTTTCGGTGGAAACCCCAATATTTCTTTAAAGACATCTTCAAATTCTTTTAGTACTGCATAGTCTTCAACATTTCGCACTTTGTCCTTAGGTGCCTTCTCCATGTGCGTTGCAAATGCTTGGCACCCCTTCCTATATTTTTTCTTCAATTGCAAGGTTGAAACTTCTCTAATAGTTACATCTCTTGGAATGCCTCGAACTGTTCTTAAATTTCCTTCCTCATCCAAGCAAGTATGCCTTTATTGTAACAATCTAGAATGACATGATGCTAGTCCAACCAATCCATACCAATGAGGCAATCATGAGAGCCCAAAGGTCTGATATTCAAATCAGCTTTTGTGCTCATCCCATTCATGTCCATTGGACATGCCTTAACCATCTCATTAATTTTCCTTTTTTCCCATGTATCTAACTACACCAACCAAGGTTTTCCAAGCTTGCTTCTTGGCAATTGCAATCTTTCCAGCATCTTAGGATCTAGATAACTATAACTAGCTTCTGAATCAATTAAAATAGCAATGGGTTGGTCATTAATCTTACATTATACTTCAATCATGTGCGACTCAAACTCAACTTGCTTGTTATCCATGGTTGCGTAGATCCTTGGTACTTTTATGCCCATGTCTTCAATTGTCGCAGCTTGTTGTACATTGTGAACAATCCTCACTTCTTCAACTCTATGAGGGCAATCTTTGTAGATGTGTTCTCCCCCACAACCCCAACATTGAATAGGTGGTTGCCTTGGTCCTTGCCCCATTGTCTCAGTCATTTTGGGCTCCTCAAGAGTTGGTTATCCTTGAGAAGTATTTCTAAAAAATGGGGGCTCGATCCCCTTTTTCATCTGTTCCATCTTGCTTTTGTTCTTGTCTTCCCAAGCCTTTTGGGAAGTTGGTTTTCCCCTTTGTTGATCATAAAGACATTTAGCTCGCCTTATGGTTTCCCCCAATGTCTTGGTGTCATCATATTGTATCTTGTCATTGATAAATGATGGTATCCCACTCAGGTACCTCTGAATTTTAACTTGCTCATCCTTGATTTATGCAACATATTTCAGCAGTTCTAAGACTCTTCTTTCATACTCATCTATTTTCATACTCCCAATCTTGAGTTCAAAGAAATCCTTCATTTTCTTGTCATAGTATCGCTTGGTTAACTATTTCTTTTAAAAATACCTTTTAAACTCCCTCCAAGTAACCTTCTTCGCATCAATGTGTTGCACTTGCATGAACTGATCTGACGCAGACTATGCCTCTGCCTCGGCCAGAGTCTCTGCGCTGACCTCCCGGTCTTAAGGATCGTTCTAATTTCACCTTCGAGTCGAAGTGGCTCTTTCGATTCCTTACTGGAATCTCTGTTAAAACCCAATCCACAGGTCCTTCCTTTACCCCTGTCACGGCTTCTGTACATGCCTGATCTCTCCCCGACAGAAATTTCGGGTTTCGAGGTTTTCTGATTCCCCTTGTCGAGAACCTCGATCTTCTTGATCTCTCGATCTCCGATATGCCAATTTGTCGAAATGGATTTAACTTCGGTTAGCCCCCTGGGCTATACCTTTGGTCCACATGACCTCCCCTTATATGACCACAGTCCTATGTCTTTCGCAATTTCGGGCTTTCAAATGCTGAAACGCATGGACACTTTGTCCTCAAGATTCCCGATCCTCCGAATCCTGATTTCCCGAAATGGCTTCCCTTTCGGGATTTTCCCGAAAGCCTAGATTGTTGCCACGCGTCCCCTCAAGATGGACGATCCACATTCATTTTGCGATTTTAGACTTCGCGGTTCCGAAATGCGTGTACTTCCTGTTCTCAAGATTCGCGAAACGTCGAATCTTGATATGCCGATGGACTCTCCCCTTTCGGGATTTTTTCCGAAGGCCTCGATTTCTGCCACGCATCCCTTCAAGATGGACGGTCCACATCCATTTCGAGATTTCGCGAAATCAAATGCCAAAATGTCCCGACATCTTGTCCCTTTGATCTCCGAAATTCCAAACTCCGAAATGTCGATGGCTCCCGATCTCCGCCATGTGTCCTGACCGATGGACAGCTCAGATCTGTTTTGGGGTTTTCATCCTGGAGATTCCTGATCTCCTGTCCTCAAGACTTCCAATATCCCGATTTCTGAAATCTCGATAAGCCAACTCTTTCGAGACTTTCTTCTCCCTGTTCACGAAGGCTTAACTCCCTCGCAACTCCGGTCAGATCCGACCGCTGACGGGTATTCTAAGAAAGATCTGACGGTTCAGATCTCCTCTTCCTGTGCGCTCCTCCTGCTGCTCCCTGGACATAGAAATTTCAATGGTCCAGAATCTATCGGCTCATCCAGCGGCAGCTGTGCTCCCTCCTGAGCTTATGCGATTTCTTCCAAGACTTGGAAGATTTCTCCAAGACTAAAGGCCTCGACCTTTGCCTTTCCTATGTGAGCTCCACGAATCCGAGTCCTCGCCTACGCTCTCAACGACGTTGTTCCTTCTGATCTTCTTTCCTCGAATCCTCAAAGGATTATGACGTCTGCACTCCTACAGAGTCTTCACATACACATAAAGTTGTTATCCGTCCTGATCTTTCCTGTAGCTTCGACCTCCAAGGAAACTCGTCCTTTTTCCTTTCTCCATCAAATGGCGAATTGGGATGCCCTCCTGGCTATCCTTCACTCAAGCAACCTCTTGCTGAGACTTTCAGGGTGTTCAACAACCCTATGAAGGTCCTTCTCCTTGGACTCTTCTTCAATCAAGAACTCAAAGAGTTATTTTCCTTGTGCTTGTCTGCACACTGTCTCAATGCCCACCTGGCAGAGTATTTCCTTACAGAATGTCCAATAGTTTTGTCTTCTTCTGTGTACTCCTTACACCTGCTCAATGCCCTCCTGGCAGAGCTCTCAGAATCCTTAGCGATTCTAGTTCTCCTGTCTGAACTCACAACAGAGTTCTTCTCAATGCATCATTATGCATGTGTTCAATGCCCACTTGGCAGAGCTTCACATAACTCCTCAGAGATTTTGTCTGCAACTCTATTCTTCTCCACAACCTTGCCTTCTGAGGTGTTCAGCAACCTCATAGTTCTTCTCCTGAGTTGTTGATTTCAGCTATTGTGCCCACCTGGCACGTCTTTGTCTGAATCTGCAGAGTTCAGAAGTGCTTCTGTGCACTGGTATTCAGAGACTGCAGTACTCTGTCACACCCTCCTGGCATGAAACCTCAAAGAACCTCTCAAACCTGAAATCAAAACAACTCTCTGCAAATGCATAACCATAACATACATTCACAGCATATAAAGAACACTCACAGACATTCATTTAACACAGAAATATGTAGGAAAAATTGTTGTTTATATTAAAATGGCAAATGCCTGTTTACAATGGTGTTCCTGAGCATGGCCTGTAACAAGGTCTCGGCTCCTTCTCTTCTTCTCTCTACTCGAAGACTCTCTACCATTACCAACTCTCCCTCTCTACTAACTCTCTCCAAAATGAGATCGAAATTGATCTTTTACATGAGGGGGCTCTTTGAGCTCTTCCCTCCAATCTACCTACCCTATTCAATAGCATTGAATGGGTTGTCTAGTCCACAAATCGGATCTAGATCTCAGCCTTATAAGCATTAAGGCCTACCTACTCTAATGCCTTCACAAAGGCATGGCTCCATGGCTCAACAACCTACAACATTAATTACATTCAAATTCAAAATTGAAGATGAGGGTTGTGCCTCTCTTCAGCCTTGAATGCATGTGCTGACGTGGCTGGCTGGCTGGCTGACTGACGTGAAGAGATGATCCTGCATCATACTCCTCAGCTACAAAAATTCATGAGCTCCTGCTCATGAGCTTCCCATCTCAGCTTGTTGAAATCCTCCTGGATCCCAAACAAATTTCTGGAGTTGTTCATCTACTCCATCTCCTTGCTGCTGCTACTTCTGCTTCTGCACTGTTGTTGTTGCTTCTTTCCTTCTGCTCAGCCTCTCCTTGCTGATAGTTTCTGCTGACCAGATCATCAGCCCCCTGATCATGTCGATCACTTCGTCCAACTACTCCCATGGGTGGCTCTGTTCATGCAGTCTCCCCAGCTGCAAATTTTTTCTGGAAATGGGTAGATCATTGTGATCTCCCATGCCTTCTTCATCTGCTACCAACTTCACTTGTTGGATGTGCATGCTCTGCACCTTAACCCTTCTCTCCAGAGCTTCAATCTGTTCACATAGATCAACAAAGCTAATGTTGTCTGCCTCTTCCTCTTCTTCTTCTGCAAACTCCCAGGTTGCAATCTTTTCAGTTTCCTAGCTGAAAATATTGAGCCATTCCTCGGAATGCTCATCATCCTCTTCTACTTCTTGGGCAGCTTCAGATACCTGCTCCAATTCTTCTTCCCTGACAGTCTCAGTTAGCTGTCCTTCTTTTGTTGTTGTTGCCTTATCAACCGCAACGTAGATTTTTGTCTCCTCTTGGGAAAGTGGTAGGAATATTTCGATTCCCCCTATCATCAGAAGATTTCTCCGATCTTCCTCCTTTGTCAGCTGCACCTGTTGATCCAAACTCACCTCTGAGTTTATGAGACTCTCAGATAGTCTCATCTGTTCATCCCTGCCCACCTGGCAATATGGGATTTTCCTACTGCTTCCTCGGCAGACTATGAGATCAATCGATCCCATCTTCATTAGCACCCCTTGCTGAATTGAACTCACCTCCGAGTCCATGAGACTTTCAAACAATCTCGTATTCTTATCTCTACCTACCTAGAAATTTGAGATGCTTCCACTGCCCTCCTGGCAGTTCTTGCGATCTTCAACTGATCCCATTTCATTCTCTTCACCGAGAATTTTCCCAGTCTCTGGTTTACATATCTGAACCATCTCCTCAGGTCCGTCGAGGTTTTCAGTATGCCTCAACCATCCTTTTAACAGCTTACGCTGTCCTCTAGCCATCAACTCCTTGACTGGCCAATTTACCTTCGGCTTCCTCATGGGCCATTCATATACCCATCTTGACTTGGCTTTCTGCTGCATCCATAATGCAAGCCTTTCTATGTCCGCCTTTATATCAGCGAGCTCTTTATCTATTTCTGCAAGATTTTATGCTTTGCTCTTCCTCCCAGCAGACCTACGGCCTTCAGTAGCCATGTTGTTGTCTATGTCTTCCCTCCTGGCAAATCTGTTGCTCACTCCTGCAAACCTGAGTGCTTCAGCCTCTTCTACAGTCCTGCTGACTGTCTTCTCGATTGTTGCCTACCCGCGAACAATCACCACAGAGTCTTAAGCAACCCTGTCTTCTTTTGCCTCGCTTCACCTGAAATATACAAGTGAAGTCTAGCTCTGATACCACTTGATGTGTGTATCAGAGTGCTCTCCTTCTCCGACTTCCCTTGCCTAAAATATACAAGCAAGAATCAGGCTCTGATACCAAACTTGACGCAGACTATGCCTCTGCCTCGGCCAGAGTCTCTGCGCTGACCTCCTGGTCTTAAGGATCGTTCTAATTTCACCTTCGAGTTGAAGTGGCTCTTTCGATTCCTTACTGGAATCTCTATTAAAAACCCGATCCACAGGTCCTTCCTTTACCCCTATCACGACTTCTGCACATGCCTGATCTCTCCCCGATAGAAATTTTGGGTTTCAGGGTTTTTTTATTCCCGTTGTCGAGAACCTCAGTCTTCTCGATCTCCCGATCTCCGATATGTTGATTTGTTGAAACGACTTTAACTTCGGTTAGCCCCCTGGGCTATACCTTTGGTCCACATGACCTCCCCTTATATGACCACAGTCCTATGTCTTTCGCAATTTTGGGCTTTCAAATGCCGAAACGCATGGACACTTTGTCCTCAGGATTCT
>ML794063.1:4546-30052 GCA_009831015.1 Picea engelmannii
AGGAAAGTGCAAGTGACCTAGAAGATGCTTTTAAGGAAGCTACTTGGAGAGTATAAATAAGAGGCAAGGCTCTCTCATTTTAAACACACTTGAGAATATTGAATATCTATAGGTGTCTGAGGTAACCAAGGATATATAATCCTAATTTTTGATGGAAGGTGAAGAAAAGAAGGCCGAAATGCAAGGAGGATAAATTCTTTTGATGGTGCTTTCTAAGGTATGTTATTTACGGGTCATCTCACCATTTTCGCTATAACTTTTTTTTTATAACGATTCAGACCATGATATTTCTATTCCATTGAGAGAACATACCCAATTATGTGTTTTAAAAAATTCATCTTGTGGGTCGTTGTATTTTGGGAGTTACACTCCGTGGAAAATAGGGTTTGTGGCTAGTCCTGAAACTAGTCAAAAACAGGTGTTTTCAGTAAAAATGTCATAACATATTCATAACAGATCCAAATTCTATGAGACCAATTTTTTTGGTTAGGGTATAATATGTAGTATGATGTGTAGCATTTTTATATCAATTCAATGAACATTTCGTGTAGGGCACGCTCTACAAGGTCACTCTCTAGAATAAGTCAGAATTCACCAAGGTATGCCATTTTTGCTATAACTCCTTTTTTGAGAGGTTCCAAGTAGTGACACATGGAGGAATTGAATAAAACATATTGAATAAAATTGTATATCAGTTTCATATCTTTATACATTATAGGTTCAAATTTATGATTACTTCAAGTTAGGGTTGTTGACTAATCCAAAACTAGGCATGTTAGACTAAAGAAACGTTTGATGAAAATGATAGTCTCTTGTTGTTAAAGTTAAGGAAGATTTGCAGGAATATGATCATATACACCAGGTCTATTATAGATCTATAAATAATATTTGGATGATGAAATTGAAGAGGTATTTTGGTTGAGGTACATGTTGAGTACATGATTGAGACAAGTAGTTGATGAGTTGTCACATACATCAGGTGTATAGTTTATGATGTTGGTACATATTGATGAGCCATAGTTGATGAGTAGTTGACACATGATTGGTACATACTTGGTACATGGATGGATGCACTTGTTTATGGTACATGTTGATTACATGTTGGTGCATGGTTGATGCACTTCTTTATGGTGCAGGTTGATTACAGGTTGACGTATAGGTTGATGCATGGTTGATGCATGGTTCAGTTTTATTGGTACAGGTTTACAGTGGTATATCTCACAGTGATAGTGTGGCAGTGGTTCAATCATTCTACTTCTACTTCAGGGTGGTAGGACGGGGCAAGGACAGGTGGTTGTAGCCACCTTCCGGTTGTAGCCAGAGAACATAGGGGGTTGTAACCTCCTTCTTGTTGTAGCCAGAGAATTTAGGAGTTGGATATTCCCTCAGGTTGTAGCCTGAGAAAATAGGGGGTTGGAGCCTCCTTCCAGTTGCAGATGGAAAACAAAGGAAGTTGGTGCTTCCAATGAATGTAATTCTTCAAGACATATAAGAAAAATCATTATGTGGTTTTCTCCCGTTTTGAGTTTCCTCATAAAACATTGGTGTACTATGTATGTGTGTGATTGTTTATTTCTTACTACTCATTATTGGATAACAGTTCTACATTGATATAACATATGAAAAAAAAGGATTATAATTACGTTATTACTGGTTCACCCCCCCTATTAGTAATCCAACAATTGGTATTAGAACAGGTTCCTTTAGAAATCAGTTTAACCACTGAAAGGTAGATCATGGAGAGTACCAACTCATATATAAATGGAATACCACAGTTTGATGGACAACAATATTCTTTTTGGAGCATAAGGATGAAGACATATATACAGAAATAGGGATTTCAAGTTTGCCAATCAATTGTAGATGGATACACAACACCAACAGTTCCACCAACAAATGACAAAGTAGTGAAACTCAGTGAGAATAATTCCAAAGCCAAAAATGCACTTCTGAATGGTCTCAGTGATACAGTATTCACCAAATTTTCACATTGTAAATCTACTAAAGAGATTTGGGACAAGCTTTGAAATATTTATGAAGAAGATTCAAAAGTCAATGAAGAAAAGCTTCAAATTTATAGAGGTCAGTTCGAACAACTAAAAATGAAGGAAGATGAAGATATCACAGCCTAGTTCTTACGAGTCGATGAAACAATGAATGCAATCATAGGATTGGGAGAAGAAATTGAAGAATCTGTAATTGTTCAAAAGGTAGTAAGATCTCTTCCTATGAGATTCAACCCTAAGATATCAACACTATAAGAAAGATCGGATCTAAACTCAATAAGAATGGACGAACTTCATGGAATCTTCACAGCATATGATATGAGAACTGAACATAAATATCTAGATCTAAAATAAGAAACCTTCAAATCATCCAAAAGATCAAAGAAAAAGAAAAAGGAACAAGAAGAATATAGCAGCAACAACGACATCTTGGAAGATGATGAAGAAGTGGCCAAGTTCATCAAAAGATTGAACAAGGGAACCAACGGTAGGTATAGAGGTAAGCTTCCTTTAATTTGTTTTAATTGTTATGGTATTGGTTATTTTGATAACAAATGTCCTCATAAGAAAAAGAGAAATGATGAAGGTTACTCAAAAGGCAGACAAACATATAAAGGGGGAGATTGTTGATTAAGGTTGGTTGTCATTAATGTCAACCCTTCAAGAAAGTCTTGTAGCACAAAGGTTTGGGTAATGGAACCAATATTGTTTGATTAAATATGACTCATTATTGTTTTTTCATGGTTGATAAGAAGCAAATATGGATGAACTCCAAAGTGGTCCCCTTATGGTAAAATCCCTCACGGGAAGACGCTTTGTAGAGTAAGAGAACCCATCTTTTATGGTGAAATAATGAGATGAAGGACAATAAATTTAGTAAGGAAACTATCCTATATGGATAGTTCTTGTCATTCCATTTTCGGTGGTATGTAGAACCTCACATAACTCCTCATGGTTAGAGAGTTATGACCATGTGAAGTTGGAGAACCCAGGTTTGGGTAATGGACCCAAGTTTGTTTGATGGATAACAATATGATTTTCGATATATTTGAAGGTAATACTATTCTATATGGATAGTACATGTCATTCCATTTCTGGTGGTATGTGAAATGTCACATATCTCCTCACAGTTTGAGAGTTATGGCCTTACAAAGTTGGAGGACCCTCATATGTCATCTAGAAGCCCCAAAAGGTCAAAGCAGTCAAAGTGGTTTAAGAGATTTTAAAAGGTAAATAATAAATTGAATTTATGAGTGTATTATAATTAAAAGTGAATATAAAACAAATTATTTCAATAATAAATTTAATGGAGAAATTAGAAGTGGGTTAACCCTAAAATAAGGAAAGTGGGCCAAGTGACCTAGAAGATGTTTTTAAGGAAGCTACTTTGAGAGTATAAATAAGAGGCAAGGCTCTCGCATTTTAAACACACTTGAACATATTGGATATCTATAGGTGTTTGAGGTAACCAAGGATATCTAAGCCGAATTTCTAAGGGAAGGTGAAGAAAAGAAGGCTGAAATGCAAGGAAGGATAAATTCTTTTGATTGTGCTTTCTAAGGTATGTTATTTACAGGTCATCTCACCATTTTCGCTATAAATTTTTTTCTATAATGATTCAGACCATGAATTTTTTATTCCATTGAGCAAACATACCCAATTATCTATGGTAAGAAATTCAACTTGTGGGTCATTATATTTTGGGAGTTACCCTCCGTGGAAAATAGGGTTTGTGGCTAGTCCTGAAACTAGTCAAAAATAGTTGTTTCGGGTAAAAACATCATAACTTCTTCATATAAATTTTAGATAAATTCAATGAATATTGCGTGCAGGGAATGCTCTACAAGGTTGCTCTCTAGAATAAGCCAGAATTCAGCAAGGTATTCCATTTTTTCTATAAATCCTTTTCTGAAAGGTTCCAAGTAGTGACACATGGAGGAATTGCATAAAACACATTGAGAAACATTGTGTATCAGTTTCAGATATTTATACATTATATGTTCAAAATTATTATTACTTCAAGTTAGGGTTGTTGACTAATTCAAAACTAGGCATGTTAGACTAAAGAAAAGTTTGATGAAAATGCTAGTCTCTTGTTGTTAAAGTTAAGGAAGGTTTGCAGGAATGTGATCATATGCACCAGGTCTATTACAGAGCTACAAATCATATTTGGATGATGAAATTGATGATGGATTTTGGTTGAGGTACATGTTGAGTACATGGTTGAGACAAGTAGTTGATGAGTTGGCACATACATGAAGTGTAATGTTGATGACGTTGGTACATATTGATGAGTCATAGTTGATGAGTCATAGTTGATGAGTAGTTGACACATGATTGGTACATACTTCGTACATGGTTGGATGCACTTGTTTATGGTACATATTGATTATAGGTTGGTGCATGTTTGATGCACTTGTTTATGTTACAGGTTGATTACAGGTTGAGGTACAGGTTGATGCATGGTTCATATTTATTGGTACAGGTTTACAATGGTATATCTCATAGTGATAGTGTGACAGTGGTTCCATCATTCTACTTCTACTTTAGGGTGGTAGGACGGGGCAAGGACATGTGGTTTTAGAAACTTTCCAGTTATAGCTGGAGAACATAGGGGGTTGTAGCCTAATTCTGGTTGTAGCAAGAGAATTGAGGAGTTGGAGCTTCCCTTAGGTTGTAGCCTGAGAAACTAGGGGGTTGGAGCCTCCTTCCAGTTGAAGCTGGAAAACAAAGGAAGTTTTTGCTTCCAATGAATGTAATTCTTCAAGACACATAAGAAAAAGCATTCAGTGGTTTTCTCCCATTTTTCGTTTTCCACGTAAAACACTGGTGTACTGTGTATGTGTGTGATTGTTTATTTCTTACTGCTCATTATTGGATAAATATTTTTCATTGATATAACATTTGAAGAAAAAGGATTATATATACGCTATTACTGATTCATCCCCCCTCTCAGTTATCCAACAAAGAGGTCATTTGTAAAAGTCTTAGTCCAAATTTCCATTAATGAAATTTTAGCACATTATTTTACGTGTTGAAAAGGGTGAAATTGAGCCAGTTCGGAACTTGGTCAACTTTATAGTCAAATTTTTCACAATTTTGCAAGGATTTCAATGGAGATGTTATTTTCTTGTGTTGAGAAATTAAATTAAAGAGATCTGATTAATCGACTTTTGTGAGCCCATATTGTAATGTAATTTTTGTATTTTGAAATGATGGAGAACATTCATGCTATCTAAAGGGACTTTGAAGACAAAGTAATATATGTCATCCACATATATAATTTGATTTATTTTATTTTTTGTTGTGTCATCTCAATATAATGCAAATTAATCATCATTTTATGAGATTTTGGATAAAGATCACATCATCATTTTTCTGGAAATCACCTCAATACGATCAGGAAATTAATTCTAAATCAAGTTAGTTGTTGAATATAAATATTTAAAGGAATAAGTAATGTCTAAATATTTTCATATCAAGTGGTATCAAATCTATTTTTGATGTTCATTTGGAAGTTTTTGATGTAACATGAGATCCAAGGGTTGAATTTGTGAATATTTTGAAGGCTCGTATCAAGAAGACAAGATGAGTAATGTAACGACCCCAATCGTTACGACTACAAGCAAAGTAGAAAATGCAATTTTTTTTTTTTTAGGAAGGAAGGAAATGACAAGAAACAGTTGAACCACACAACCTGACAATGAACACAAGCTCGTAGATCAGGAAATAGGCAACTACGACACCCCGCACTAGCACAACGATCGACTGGGTGACACATCCATGAATCAAATATAGAAATGACTACTCGCCATACACTCAACACGACAACGCTTACAAGCTAGGGACAACATCCACAATCCTGACACAATGACTATGACAAATAGTTATTAGAACCTTCTCGGCAAGAAAGGGACCAACAAAAAAGTTACAAAACAAGCACAACCTTAAAAACAACTGTCATCAATCCCATCGGGTGGTGCAGAATCCTGAGTCAAGATATCGTGTGCACGTCTTGATCAATGCGCGCAATGATCCAACCTCAATAAATAAATTTTCCATATAGAGAGGGGGGCACTAGGGACCCTTGCGCCACCAAAATAATTCCATACCTTCATCCCAACCTAAACTCCCTCCTTGCAGCAACCTTACAAAATGCATTCTAGAATCACAATGGGTCCTTATCTAGTTCGTGTTGGGAGAGCATTTGAGCTAGTTCTAAAGAGATAATCCTAGTACTTAAACCAACCATTAAGATTACCATAAGGCAAAAACTATCAAAGAAGAGAAACACGTTAAACATCTTTAACCAATGATGTAAATGTAAAAGCAGATGCTAAACATAACAAGGGGTAACTACCTTCCTCAACTTCAAAAACTAGTTAACTCGCTAATTAAAACCAAAACTATATCGCTATCTAAATAATTCGCATTTTAAGGATTTCTCTATTTAAAAATGAAACACTATATCTCTATCCAACTGTAAAATTTAACATTTAGATCTGACGGTTTAATTAACGCATGGTTGTGACCATTTAAGAAACCAAAGGGGAGTCACTCCCATTAAAGGGCGCAGTGGTAATACACTATCAATAAGGAAAATCGTCGAGTGTGATAAATCCTTATCAGTCAAGTGATAGTGTAAATTGGTTGTCTATGTCATAGTGTTACCGTAGTTATTACAAAAATTTATCTTCAAAGATTGACAAAAATGAAGGGAAATTTAGAAAGGAACTAGAATTTAGGTACATTATGGTCAAGGCTATCTTTTAAAAGGATCTATGATAAAAGAAAATTAACAAGGGATTACAATCAACATCGTTTTCAACCACAAGTAGATGTATCGCTGAGTAAATACATACTCAGTCCATTAATATTAACAATTGAAATGCAGCTTAGCCATGGCATCGCTTCCAGGTAAGTCGTTGGTAAGGATTCAAGGAAATTAAATATCATTCAATGTGTAGATTCTAGGTAATAGTGTTGGGTTTAATGCATTCCAGGAAAGATGAACCTCTATCCACAAAATCATGTGGAAATTCACTGCCACTCAATAAAAAAAACACAGTCTCTCTCTCATGAAAAACTCAGTCTAGAAAGTTGGCTGAAGAGCCATGAAAATCATTTGAATTTCCCTATCACTCAATATAAACGTATTCTTTCTCTCTCACTAAAACTCAGTCCAGAAGGTTGAGTGTTATCATAAATTTGTTGGGTTTAACATGGTTGAGTTTATGAAATAAATCGCTGAGTGTACAAATCGCCTAGTTTATAAAATAAATCCTGACTATTTTATTTCTTTATAAAAACGTTGTCTAAATACCATAGTTGATGTCCATTAAATATTGTGATCTATGATTCCAATATAATGCTATCCAGAATGCTAAAAGTCGTTGTGGTAAAGGCCTTGAATTTAATAGGGTGGAAGCTAGGTAAAGAGACACTAAAATCAAGAGAAAGATCTGGGCATGCATGCCATTTAATTCGATGTTGTTCAGGTGTAAAATGTAGGCGTTCAAGGTGAAAAAAAAAATGTTGTCTGAAGATTCAAATTTTCAACCAACTATCGTACCAATAAGATTGAATTTCAAAGGCAACAACATTTCCTTTGTAGCAATAATGACATTCAAGACAATAAAAACAGTAAAGTAATAATTGCCAATTTAATATCAATAAATTTATGGTGGATTAATAAATGTAATTCAAGGCTAATCGGGTAACTATCAAGGATGGAAGTGCCACATTTGGATTCCTAGTGCATGGGAAAAAGGAATGAGCTAAGATTGAGGAGCAATCTTTATACGTCAAATCATTTAAGAGAACAAAACGTTATTCAACTAATTTCTTTTAAGGAAAATGTTATACATCAATGTTGAGGAGCCACATGTTAAGAAAAATTGAGGGGAAACCGTTAATCAACAAATCATTATTCAACAACTCGTATAAAAATGTTTTACAACAAATCGATATTCAACAAACGTTACACAACAAAATGTGATCCAACAAAAACATTATTCGGCCAAAACTTTCTACAACAATGTGTTGTATAGGAGCTCGTTCAAGGAGCAATCAGGTTCCAACCAAGCATTAAACAACAAGGGTTGAGGAGGAAGATTATAATCGTTGGGTAAAAAAAAGCCGTAGTATACAAGGTAAAATTTTCGTTGTTATCAAAGGCATAAATTCACTGTCAGTCAAGTGTAAAAATGCAGTAAACAATAAATCAAAGATGTCATTCAAATTTTAATAACGCTGAGATTTTACCAATCAAGAGCTGGGAACTGTCATGAAAACCATAGAGAATAAAATACCCTCTGAAACTATAGAGGTGATATAAAAACATAGAGGGTATGGAGTTGATCGTAGAGAGGAAATATAACAATACTCAGAGGTATTCAATCACAAGAAGGTGCAAGACATTCAATCAACCAGGAATAGTAAACAGGGGTAGACGACTAGGAAAACACATCCTTCGCTCATCATCCATGCACAGAAAATAAGGGCATTAGGATCTATAGGAATATTAATACCGAAGTGAAGACCGTTGATCCATCTCCTGGCCGACTTCTCAGGTGTGGACTGATGATCTACAGATGAGGACGAAGTAAAAATCACTACTCTTCACAACAAATCAATAAATCCAAAAGGACAGTCACAAGATTCAGGTATCGATTGCCAAGGGAATCAAGTCAAGCATAGAGATTAAGGATATGGGGAATTTTACATTCTCAATTAAAATGTTAAGTTAACAACTTCTTTACATAGTCAAAAGTACAGAAATGAAAGCGTAAGGTAAATAATAATCTACCATGCAGAATAAAAGAAAGTGTATTGTAGCAAGAGTCGACTACTCTGAGTCGTTGTCCTGCGCATTCCATCTGGCTCCCGCTTGTCGACCGATGTGACTTCACCAATACCTCCCAGCCAATGCTAGGTGCAGTCTTCTTCCCCCTTATCCCCCTAAGCTGCAAAGGGGACATAGACAATAAACCAGAGAACAACTAGCTCCCACCTCACCTCGCAAGGCTGAGCTACCACTCCTCACCGAGTTGGGTATCCCAACTCCCACAAGATAAGTCAGTCAAGTCTAAAATTCTGCAGCGTAACGTTATGTATCACAGAGGAGATCCATCCTTCTCCTCCTCCCTCTTTTATATAGAATTTCTAAGTCCCTTCTTTCCCAAATTCTCATTTAATTTATTGTTCAATAATTTAATTCAGAAAAATCCTCTTTGTGCATGTGTCACCCATCCCCTTCGTTGCACCAGAAATTAATTTCATTAATTATTTAATTACTCCCATTTCCCTCACCCACCTAAAATCATTCCTAGAATTTCTCCTAGGTGTCCCTATATTCCCTTACACAATTTAATGACTTTCCCCCTTACTAATTTACTAGTTGAGTTCAATTTAGAAAGTTCTTAAAGGAAAGATTCCTTGCTAAGTTGGTCATTCTTCTTTTCCCTTATGTTTCCCTTTTTCTTTATGTTTCCCCCTTTTTCCCTTAGTTTCCTAATTCTTTTAAATTTACCTCTTTCCCTTTTTATCTAAACTCAAAGTAGTAAGTGCAGAAAATTATCTTTTTCCCCTTTTTCTTTTTAATTAATAAATTTTAATTAGCATGTGTAACAAAACAATCATTTCCCTTTTAAAATTTTAAATCCCTCAATAATTTGATTTTAATAACTTAATCAAGTTTCTTACCCCCTTTTCGTCACATGTTTAATCATTATTATTATTATTATTATTTACCACAAGTAATACTTTAGACCTAGATTTAAATTTTCAAGGCTAAGCGACATTTTATTAGGGAAATTGTTTTTAAATATTTCTTATCACGTTATTCATTCTAAGTCCATCTAGGTTTATTCTCTTATTAGTTAACAATGCGACGTGCCCTTCAGGACGCACTAGGTTCTCTAAGAGTGTCACTCACCTCATTTTGTTTCCCTTGCGCGACGTGCCCTTCATGACGTACTACGTGCTCCAAGGGTGCCACTCGCCTCTTTCTTTTTTTCTTGTGTGATGTGCCCTTCAGGATGCACTACATGCTCCAAGGGTGTCACTTGCCTCTTGACTAACTTGGTAGACATCAAAAACTAGATTCAATACTTCGTCAGGTGATCTTATGGGAGACTAAGGGCCTCTAAGGAATAAGGCCTCTGCATTATTGCATTCCCCTTAGAATCATTATGAGTGGCTGTCGCAGTCTTCCCTCATGACATCGTGGGTCTTCTCAAAGTAGGTAATCATTAACCTACAATTCAAGCCACGATGAGAGTGCTAGTAGTCTATGGCAGGGTTGTTGTCCACACCTCTCCCTCAATGTCTCTGGTAGTCATGTGTGACCCCTCTACTCCACTTATGAGTCTGGTGGGAAATCTATCGTTATCCTTCATCATCAACGAATCATGTTAGAATAAAATCCATAATCATAACACATAATCATATGCACATGTGTCATAAATACAACAATCAAACCCTAATAGTCCACTCCTTGACTCGATATGAAGTCCAAGGTTTTCATCAATGCCTCTGCATCCTCGAGGTCCAAAATATTTCACACTTAGGATAACTGAGTCAATAACACCTATCTATGTCAATATAACAAAGTAACATGTCATCATGTCCATAATGCCTCATAATCATAATCAAACGCCCCAAGGTATAATCATCTGGATCACTTGCAAGCAATTGTCCTCAAAGAATAAGTTTTATCAGTGTGTGCAAGAGCAATATGTTACATACACCCCCTCTTGGTCTAAAATTCATCTCGAAGTTTCCAGTATATAAGTGACGAAATAATGTGTACCACAGTATCAAGTCTATCAATAAAAAAAAAAGACTTGCTAGCGCATATCATATGCATTCTCCCAGGTCTCTGAGTGCAAACTATAGTTGTCCCACTGGACCTTGACCTGATCTATTATTCGACACCACAGTTGTCGAATGCGATGATCCAGGATGAGGATTGGCTCGGCCATGAATGCACCCTCATCTGACACCCGCAAGGTGATCTAGTCAAAACATGTGTTGGATCACTAATCATAATGTCTTAAATAGAGACGTGAAAGACATTGTGCATACACCTCAAGAATCAGGCAATTCTAGTCAATAGGCCACAAGCATCTCCTTTTCACAATATCGTAGGTTACCATGAACCTACGAGATAATTTATCCCCTTTTCCAAATTTGATCAAACTCTTATGTGGTTTCATCCACAAAAATACTCTATCGCCACATCGTAACTACGGTAGACATGATGTCAATCGACATAACTCTTCTGTCGATCCTGCGCTTCCTTAATCCTTTTCCTTATAGTTTGTATTTAATCTTCCATTTATTGGATCTCTTCTAGTCCCACCAGGAACCTATCCTCAAGACGATCCCAACTCAAAGGCATCTGACACGGTCTCCCATAAAGGAACTTGAAAGGCACCATGTTAATGGTGCTTTGGTAGTTGTTGTTATAAGTGGATTCTACTAGTGGAAAGAATTCTTCCCAATGATTTTGTTGGTCCATAAGGTACCTGCAAAACATGTATTTCAAGATCTGGTTTATTGGTTTGGTCTTCGCATCAGTCTCCAGGTGATACGCAATACTAAAGTTAAGTTGGGTACCCAAGGCATCTTGGAAACTAGTATGAATCGTTCAGTAAACATCGATCCTCGATTAGATATACTCCTCTTAGGTACAACATGAAACCTCACAATCTTACTGATGAAAAATCTAGTTATGTTAGGTGCCTTATACATCATACACACAGGGATAAAATAAGCACTCTTCGTTAGAGTGTCGACTACGACAAAAATAGATTCATGTATCCTTGCTATCAATGGAAATCGAACAATGAAATCCATCAAAATAACCTCCCATTTTGATTCTAGAATAGCATATGGTTGTAGTAATCCTGTTGGATGTCTATTTTCAGCCTTTACCTGCTGACATTCTAGACATTTGGCCACATAGTTGACTATGTCTGCCCTCATTCATTTCCAAAATAATATGGGTTTAATGTCCACCCTCATCTTCGTGACTCTCGGGTGAGCCATGTACACTTCTCTGCGAGCCTCGTTTAGGATCAAAATCCTCAACTCGTCATTCGGTGGTGCGTAAATTCGATTTTTAAATCTCAATAGTCCATTGTCGTCCAACATAAATCCTTCAAATCTTGGTACCATCATTGTTTTTTGTCCGATAAAATCCTTGACCTCTTTGTACCAGTCATCGTCACATTGTAAGCTAGAATCGTTTCACGTATATTCATCTGAAGAGGCAACACCAAAAATATGCATTGTCTCCGAATCAATGCATCTGCCACTTGTTTCACTGTTCCCTTTATGTAAGTAATCCTGAAATCATACCTGCTAAGAAATTCTAACCAATGTCTTTGCCGCGCGTTCAGGTCGCTCTGCGTAAATATGTGTTGTAGTCCATAGTGGTGCATCTTTAGTTCAAATTTTCATCCAAAAAGTTAGTGTCTCCAAACCTTCAAGGCATATAAAATGGCTAACAACTCCAAATCATGCGTCACATAGTTCTCCTCATGCCTTCTCAGTTTCCTCGATATGTAGGCGATCACTCGACCGTCTTGCATCAAGACTCTGCTTAAGCCTTCTTGGGTGCGTCAGTGCATACCAAGATGTCTACGTACATGTCAAGGACCTTTAGTATTAGTGTTGTTTTCAACAGTTATTTGAGTCTCTGAAATGATTCCACACATTTCTCGGTCCAAACAAATTTCTTATTCTTCTTCTGCAATTCCGTAATCATATTTTCTATCTTTGAGAATCCCTCGATGAACCATCGATAGTATCATGCTAAACCCATGAAGCTATGAACTTCCGGGACATTCTTCGGCACAGTCCATTCCATAATAGCCTTGACCTTTGTTGGATCCATGGTGATACCTTCATTGGAGATGACATGCCATATGTAGTGAATCTTCGATTGATAAAACGAGAATTTGGACAATTTACCATATAATTTGTGCTCTTGCAGACACTATAGTAATAAGTGCAAGTGCTTGTCATGCTCCTCCGGCATCCAATATTAAATCAAAATATTGTCAATGAATACTTGGATGAACTTGTCCAAGTACTCACAGAGCACCCCGTTCATCAAACTAATAAATACCCCAAGGGAATTTGTCAATCCAACGGTAAAAGAGTAAACTCGTAATGTCCAGACCTCGTCTTAAAGGCGGTCTTAGGGACATCATCCCCTTGATCTGTAACTGGTGATACCCTGATTGCAAATTGATCCTTAAAAAAACTATCGCACCCTTCATCTTGATCAAACAGATCATCGATCCTTGGCAACAGATACTGATTCTTGATCTTTGCCTTGTTCAATTGATGGTAGTCAATGCAGAGTCTCCACAACCCATCCTTCTTTCGTATGAATATAACAGTCACACCCCATGATGACACACTAGGACGTATCAGTCCCAGGTCCGACAATGCCTTCAGTTGCATTCTCAAATCCTGTAACTCTAGGGTGTACATACGATAAGGGGTTCTCACTATTGGTTCAGTCCCCGGTTTTAGGTCTATGGTAAACTCCAATTACCTCTTCAGCGGCCTCCAAGGTAAATCCTTTGAGAATAATGTCCGCAAACTCTCTCACCGCATGAAGGTGTTCTAGACCTTCCGCTACTCCCTTCTCATTTAACGCAAGGATCACATAAACCTTACATCCCTTGCACATGCTCTTCCATAGCTACAAGGAAGAGATGAAACTTAGGGAAACTCCATGGTTCCAACCTACAATCACGCATCTATGTCCCTCATCAATGACCAAGCTCAATTGTTTCGTCTTACAGTTGAGTATCGCCTCCTGCGATTCCAACCAGTCCAAGCCAATCACGATGTCATAATACCCTAAGATCCTGACATACAGGTTGGCCCTAGTGAAAAACTCTCCCAGGTTAAGGCTACAGCCCGTAACCTTTCCTCCAACCTTCTAATTAGCTCCCAAATCCATCTCTACAAGGATAAAATCATCTTGTTCGACTGACGTACCTTAATCTTTTTAGCGTTGTACCAGAATGAAACTCTCGGTCGCATTGGGATCTATCAAATACTAAGGGTCTAGTCAACGATGGTACCTGATGTCTTGAGAACAGTCGAATAGTGATCTACCTAGCAGTTATTCATCGTTGCATGAATCCGATGGGCCTTGCCCAAAAATCCCATGATAGTGGGTCTGGATGATCCAGATTCTCTGGCCCTTTCCTCTGGGCAGTAATGCTAGTAATGTGGCTCCCCACAATCCAAGACACTTTCTTCGGTCCAGTATTCCTAGTACCCAAAGTAGAAACTGAATTGTAACAATAAGGCCAAACTCAAACTTATCGACCTTAAGTTTCTAGGTAATTTGGTGCAGAGCATACCAAAACAACTCCAAAAATAGGTGACACATGTGTGAATCAAATATAGAAATGACTACCCACCATACACTCAACACAACAACATTTACAATCTAGGGACAACATTCACAATCCTGACACAATGGCTTTGATGACTAGTAATTAGAACCTTCCCGGCGAGCGAGGGACCAACACAAAAGTTACAAAACAAGAACCACCTTAAAAACAAATGTCATCAACCACATCGGGTGGCGTGCCATCCTAAGTTGGGATATCATGTGCGCATCTTGATCAACGGGCAATGATCCAACCTCAAGAAATCAAGTTTCCATAGAGAGAGGGGCACACTAGGGACCCTTTCACCACCGAAAGAATTCCAACCCTTCATCCCAACCTAAACTCTCACCTTGAAACAACCTTACAAAATACATTCTAGAATCAAAATGGGTCCTTATCTAGTCTGTGTTGGGAGAACATTTGAGCTAGTTCTAAGGTGATAATCATAGTACTTAAACCAACCATTAAGATTACTGTAAGGAAAAAACTATCAAAGGCGAGCAATGCATTAAACATATTTAACCAATGATCTAAATGCAAAAGAGGTTGCTAAACTTAACAAGGGGTAACTACCTTGCTCAACCTCAAAAACTAGTTAAATCGCCAACTAAAACCACAACTATATCGCTATCTGAAGAATTCGAGTTTTAAGGATTTCACTACTTAAAACTGAAACACTATATCTTTGTCCAACTGTAAAATTTAACATTTAGATTTGATGGTTTAATTAACGCACGGTTGTGACGAACTAAGCAACCAAAGGGGAGTTGTTGTGATTAAAGGGCGCAGTGGTAATCCACTATCAAAAAGGAAAATCGTCGAGTGTGATAAATCGCTATCATTCAAGTGATGATGTAAAGTGGTTGTCTATGTCATAGTGTTTCCATAGTTATTACAGAAAGTTGTATTCAAAGATTGACAAAAATGAAGGGAAATTTAGCAAGGAACTAGAATATAGGTACATCGTGGTCAAGGCTATCCTTTAAAAGGATCTATGATAAAATAAAATTTGCAAGGGATTACAATTAGCATCACTATCAACTACAATTAGATGTATCGCTAAGTAAATACATACTCAATCCATTAATATTACCAATGGAAACACAACCTAGCCATGGCATCGTTGCCAGGTAATTCATTGGTAAGCATTCAAGGAAATTAAAGCACCATCAATGCATACCTGCTAGGTAAGAGTGTTGGGTTTAATGCATTCCAGGAAAGATGAACCTCTATCCATGAAATCATGTGGAAATTCATTGCCACTCAATAAAAAAAACACACTCTCTCTCTCATGAAAAACTCAGTCTAGAAAGTTGGCTGAAGAGCCACAAAAATCATGTGAATTTCTTTATCACTCAATATAAACATTTTATCTCTCTCTCATTAAAAACTAGTCTAGAAGGTTGGGTGTTATCATAAATTTGTTGGGTTTAACATGGCTGAGTTTATGAAATAAATCACTGAGTGTAAAAATCACCTAGTTTATAAAATAAATCCTGACTATTTTATTTCTTTATAAAAACATTGTCTAAAGACCATAGTTGTTGTCCATTAAATATTGCGATCTATGATTCCAATATAATACTATCCAGAATTTTAAAATTCGCTATAGTAAAGGTCACGAATTTCATGGGGTTGAAGCTGGGTAAAGAGCCACTAAAATCAAGAGCAATATCTTGGCATGCATGCCATTTAATTCGATTTTGTTCAGGTGTAAAACGTAGGCGTTCAAGGTGAAAAAAAAATGATGTCCGAAGATTCAAGTTTTCAACCAACTACCGTACCAATAAGATTGAATTTCAAAGGAAGTAACATTTCCTGTGTAGCAATAATGACATTCAAGACAGTAAAAACAATAAAGTAATAATTTCTAATTTAATATCAATAAATTTCTAGTCGAGTAATAAATGTAATTCAAGGCTAACCAGGTAACTAGCTAGGCTAGCAGTTCCACGTTTGGAGGCCTAGTGCACAGGAAAAAGGCGTGAGATAAGATTGTGGAGCAATCTTTATACAACAAATCATTTAAGAGAAAAAAATGTTATTCAACTAATTTATTTTAAGGAAAACATAATACAACAATGTTGAGGACCCACGCATTAAGAAAAATCGAGGGGCAAGTGTTAATCAAGAAATCGTTATTCAACAACTGGTATAAAAACATTTTACAACAAATTGATATTCAACAAACGTTACACAACAAAATGTGCTCCAACAAAAACATTATTCAGCCAAAACATTCTACAACAATGCGTTGTACAGGAGCTCGTTCAAGGAGCAATTGGGTTCAATTCAAGCATTAAACAATGAGGGTTGAGGAGAAAGATTATATTCGTTGGGTAAAAAAAAAACACAGTATACAAGGTAACATTTTCGCTGTTATCAAAGGCATAAATTCACTATCAATCAAGTGTAAAAATGTAGTTAAAAATAAATCAAAGATGTCATTAACATTTTAATAACGCTGATATTTTACCAATCAAGAGCTGGGAACCGTCATGAAAATCATTGAGCATAAAATACCCTCTGAAACCGCAGAGGTGATATAAAATCATAGAGGGTATGGAGTTTATCGCAGAGAGGAAAGATAACAATAATCAGAGGTATTCAATCTCAAGAAGGCGCAAGACATTCAATCAACCATGAACAATCAACAGGGGTAGACGATTGGGAAAACACATCTTTCTCTTATCATCCACACACAGAAAAGAAGGGAATTAGGATCTATAGGTCTATTAACACCAAAGTGACGATCGTCGATCTAGATCCTGGCTGACTTCTCAGGTGTGGACTGATGATTTAGGGATGAGGATGAAGTAAAAAGCACAACCCTTCACAACAAATCAATACAACCAAAAGGGAAATCATAGCATTCATGGATCGATTGCCAAGGGAATCAAGTCAAGCAGCGAGCTTAAGGCTATGGGGAATTTTAATTTCTCAATTAAAATTCTAAGTTAACACCTTCTTTACACAGTCAAAAGTACAAAAAAGAAAGTGTAAGGTAAATAATAATCTACCATGCAGAATAAAAGCAAGTGTATCGTAGCCTGAGTCAACCACTCTGAGTTGTTGTCCTACACGCTCCGTCCAACTCCCGCTTGCCAACCGATGTGACTTCACTGGTACCTCTCAGCCAATGCTAGGGGTACTCATATTCCCCCTTCACCCCTCAAGCCGCAAAGGGGCCACACACACTAAACCAAAGAACAACTATCTCCCAGATCACCTCGTAAGGCTGAGCTACCACTCCTCACGGAGCTGGGTATCCCAACTCCCACAAGATAAGTCAATCAAGTCTAAAATTATGCAGCGTAACATTATGTATCACAGAGGAGATCCATACTTCTCCTCCTCCCTCCTTTATATAGAATTTCTAAATCCCTTCTTTCCCAAATTCCCATTTAATTTATTGTTCAATAATTTAATTTAGAAAAATCCTCTCCATACATGTGTCACTCATCCCCTTCGTTGCACCATAAATTAATTTCATTAATTATTTAATTACTCCTATTTCCCTCACCCACCTAAAAGAATTCCTAGAATCGCTCCTAGGTGTCCCTATATTCCCTTACACAATTTAATGACTTTCCCCCTTACTAATTTACTAGTTAAGTTCAATTTAGAAAGTTCTTAAAGGCAATATTCCTTGCTAAGTTGGTCATTCTGATTTTTCCTTATGTTCCCTTTTTCTTTATGTTTCCCCCTTTTTCCCTTAGTTTCCCAATTATTTTAAATTTCCCTCTTTCCCTTTTTATCTAAACTCAAATTAGTAAGTGTAGAAAATTATCTTTTTCCGCTTTTTCTTTTTAATTAGCATGTGTAACAAAACAATCATTTCCTTTTAAAATTTTAAATCTCTCAATAATTTGATTTTAATAATTTAATCAAGTTTCTTACCCCCTTTTCGTCACATGTTTAATGATTATTATTATTAATATTATTATTTTACCACAAGTACTATCTTAGACTGAGATTTTTATTTTCGAAGCTGGGCAACATTTTCGTAGGGAAATTGTTTTTAAATCTTTCTTATCACATTATTCATTCTAAGGCCATATAGGTTTATTCTCTTATTAGTTAACAATGTGATGTGCCCTTCAAGACGCACTAGGTTCTCCAAAGGCGCCACTTGCCTCATTATGTTTCCCTTGCGCAACGTGCCCTTCAGGACACACTACATTCTCCAAGGGTTCCACTTGCCTCTTTGCGTTTTTCTTGCACGACATGCCCTTCAGGACGCACTACGTGCTCCGAGGGTGCCACTCGCCTCTTTACTAACTTGGTAGACATAAAAAAACCCTGGAGTCAATACTACGTCAGGTGATCTTGCGGGAGACTAAGGTCCTCTAAGGAATAAGGCCCCTACCTTATTGCACACCCCTTAGAATCATCATGAGCGACTATCGCAGTCTTTCCTCATGACATCGTGGGTCTTCTCAAACTAGGTAATCGTTAACCTACAATTTGAGCCACAACGAGAGTGCTAGTAGGATGTGGCAGGGATGTTGTCTACTCGTCTCTAGTAGTCGTGCATGACCCATCTACTCCACATGTGAGTCTGGTCAGAAAGCTATCATCAACCTGCTTCATCAACGAATCATTTTAGAATAAAATCCATAATCATAACATCTAATCAGATGCACATATGTAATAAATACAACAATCAAACCCCAATAGTCTACTCCATGACTCGATCTATAGTCCAAGGGTTTCATCGATGCCTCTGCATCCTTGAGGTCCAAAATCCTATAAACTCAGGAGAACTGAGTCAATAGTACCTATCTATGTCAATACAAAAAATTAACATGTCATCATGTCCATAATGCCTCGTAATCATAATCAAACGCTCCAAAGTATAATCATCTGGATCACTTGAAAGCAAGTGTCCTCAAAGAATAAGTTCTCTTAGTCTACGCAAGATCAGGATGTTACAAGTAAATATCTCATGAAGTTGAGGCTATAAACGAATAGTAATCAACAAATATAGAAGGACAATTATAATTTACGAATGTAGTTACAAGCTCTTGAGGAAGACAAGAAGAAGATGCAAGATCCACTAATATGTCATGAGGAATTCCATAAAGGTATTTTTGATGAGCTAGAAATAAAGTTCCAGATTAGGAATAAATTATTGGCACCATCAATACTAATCCATGAAGATTGGTAGGCTGAGAATGTAAATTGTCCAATGCAAAAGTGACTACCTCTTTCGAAAGGCGTGATCGAGGAAGATGACTTATCATATTGCTCTTTTTCCCATCAAGATGGAGAATGATCGAGGAAATATTAATCAAGGAGAAATTCATATGAGGTGGTCCTTCCTAAACAATTAGCCTTACTTTCCATTCCAAAGAAACGTAACTTGTGTAATACATATTCATAGGAATATGTGCATGCTAAAGGAGAAGGAATGACGAATTTTCCCACTAGTGAATAGTCTAGATATCCATGTGCTTCATGTGCAACTAGAAACCATGATGTGGAGAAATTTCAAAGAAGATAGTATGTGCAAGATAATCCCTCCAAGAAGAAGGCTAAACGTAAATATCATTTCTTAAAATAGAGGAAAGGGGGGAATGCTAAGAAGGGATTGTGGTTCTAATATGGGAACAAGACACTCTGCTCTTATTGTGGTAAGAGTGAACATCAGATCGAAAAGTGATGGACACTTTAACCACACTTATGTTCGAAGAAGAACAAAAAATAGTTAATGAAACTTGCAAGAAGACAAACAACTCTAGTTGAAGTTAATGGTCTCACTGAAAGGTTTGGGAAATAATACTTCCTCATGGATGGTATTGGAAAAGTGTTCTATGAAGACATTGAGGAATGGTTCTTGGACAGTGGCTCATCTCAACACATGATTGGGATGAGATCATTATTTATGACTTTCTCATAGTGTGACACATATTGATATGTAGGATATGGAACCAACACCAGATAAGCACTAAGAGGGTATGTATATGTAATATTCTAGCTCGAGTCAGGAGGATTTATGGAATAGAACATATGTTTTATGTTCTAGACTTAAAGGTAAACCTACTCTCAATTGTGGAATTTGAAGATGAAGACTATGCATTCACACTCCAGAATGGCAAGGTACTTATGTATTAAAGGGAAGTTTCTCTGGACACGACAATAGTCCTTGGTATTCGCAAGGAGAGATTATATAGGTTACTGGGAAGGCATATAGTTTGTTCTAATGATTACTTAGATTCAACATCATATTCTACATTAGATTCAATGTCAGATTCAACATCAACATCAGAGGCATTGTTAGAGGTCAAAATACATGAGACTCCTCCCAGTGTAATGGGAAGAATGAATCCATAAGTAAACCATCTAAATATTTCATTGTAAATATGTATATTTGTAAATGTAATATGCTTATGTGTATATCTCCTAAAGTATATTTAGAATGCTTGTAAGGAACTCATTGTAAATTATGATAATGAGAGGGACTCTGTAAAATTTCTATATTTCTACCTTATATGTTGATAAGAGTGAGAGATATTTTGTAAGAGAGTTTCTATATTTCCACCTTATATGCTTATAAGAGTGAGAGGTATTTTGTAAGAGAGTTTCTATATTACCACCTTATATATTGTTGAGAGTTAGAGGAATCGCATTAACATATATTTTTGGATAGCCACCTTACATATTGTTTAGAAGTGATAGGAATCTCATTAAAAAGGATTTATATATAGCCACTTTGTTTAAGAGTGAGAGGAATCTCATTGTAAATATTTCTAAGCCTTTAGACAACAATATAGACAATTTTATTGTCTCTTCATCAGCTAAAGGGATGCATATGGATCAAATTATCTAAGCCAACATTATTTATTCTGAAGAACTGAAAGTGAAGGAACAGAAGGAGTCAGGCAGTTGGATCATGTAGGTCGAGAGTGGGAAGAGCATCAAAGTAATGAAAAAGGTTTTAGATATGGTAAAGGAAAAATAATCCTCTTTGTAAAAACAATAAGAGGCATAAAGATGCATCATATAAGAATCTTTTTAAAATTCTATGCCATGTTTGTGTGGATGTATACCTTGAACAAAATAAAGTCAAGTACAGATAATAACAATACAGATCAAGTTGTTTTTTAAGGCAGGGGAATTAATGTATAGGGAATTCATTCAGAAACTCCCATAGAAACATCAACAACACAAGAACAATGAGTCCAAAACGGAAAGGCATAGATCAACATTCGACTTGGTTTCATATTGGTTGAGATAGACTATATTCAACAATAGGAGATGAGAATGGATGTTGGAATATAGGATACATGTATTGAAGATATTCAATCAACATGAATTTTGTTGTCAGGGAATCTATGAGCCAAAAACAAAGATATATTCCATTAGCGATAGTGTCAGATCCATGTTCTAGGAAAGAAGACAAAAGTATACTAATATAATACCCAAGATAGAAGACCCAATATGAATACTAAATTCCAAAGAATATTCAACAAGATGGAAGAGTGAAGAAGCTTCATCACCAAGTTATTGGATATGAACATTTTAGTAAGATTGAAGAGTGAGCTAGAGTTATCATCACTAAGTTGTTGAATATCTATACTTTTGTAAGTCCAAAAGATATTTAGTGGGAAGGTGTAATCCAAGAGGATCTAAGGAACACTCACAAAGGTCCAGGAGGATATGGAACACTCACAGAGGTTCTAGGGGATCCATTAAAGCTCAAAATTTTACCATCTCAAATGACCTACAAAATGGAAACATTGCCTATTTATCATCGTCATCTTTCCAATGGGAAAAATGACAAGTCAAACAGAGCTCAAATGCAAACGTTATGGATAGTGTAAGTTCCATTCAACTAGGTAAAATTCAAATCCAAAGGGGCTAAAAATGGTGACATGTTTCACCATTGCAAGGGAGACACGTGTCACATATGTATAATCATACAGTGATGATGTGGCCAGACCCCAACATGCCACATGGGTTGGCTATATAGTGGATGGGCAGATGTGTTGGCAGACTATACAAATTACATGGTCTAATTACATGTTGACATGTGACAAAGGTTAGCCAATGAGAGGCTATCATGTAGCAGCCTCCCATTGGCCTATATTGGTATGGTTTATCAAAAACTATGGAGTGAATGGGGGTCAAACCCTTGACCTCCATAACCTCCCAACTCTTAACAAAGTTTCCCATACCATCACACCACCACATTGTTTCTTAGCCTATTATGTTTTTAAAATTATTTGAATTCAGTTCAAGTTTCATGTGGGGTGAAAAAGGGGCCAAGGGATAAGCCCTCATCCACTGGTTTATGCAATATTCCAGGTAACCCTAAGATAATCTGCGGGGGCCATATACCAATGTATATACAATACAACCATATAACAAACAATTAATATATTGTTTAAAACAAACTGTAACAAATGACGGTCGGTGGGGATGGAACCCATGACCTCCGCCAAAATTAGCAATTGTTTTAACCAATGTGCCAATGAACCACTTTTAACAAAGATGTCTCCATAATTAGTATTAAGTTGTATTAAAGTGCATATGGATGTTGGAGGGCTCAGAACATATATATGGGCATGGATCCAAAAAATTCACAAGTTCCAAGATGGGAACAAATCGCAATATGGAACGAATACCAATGAAAGGTATGGATCCCAAGGTAATACATATTGTCTCTATTTGCGTGAAAAAGAAGAGGCCTAGTATGGTTGTCTTGTAAATCATACCATGAGGTATATTCTCCAAACATAGACAAATTTATACTCATTTTTCATGATTTTTCACAAGGATCATGAATTTGAGGTCTATTTTATGATTCAAGGTCATTTGTAAAAGTGTTAGTCCAAATTTTCATTAATGAGCCTTTAGCGCATTGTTTTGCATGTCGAAAAGAGTGAAATTGAGCTAGTTCGGAATTTGGTTGAATTTATAGTCAAATTTCTCAAAATTTCGCAAGGATTTTAAAGGTGAATGCATTTTCTTGTTTGAGAAATGGAATTAAAGAGATTCCATTAAATTGGATTTTGTGAGCCCATATTGTAATGTAATTTTGGTATTTTGAGATGATGGAGAACAATCATGCTATCTAAAGGGACTTTGAATATGAAACAATATATTTCATTTATGTATATAATTTGAGTTCTTTTATTTTCTACTTATTGTGTCATATCAATAATCTAGTAATCATCATTTCATGAGTTTTTGGATAAAGAACACATCATCATTTTTCTGCAAATCACCTCGATATGATCAGGAAATTAATTTTGAATCAAGTTAGATGTTGCATGTAAATATTTAAAGGAATAAGTGGTGTCTAAGAATTTTCGGATCAATGATGTAACCTGCCACTAAACGAACTTAATCATAACTAATAAAATAATAATAAACAAATTTTAGAGTATTAGAGGCCTTAACATAACCCCTCTCTTTAAAAAAATATTTTCCCTCAAAGCTTGTAAATCCTAATAGTAATATTTTAGGACTAGTCAAAAACCCTATCTTTCAAAATCTATGTCTCAAAAATTATAATGAATCAAAACCTAAATTTTTTACAAAACATACTCATATATGTTTCCTTCGGCTATTGAAAATTTCACATTTTGAAACCCTATCGAAAAAAAATCTAGCAAAAATTCCAATATGACTCGTTTGAAATTGATTTTAGGACCATCCACAAACCATAACTTCCACATGATGTAACTCATAAAGTATAATGAACTAGTACCTAAATATTTTACCAGATGTACTTATACATGTATCCCTAGTAGACTCAAAATTTCACTATTTGAATCATCATAGATAAAAAAAATTGTAGTGAAAATTCCAATATGTCTTTATTGAAGGAGTGAAACCCTAGAATCATATGCTCTAAAACCAAATTATATGAACCAAAATACAAAAAATATCTAATGAATAATAAAATTTGAGGGGGAAGACTCCTTTCACAATATATTAAATGCACAAGAAAATATGAAATGCTTATACAAATGACTCTCCTTTAGTGTAAATAGAATATAGAGTGAGCATGATGTAACATACCACTAATCCAACATATTATTAACTAATAAAATAATAATAAATGAGTGTTAGGGCCTTAACATAGGGCCTTAGGTGCCTTAACAATTGACATATCTATATGTTAACTCAACCCTGCTTCACCGTCCTTTTCCTATGCACCATTTCCCAACTTAGTAGTTACTCACGTGCAACCTTTGAGTGTCTCATAATCATCATCAAGCTTGGAGTAACCTAGAGCACCCATTACATATAATAATTTAGGAATAGGGATGGTAGCTATGTGAATTCATTTTGGAGAACTAGTAATATTAGGCTAGAAATGGCCACTCAAACCACTATGCCCACCTAGGTTGTGCCTACTTATGTTCTTTGTATGACCATAGGCCAAGCCAAAAAATATTACCCTATGCTCCCAAAGTTGTGGGACCTTATTCACCCACCCATGTTAACTTCAATTAAGTCTACAACATTCATGGAAGTCACTTCTCTTGGTCCCTTAAAGGATATTGCACACAAGCACAATATGTTGTTTCACACACAAAATCCTTAAACCTTATGTAACACATTTTTAAATTACTCTCACTATAGTCCCATGCTCCCTTATTTTTGGGCTCTCCTTGAACATATTCATTAACTACCTAAGATGACTAGTCCCTAGGTTAACCCTCTAAAGGTTGTAAGTGTGTTGTTTAAGTTAAAATCCATCACTTGCCATTCATATAATTTGTTGAGTAAGCTAAATTACATGAACAACCATTCATACAATATATCAATAGCCTTTAACACAATGTTACAAACATATGAAGGGATGATAAGAACGTGCTCCTAGGAAAAATTGATGACAAACTTTAATCTTGAGCCTAGAAAGACTTAAATATACAAAATCGGATATGAGTTATTGATAGTATTCTTGTTCAAGGTGTGACAATATATTCTGAGGTACCATGTACCATCCTTGTTTAGTGAAAGAATAATGAGGATTCTACAATGATAAACATTCAACCTAATATGTCCTTATTGGATATTAGTTGTAGCACTTGATCTTGTCATTTTGAATTTAC
>ML794063.1:30999-60002 GCA_009831015.1 Picea engelmannii
AAACTAACAAAATGAAACTTTTAAATAAAAAACCTAAAAAAATAAAGTGAACTTTAAAAACAAGAAAAAGGAAAAAAATGATTTTTAAAAATGATGACATGTGCACAAGAAAATCAATTTTTTCAAAAAAGGAAAAAACACTGAAAATTCCCAAAAATTTAAAAAAGATGAAAAATAATATTAAAAAAAAAATACTAAATTCTTATTTATTTTTTTGGTGAGGGGGAATTTATGAAATTGATTCCCCCCATATCCATATCAACCCTCCATCCCCTTTCCAACTTTCCACCTCTTGTGTCATTCCCTCTCCCAACTCTATCCTCCTCCCATGTCGCTCCATAAGAGAAGTGCATTAGAGTAGTATGAAGGTGGTAGGCTAGGGGTGGGAGGAGAAAGGGAAAGGGATTAGTGGGGAGTTAGAGGGTGGATATGGGGGGTTTGGGAGGAGGGACATTCAAGTAATCACACACCCCCAAACAATATTACTATTTTTTTCAATTTTTTTTTTCATTTAATTTAAATAAATAGTAATTGTTCTTCTTTTTTTTTTCCTTTTTATGTTTTAATGTTTTATTTTTCAATTTTTATTTTTTTTTTAATTTTTCATTTTATTAGTTTTTTTTAATATTCATTCTTTAATGCATTTTTCTTTCTTTCTGTTGATTCACTGAGAGGGATAAATGATATGGTGCGTATTTGAGGTTTTTATTGAATTTTTGTTTTTTTTTTAAATTAATAAATTTTAACATTTTTGTAATGTTAAAATCAACAATATTTTTTTTTCTTTTTAAAAATTGATTGTTTTTTTTAAAAGACAAAAAAAAACATCAATAAAAGATGGACATTTTAAAGAAAAATTAAAAAAGATGGAAAACAATTGTTAGGATATTTAGACACTTAGGAGTTAGTTAATATCTACTTGGTATAATGTGTCGATTACGTAAAAGTGTGTTTCTTTGTGTGTCTCTTTAGTATGTATTAGTATGCATTTTTAGTCAGGAAATATGATAGTCACGATATGTTCCCGACATAGATTGATCCAACGGTTCATATTCTCCTTGATCTTAATGACTACATTGATCCGTGGCTTAATACCCAATTGGTCCATGATTTCTATTTAAAGAGCATGGAGGGTCATTTCTCGATAGTTGATTGTGAGAATCTCTCTTGTAAAATCTCCTTGTAGTATTTTTATTTTGAATTAATAAACTGCTCCGAGTGATCACATTGAATGAGACCATGGTTGTTTCCCTTTTTACCACGTCAAAGCATCGGTGTGTTGATCTTTAATATGGTTGTGTGAGTGGTTACTGAAAGTGTTAAGCCTCTGTTGGAATACCTCTGAGGTAGAACATGGTATCAGAGCCTGTTTGAAGACCCGCTCCCATTCTAGATAAATATCGTGAAATGAGTTACCGTATTTCTGGTTTCTTCCATTTTTGCACATTTTTGGGCTGAGAGGACTAATTCATTGCATCCAGAGTGCCCATTTCAGTCTGGCACATCTTTCATTTCACTCAAAAAGGTTTTTTTTTTTCTAAGATACAACCATTTCAGTGAGATACAAAGGTATAAAGCCTAAATACGCCCTTTTTGAATATTTGTGGAGTATTATTTCGGTTTTATATTGTTTTTTTCCAGGTTGCTACTCTTTTACATTTGCGTATTCTCTTTGCCCCATTCCCTGTGTGATATCGAAGAATTAGAAATAGATAGGAAAAGGTGTATTTTATGGGTAAGCTAACCGAGATCTAGCCCTTGTTGTCATTGAGAAGAAATTATTTTTCTTCTCTAAAAATAGTTTTTTATGAGCATGCTCTCCAAGGCCTTCTTCCACAACAAAAATAACAACAACACCCCCAATCCTCCTGCTAAAAAATACAATATGTTTTTCTAGCTCACTTGGTTAAATGTTGTCTTATTAACTAAGAGATTTTGATTTCAAGTCTCTCTTTTTGTTACTTTTTTAGAAAAAGTTCATGCCCCATTGTAAAGTGTATTTTAATTCAAGTATAAAAGTGAATCACTATAAGTAGCTTTAATATTTTATTTTTGAGTTATTTATTTTGCATGCAAATTTCTTTTATAAAGTAACTTCATTGTAAAAGTAATCCCCACTTCTTTTTATAAAAGTAGGTTACATCATAAAGAAACTTATTTGTAAAATTGAGGTTATTTGGAGGGGTATCACCACCACATGGTTCTTTGGTTACCATTTATGTTTTGTTTTTTAAAGGGCATAACTTTCACATCCGAAGTTTGTTTTCAGTGTCATTTTTTTTAAACCTCCTAAGTTTTTGAGATCTTTCCATCCAGATAATTAGTTTAAATTTTTAAATCCATATTATCTACATATTTAATATGGATCCTTCCAGTGATCTTTTGCTTAACAACACCAAGTACTTCCAATGGAAATCCCATATGAAGGATTTATTAAGAAGTAAAGGCTTGTACCAGATTACCTTGGGAAATAAAAACAAACTCGTTGATGCTGATAAGAAAGTCAAATGGGCTAATTGGAGTGATGAAGAACATGTACTAATCAAAATGTTCATCTCTCCTGATTTAAGGTTCCACCTTCAAGAAATTGATGACCCCGATGAAACTTGGGAAAAAATTGAATTTGTGTTTAGTAAACACAATATTATTCGAGCACATTTGTTAGAAAACCAAATAATGACTTTAAGTCCAAATGATTTTTATTGAATTGAATACTCTATATCTAAGTTTAAAACACTCAGAATTTTATGTGAAGAATGTCACATAAAACTGGAGAAACAACGTTCCATCTATATTATTATTTCTAAGTTAGGTAGTTCATATTCTTTATTTGTATCTACCTTTTATTCCATGAGAGAGGCTCTAGGTAAAACTTATAAAAAACCCACTCTTCAGTCATTTTTTGATTGTTTTATTAGCGAGAAAGATAATCTTGTACAACTTGGAGTGATCAACACTACAGGTACCTCCAACAAATCCTTAGTCACCTAGTAGAAAGATAAACGAAAGAATCCCAAAAAGAAACATCCTCGTGACAACAACAAACAAATAAAGGGTCCCAAACCCACTGAGACAACTTCATCTCCTAATGGTGACAAATGAGAAAAATCTAAAAATAAGAAGACCGACATACATTGCAACTTTTGTGATACAGATGGTCATGATGAGTCCAAATGTTTCAAGAAGATGGAACCTTTAGAAGAAGTGATGAAGAAGCAAAAAATCAATATTGATTCTACTTCTCCCTCTTCTTCTCATGGACATGCACTTTCTGCTTCTAGTTTCTCCTTCAATGCAACCTCTACTTCTTCTTTTGATGAGTGGCTTATTGTTTTTGGAGTATCTTATCATATGGCTAAGGATAAAGACATATTTTCTTTTGTAAATGAATATAACACCCATAAAACATTAGTTGGTGATGATAGATCTCTTAGTGTTGTAGAGTTTGGAACAGTTCAAGTAGATAATGTCCATTTCAATGATGTATTAAGTGTTCAAAGTATTTCTTGTAACCGTCTATCAGTATATTAAATCACTCATTCAAGTGAAAGTAAAACTGTAGAGTTTTCACCTCACTAATTTGTAATCAAGGACCTAAAAGATCCTAAACATGTTCTTGCAACTGGAATTGCTGATGATATTACCAGGTTATACAAGTTTGACAACTTTGGGTCATCATTTTTTCTTTCAGTTTTTGTTGCTCATAGCGATGGCTTGAGAAAAATTTGGCATGAGCAGTTTGGTCATCTAAAATATCGATCATTGCAACAACTATATAATCATCAAATGGTGACTAGTCTTCCTCTTGTTTCATGTAGAGATGGTGTTTGTGCCGGTTGTGTTCTCATCAAACATCATTGAGATAGTTTTGACAAACGTGCCTCTTGGAACAACTCAGGCCCTTTGCAGCTTGTTCACAACTTGGGTTTACTTCTTAAAACTTAAGAGAGAATTTTTTGATAGGTATCTGGCCTACAACACCCTTGTAGAGAAGCAATATGGACATCAAATTCAAAGGTTAAAAACAGATAATGGAGGTGAATATGTGAACAATAATTTTACAAGTTATTGCGCTACAAAGGGCACCTAAATGTAACACATTGTTCCATATACACCACAACAAAATGGTTTTGTTAAGAGAAAAAGCCACACATTAAAAGAAATGGCTAATTGTATGATCCAATCTAAGGGAATAAGTCTAAAGTATTGGGCAAAAGCCATCAACTGTGCAAATTACATGGTAAATCGCACTCCCACAAAAGCTCTTAAAAATATGAAACCGAAAGAAGCATGGACTAAAATTAAACTGGATGTAAGTCACTTTTATGTATTTAGAAGTATAGCATGGGCTCACATTCCTTATGAGAAAAGGAAAGAATTCCATCTCAAGAGTGAGAAGTGTATATTTTTTGGTTATTCTGAAGATATCAAAGGTTACAAAATTATTCAACCACATTGTAATGAAATTATTGTTAGAAGAGATGTTAAATTTGATGAAAAACTATTGTCTTGCGAGCCTAATTCAACGATTGTTCCTTCTTTGGCCTGCGAACCATCTTCGATGTTTGTGCCTTCTTCTATCTCTATTCTAGTTTCTTCTTCAGATGATGAAAATGAGGATGAAAATACACCTTCACTTGCTCACCTTCCTCCAGATGAGTCCATTGAACCTCAACCAACACCGACATTGCCTCTTCCTATATGTGTTTGTTCAACATGATAAGCAATTGGTGATCTTTTTGGTGATCCTTTAGATCAACGTCGGACACGTTCTCAATTCTAGTGACCCTCTTCTATTTTGGCTCAAGTTTCAGAGGATCATGACCTAGAGACATTTGCAGAAGCTTCAGGTCATCCAGATTGGGATACAACAATGAATGAAGAGCACCTTTATTTAATGGAAAAAAATACTTCAGATCTTGTACCTCTTCCAAAAGGAAGAAAACTTGTCAGATGTAAATGGGTCTACAGAACCAAGTATGCATCAGATGGACGTGTCGAAAGACACAAGGCGCGATTAGTTTCCAAAGGATTTTCCCAAGTTGAAGGAATTTACTATAATGAAACCTTTTCCCCTATAGCCAAAATGAATTCCATCCACCTTTTTCTTTCCCTTGCTGCCTCCCATAAATGGGAGGTCCATTAGATGGATGTTAAATTCCCCTTCTTGCATGGAGATTTCAAAGAATAAATCTACATTGAATAACCTCCTGGATATGTCCATAATGACTCTATCCTTGTTTGTCTCCTTAAGAAATGTACTTATGGTATTAAACAAGCTCCTCGAGCTTGGTATGCCAAAATGGACAAATTTCTTATTGACACCAGATTTTCTAAATGTCATTATGATCCTAATGTCTATACCAAGAAAGTAGGAATCCATTTCATAGTCCTTTTCCTTTATGTTGATGACCTTATCCTTACTAGTAGTGACTCAATATTTTTAAACCATGTGAAAACCACTCATAAGAGGAAATTTGAAATGACATAATTAGGCTTTTTGCACTATTTCCTTGGCCTCCAAGTTTTTAAAACCAATGAAGGAATTTTTCTTTCCCAGTCTAAGTATGCTTGTGACCTTCTTCATCGATTTCACATGGAATATTGTAAACCAACCCCTTCTCCATTCCATTATCGAGTCAAGCTTGTTTCCACCTGTAATCCTCCCGAAGTTGATGCCACCTTGTATTGTCAGTTAGTTGGTAGCCTCTTATACTTGACTCATACCCGTCCTAATATTTCCTTTATTCTTGGTCTTGTTTCCCGATATATCCAAACACTCCATGAAATCCATTGGAAAGCAAATAAAAGGATACTTTGGTATGTATGGGGTATAGTTCAGTTTGGGATCCATTAAAGTTCAGGGGGGAAATCCTTTATTAGTTGGTTTCATTGATTCATATTGGGTCGACAACCTTGATGATTGGAATTCTACTATAGGTTATGTTTTCATCCTTGGTTCAAGACCCGTCACTTGGTACTATAAGAAACAACAAGATATTTCACTTTCTTCAGTAGAAGTAGAGTACCGAGTCGCGGTAATTCAAGTCAAGAATCCTTGTGGCTTCGATAGATCCTTTCAGAGTTTGGATTCCAACAACAGCATTAGACCAGGCTTTGGTGTGAGAATCAGAGTTCCATCAAGCTTGCCAAATACCCAGTTCAACATCAGCTCAACAAACACATCGAGCTACACATACACTTCATCAAAAAGCTCATTCATGATCAAGTTATTGAAGTGCTATTTTTCCCTACAGAAGATCAAGTTGCAAATATTTTCACAAAGTCTCTTATAGAAGCAATGTTTTCCAAAATTTGATCTATGTTAGGAGTTTAGGAAGTTTTCCTTAAGGGGGGATAAGCTCTAATGCCTCCTTCATTATCCTATTGTGTCACTATTGTAAATCCTTCAATCCTATCCCAAGTTGTTCTTAAGGGGGGATGTTAGGATAAGACACTTAGGAGTTAGTTAAGATCTACTTGGTCTAATGTGTTGATTAGGTAAAAGTGTTTTTCTTGGTGTGTTTCTTTAGTATCCATTAGTATGCATTTGTATTTAGGACATACGACAGTCACAATATGTTCCCAACATAGAGTGATTTGACAGTTCATATTCTCCTTGATCTTGATGAATACGGTCCATCATCTCTATTTAAAGAGCATGGAGGGTCATTTTCCGATGATCAATTGTGAGAAACTTTCTTGTAAAATCTCTTTGTAATATTTTCCTTTTGCATTAATAAACTGTTTTACATTGGTTGGGGTCGTGGATGTTTCCCTGTAGGGGTTTTACCACGTAAAAACATCAGTGTGCTGATATTTGATCTGGTTGTGTGAGTGGTTACTGAAGGTGTTCATTCTCTGTTGGAATACCTATGAAGTTGAACAAAAATATTTGAAAAAAAATGTTGATACTTTATAACTAAGAAGATTCAAAATGTCAAAAAATACCTTGAAAAGAAGAAGGGGTGATTCTAAAGCACCACTCTTTGAAAAGGGGATAAAAACAACCACTAAATGCGAACTCTAAAAAATGAGAACTCTATAATATTCTCATTAAGTTGGTAACTATGTTGTAGGATAACCAATTTTTGATGTTGATGAAGATGCTATGAAACCTTGAGTCACGCATGCCATGGTGCTCCCATATAAAATATTATCTAGAAAGTACATAACATATATATAGAGGTGCAATGTCATAGGTGACTTCATCCTTGAATTGGTAGAAACTATACTGGATTTTTCATTTCCATGTCATGAATAGTTATCTACTCGAACGAATGGTTTATGGATATATATGTGTTCTAGTCTAGTGGAGTAGATAAGAAATTCCTACAAAAATATTATTCTTTGAACTTCCATTATAAACCTATGAGTGTAAAATGCTTATATTAGTGTGTACTTATATTGGTTTATTTTTCCTATATTAGTGTCAACTTGCATGGCCTTCTCTATTTTCGGCATTTTGGTGGTCTTACATAGTTTTGTCTTGATTGCACAGTTTGTAATTCTTAGATGAAAAGTGTTTTTTGTGACTAGATTTTTGTTTAAGGTAGATAAATAAGAGGGTTTTTATTTGTTTTTTGACATAATATTTCTCTAATCCTCTCTCTCCTCTTTTCATATTTCTTCTGAATTAGGATGCATCCCAAGAGAATTACCATGAAGCTTGGTTTAGATGTAATGGTGCAAACCAATATTATACTTAAAGTCATAATTGCACTTAGTCTCATTGACACCTAACATATCCATGAAGTCATTGAACTCATTGGTGTATTTTTAAATTGATTGACAATTATAATGTTGATGCAAACCAATATGATGCTTTAATATCTAATTGCACTTAGTCTGCTTGATACTCAGTATATCCATAAAGTTGGAAATTGTTGGCGTAATTTTAAATTGATTGAAAATGATGTCAATACAAATATTAGTATTTAATTTATTGCACTGAGATTAGTGAGGTGTTTTACAACCTCATTGGGAGAGATGTTGTCACGTAGCATTATGTCACTTTATGTGATAAAAAAAACAATAAATAAAAAATAAATAACAAAATATTTACACATCTACATGACAACATATAAAAAAAATATTTAGTATATTAGATTTATCTTAAATCCATAGCTAACCAACACTGATAGGGATCAAATTTCTTAAAGTGTAATTTTTTTATCATTTAATATGAAGGAATTAATACATGACAAGGAATTAAATGATAAAAAATTTACACCTTAAAAAATTTGATTCCTTTTCATACTTATAAATTTTAATTTAAAATATATTAAGTCTAATTAACACTCAATTATTCAAAAAAAATAATATTTATCATATATCACGTGTGCATGAATTAGCTAATATCATTTTCATTGCATTCAATTATTTTATTTATATTACAAGCTTATGAATCTCAAAGTATTATTTTATTTATATTACAAGCTTATGAATCTCAAAGTATTATTTTATTTATATTACAAGCTTATGAATCTCAAAGTAAAACTCATGCTTCATGATAATAAGATCAACTTATAAATCATTGACAATATCTCGATCTGTGTCTTTCATTGGGAAGGCATAGAGAAGTTGCACTTTCTTATAATAATATATCATGATGTAATAAGAAAATAAAAACCCTTTAGACCATCTTGTGACATTTTAGATTTTTTATAAGTAATAATGGTACAATAAAAAATCTATGTCATGAGACACGTTTAACTTTTAAAAAGAAAAAATATCTCACGATTTATAATAGATATAGTCAAGAATCTTTAATACCGCAATATATTTGTATTTAACATGAAAAACATTGCATGTTAAAATAAAATATTAACCAAATAAGCCAAAGAAGATAATTCAAATTTATTTTAAATAATTATTATAGTAAATAAAAAGAGATAAAAAAAAATTATTAAAATCAATAAAATAAATCACTTTATTTAAAAAACTACCAATAAGTTTATATATTATATGTTATGTGTTTTTATTAATTTTTAATTAATAAGGAAGATATACCAACTTTACATTTTAATCAATTTTTAATTAATAAGGAAGACAAATCAAATCTATTTTTGATAAATTTTTAATTAACCACGGGAAAAAGTCAATTTTGTTTTTTTTTTATAAATCAACTACATTTTTTAATTAAAAGGAAGATAAGCTAACTCTTTGTATTAAGAAAAAGGAAGATAAGCTAATTCTTTGTATTAAGAAAAAGAAAAAACAAAGGAAATGATCATAAAATAAAATAAAACACTACATAATTGTAAATAAAAAGAGAGGTCATGATTGTCAAACCAAAGACATGTAGTTGGGTTGTTAACGATGATGATGGTTAACATTCACTTAGACAAGAATTGGTCTATCGAGCCTTAAAAAAAATCATTTTTCTCGCCATTTATGATGACCTCAAACTTGAATCGTGTTGAAATTTGGTTACTGAGATCTTTTAATTGTGATAAAGGTGGTAGAACATCTTCAAAAGAGTGTGTAGGGTGCCTATTTTGACTCTTTTTACATAGCCCATTCACCTATATTTTTTTTCATCTAAAACCCCTCCTTTTGTCTACTTGCACATGAATAATGGCACAATCAACGTAAATAAGGTAATAAGTTGTTCTTTTTATGAAAAGCTTAGTTTTGGCTTGTAAATAGTATTCAAAGTCATTTATTCACCAAAATGACTTGAATTCCAGTGATTACAGAAATTAACCTTGTTTTACCAGTTATTACAAGAATTGGTGATTAGCATACTTTCACTCACTCAGAGGGAGAAATTTAACCTAGAGGTACTTTATCAACATTAAGAGATGGTGATTTACCTACTCCACCATATGCATAGTATTTGGTACCCACTGGTCAACGATAGTCAAAATTGGTAGGAAGTTATTTTTTTTTAAACACAAACAGTTGGGGGTTTATATATTAAAAAAGAGTATCAGATCTCCAAAAATTACATATGGAAGAGTGAAAAAGCCTCTGTTGCTTCCATGAGAGTCTAACTATCTATGGAAATATAGAGAAGCTGGTACAACCAGTGCAAAAGAGATACAATTTTTCCAAGTAAAAATGGCAACAAACATATTCAAAAGTAACAAAATTTTACATTTCATTTAAAACCTGACTGATTATTTAGAGGAGGCTCTAGATATTCCTGTTGTTCCACTTGTGGATCTGTTGGGTTCGCCTCTAAATGATGAAAGTTTGCATGTCATGTCGCTGAAGGGGTCGGAGGGTGGTCATTGATGGTTGTTGAGTGAAAGGTGGACGAGAGCGGAGACTCACTAGAGCCGCTAGAATTCTCTGGTTGTTGTGGAAGGACTCGAGGGTTTTCCAATTGTTGGGAAAATACCTTGAGTTGCCTTGTGTTCTTGTTAATTCCCCTAATGGAAATTTACAAATCCTGGTTATGTCGTATTTTCTGTTGTTGCAGCTAATCTTGCAAGTTCGCCATTTCCTCTCACAACCCCTAATTCTCTCGCTGAAACTAGCGATGTCAAGAGTCTGTTCGGTCCTCCACTCTTCTAACATATGTGCATAATGTGAGGAGCTGTTCTCAGAGATCCTATGATACAAAAGTTATACACAAGAAGGGGGCTCTTGATCTTCTCCACATATTGACGTAGAGTCTCAGGAGAAAACTGGTTAGGAAGGCACTGAAGAAATGATGCACGCATACAGAGTAAGCAGGGAGAGAATAGAAACCATAATGTAAGTGGAGCATCCTGAAGTGCCAAATGATGGTGTTGAAAAAAAATTGGACAAGCCATGAATGTCGAAGTGATGTTCCCTTGATGAAAAAGGGTGCCAGGAATACCCATGAGTTGAAATGAATTCATCCAGGGTGGAGAGATGAAGTTGACGCCATGAGCATATGAGTGAACGTCAAGAGGGGCGAGTGAATCTACATGGGATTTAAGGTGATTATAGGTATTGGAAGGGAAGACATAGGGAGGAGGGAGGGAGGCACGTGGGATGAGGAAGGGAGTCATGTTTTAAGGAGGAGGGGCAGGCACTCGGGAAAGGGGGAGAGGTGGAAGGGTCCCATGAGGGAATACGAGTAGAGGGAGGAGGGGGAGCATAAGGGGGGGAGAGGAGGGTTAGGGGAGTATTAGAGCTCAGAAGGAAAAGGTATTGAACTGTGAGGGGGAGACGGTTCACACGAATAAGGTTAAGGGATCCAATCATGTGAGGGGATTTGATTACTGACGAGGTGGCTCTATTATAAGGATTTCAATAGTTTAGCTAAACGGTCAGCATCAGTATTTTGAGAGTGAAGGATATGAAAAAAACATATTTTAATGAAGAATTGTTTCAAGGTATTTAATCACTAGCCGAGGCCACTAGGAAATTGAGTTGTAGAGTTTGAGAGGCTAAGGAGGTCCTTTATAACTATTTCAGATTCCCTGAGCACCACAAGAGTTTAGATGCTTCGTTCATGAGCCATTTTTAAACCCATGTACACTACTAGATTTTTTGCTCTATTGTTCGTATTTTTTCCCAAGCCCCCAAAAAAATAAACTACCTTTTGTCCATCATAATTATAGATGACTCCCCCCACACTTGCCACCCCTAAAATAAGTAGGAGTTTATTAAAAGAAATCTGTAGGAAGTTATAAAATGAAATTTGTAGGTAGTTATTATAGGAAATCTACAGGAAGATATTACAAGAAATTCACAGAGTTAGCTACAAATCTGCCAGTTTGCTCAAAGGAAAAGGAATTCGATACCAGGAGTGCAAAAGAAGGTCCAGTTAAATAAAAATATCAAGGATTCAATCCATATAATCCTGGAGAAGTCATTTTTATTGCTAGAATGAAGATCTAAATGATTTTCCTGTAATCAGATTTGTAAAACAGAGTATATTCTATAATTTTCGGGTAATGATATTCATAGGAGTTTGAGATCATATAATGGTGAATATTAAAAATACAAAACATGGGTTTTGTCAATAACGTTCCCATTTAGGTTGCACGTGTAGAAAATTCCCCAAAACATGCAATACGTGAGTTGTATGAATGTTTCTTCATACACAATTTCCCAGATTTTCCTGTAGCGACCGATTTTCAATTTTCTTAGTGTGTACAATCCAACTTGGAGCTGATTGGTTAGTTGTAGGAGTGGCGATTTGGTTATTGAATCTATTGTATACATATATTCTCAAAGAAAAATACATAGATCAATGGGAGTAAGAATATTGTGATTATGAGCCAGAACTTCTTGTAACTATTGAACTTTACAAAAGCATTAATACAATGGAGCTTTCTCTTTAATTGGAGAATTAGATCTTTCGCATAGATTCAGTTTTACTTAACAACATATTCCAGGAGGGCCCCCTCATTTATGTTGTCTTTTTGTAGGTGATTCTAAATATTTATTTTGGTACTTGCATTTATTTGTTGTAGAATTACATGCTTTGTGACGACAACGTGGCCCCTTCACCACCCGCAGGTCAGAAGGACCACGCGCGCACACAGGATCTTCTCTATTTTCATGGCCCAAAGAACTCAAAGGTTCTTCTCTTCCCTTATCGGGAAAATCACACCCACAGAACTATCGCTCGATCCCCTTTCTTTGTTTGTTGGGGAATCGAAACTCACGACTTCGCGAGTCCAAAGGTTGAGCACAGGGCTATCGAATCCCCGAGATCCGATGACTCAATCAATGATAACCTCTTCTCATATCTATCGGGACTTCTCTTATCACGGTTTCGCTACTCGCAATTTCGAGCACTTTGATTTGTCGACTCCCGATACCTGACGCGCCAAAACTCCGATGCACACGCGTGAATTGACTTTTCCATCTTCCGTCACTTCTATCGGGATTTCGGAATTTGTGGGATCGTGAATCCTGGTGTCAAAGGATTCGGGACTTGCCTTTTCCCAATCCCCGATATGGTACGCCACTTGTCCTCCACTAACTCCTGTTGTGTCCCATACACAACTCTCCCGTCAGAATATCGCGTTTCACGATTCCAAGTTGCAAAAGTTTCTTGTCTCCGAGATCTCCGATGCTCTGAATCCCGACTCCTTTCAATCTCCTGACATGCATCCCAATGATGGATGGTTCTAGGCTTGTCGATATATCGCAAATTGTGATATCACAATTCTTGTTGCAACCACTTGGAGCTTCGACTCGCGAATCCACGATACATGATATCACGTGTAGATCTGACGGTCCTCGTGACTCGGATCGATGGCTCTGCCCCTCCTGAGATTTAACCTTTGAACATTCTCGCCGTAACCTCCTTGGACATGCACAAGATCCAACAAGCCTTGGAACTTCACGAAATCTCCTCAAAGGATTTCGATCGTCCGTTCTTCCTTTGATGATTCTGCGAAACAATTGCGTTCCTCTCCCCGAAACTCATCCGCCTGCTCGCAGACTTGAAGCTTCTTCCTGATCTTCAAAGCGCAACTTCGACCACTGTCCTTCAACAACTTGAGGCCTTATCACTCCTGAGCTTGTTTACGACTCTCAAGTCCTTCAGAAAACCTCTCGCACACACTCCTTGCGGCAAACCTTTGACAATCATCTAAGTGTTGAAGTTCTTTGACTCTGCGCACACCTGCAGCAACAGTCCTTCACTTTCTTGCTTAGGTTCACAACCCTAAACTTTCTTCAGCCTGCGCACTCCTTGCACGACTGCTGTGCCCCAACTACACCCTCGGGATGAATGAGAACAAAATCTAACTCTACCTAAACCCTTCTGTCAACGCACTCCTTGCGGACAATTCGACTGCACTCCTTGCAGGAATTCTCTGGCTCAAATAGAGAAACAATTGAAACTCATTCCTTCACCCTTCCAGACATCAACTCATACGTGAAATCATATACATATCACATAAAATAAGATGTATAACAGGAAGCAAACATTCATGAGAATAAAATCAATACACAGAGAAACAACACAAAACCATGAACTTGAATCAAAGCTTTCTTCTATTAATTCAAATGCCTGTACATGGGTGTTCTTCATACAGTTCTCTACATGCTCTTCTTCCTCTTCTACTCCAATAATGTTACAATGATACAATGAGGGTGTCTATATCCATTTTCCCTCCTGCTTCCTAAAAATGTCTAGTCTAGAATTAAAGTCCTATATACCAGCATTAACTATTTTAAATGTCGTCTAAATACTAAAGGACGGGAGCTATCTTCTCAAGGTCCATTACAATATACAAAGAGCTCCTTCATAAATGACTTCTTTAAAGGTTGCACACAATTTCAAAGCATTCTTTTCAAAATTTGTCCTGGCTTATCCAGCTGTCTTCAGCTTCCACGTTGGCTCACTTGATGTTTTGGCGATGCTCCTGCATCATACTCCTCGGCTTGAAGATTTTCATGGGATCCTTTCCATGAGCTCCTGCACTGTCGGTCCATGCTTCTGTATCTCCGCTTCATTTTCCCAGCTGGCATCTTCAACGGGATGGTTCTTCCACTTGACCAGATACTCATAGTATTCTTTCCTCCTTGTCTTTTTACCCAGTCTCTTGTCCAGTATGCGTTCCATCTTCGGCTTCTCTGCAACTGGCAATTGTTTCATCCACTGGATCACTGGCTGATCAATTCCAGTCTCTATTTGTCTATCCCTATATGGGTATAAATCTGCGACATTGAATATCAAAGATATTCCTATATCATCTGGTAACTCGATCTCATAAGCATTTTCTCTTAATTTTCTCAAGACTTTACATGGTCCGATTTTCTTCATTTTCAACTTATTGTATGTTCCTCTCGGGAACCTTTCTTTCCTTAGATGTGCCAAAACCAGATCGCCAACTTCAAACTGAAGTTGTCTCTTCCGTTGGTCTTCTCTGTGCTTATACTCCTGGTTTGATTTTAGCAGTCGCTCCTTCACCTGGCTATGAAGTTCCTTCATCACCTCTGCGAATTCTTTAGCACTTGCGCTGCTAGTAGAAGTATGTTCTAAATATCGCAATTCAGAAACTCCTCTCGGTTGCATATCGTAGACAACCTAGAATGGACTCTTCCCTATGCTCTTGTTCACTGAATCATTGTATTCAAACTCTGCCTGTGGTAATACCTTGTCCCAACTGCTGTGGTGCTTTGTCACCAAGCTTCTCAACAAGTCTCCCAGAATTCTATTGAGCACTTCCGTATGTGCATCCATCTGAGGATGATAAGAAGAACTAAATGCCAAATTAGTTCCCAGCTTATTCCATAAGGTCCTCCAAAAATTCCCTATGAATTTAGTGTCTCTGTCCGAAACTATACTTTTCGGCAATCCATGAAGTCGAATGACCTCCTTAAAAAACAGATTTGCAATGTGAGTTGCATCGCTGGTTTTCTGGCATGGGATAAAATGTGCCATCTTAGAAAACCTGTCCATGAACACAAAGACTGAATCAAATCCTTTTTGCGTCCTTGGCAATCCCAATACAAAATCCATGCTAATCGCCTCCCATGGCCTCTCTGGTATGGGCAATGGATGATAAAATCCTGCATTCTTCTTCCTTCCCTTCAAATGATGGCAAATTCGACATCTGTCAACGAACTTCTTGACATATGTTCACATCCCTGGCCAAAAGTATGATTCACTCAGCTTCGCGAACGTTTTATCATGTCCAAAATGTCCTGCTAATCCACCACTGTGTTTCTCCTTCAACAGATTCTCCCTCATGGAGCAATTTGGAATACAAAACTGATTTCCTTTGAACAACAATCCCTCCTGAATCATATAATCTATCCAAGGGATTCTATCTGTGAGAACTAGATTCTCAGCTGCTTCATACGCTTCTGCAAAATCTGCATGACCTGTGTACATGTCCTTGAGATCATCAAAACCTAAGGTCTTGACTTTGAACTCCTGCATCAGCAAACATTTCCTACTCAAAGAATCAGCCACTTTGTTAGCAGTACCCGAAATATGTTTAATCACAAATGTGAAATTCTGCATATACTCTACCCATTTTACATGTCTCTAATTCAACTTCTCCTGTTGAGTCACAAACTGTAATGCATGGTTATCACTATATAAAACAAATTATTTTGGGATCAAGTAATGCCTCCACTTCTTCAATGCTTGTATGATAGCATAAAATTCCTTATCATACGTGGATTACTTCAGTTTCGCCTCGTTCATCTTCTCACTAAAATATGCAATTGGTCTGTCCTCCTTAATCAAGACCGCTCCTATGGAAAACCCGCTTGTATCACATTTCACTTGAAACGTCTTCTAGAAATTCGGCAACACCAAAACCAGTTGTTCCGTGATCTTCTGCTTCAACATATTGAAGCTCTTCTCAGCCTCTGTTGTCCAGTGAAAAGACTTATGCCGCTTCTTCACTGTATCCATCATCGTTGTGCTAATTCCACTGAAATTCGTGATGAACTTCCAGTAGAAACTATCTAACCCATGAAAACTTCTTACCTCGAATACATTCCTCGGTGATGGCCAATCCTTGATCACGTCCACCTTATCTGGATCCATCCTCAACTCATTCACCGAAATAACAAACCCCAAATAAATGAGCTCTGTCTTCATAAATGAGGACTTCTTCATATTTATCAACAGCTTCTCATGTTGTAGCTTTTTCATCACAATGGCCAAATGTTTCAAGTGTTCTCCCATTGATTTACTGTAAATCAGTATGTCATCCAAATACACAATGACGAAATTCCCGATGAATTCCCTCAGGACTTCATTCATTAACCTCATAAAGGTACTTGGTGCATTTGTTAATCCAAACAACATAACAAGCCATTCATACAATCATTCGTTGGTTTTGAAGGTTGTCTTCCACTCATCGCCTTCCCTCATGCGAATCTGGTGGTATCCGCTTTTCAAATCAATCTTTGAAAAATACCTTGCCCCACTCAGGCAATCCATCAAATCATCCATCCTCGGCAATGGAAACCTATATCTGATGGTTATCTTGTTAATCGCTCTTGAATCGGTACACATCCTCTAGCCTCCATCTTTCTTCGGACTGAGTACTGTTGGAACAACACATGGACTCAAGCTTTCTCTGACTAACCCTTTGTCCAACAACTCCTGGACCTGCTTCTTAACCTCTTCATTTTCTTGCGGTGTCAATCTGTACGCGACTTTGTTCAGCAAACTGGCTCGTGGTATGAGATCAATGTGATGACTCACACTCCTTATCAGTGGCAACGAATGAGGTAATTCGTCCACTACGATGTCAGTGAACTCTTCTAGTAGTTCCTAAATTTCATCTGGAAAATCATCCACTCTTGCTCTAGTCAAAACAATCCTCAGTTTCCTGACCACAAAGAATTGTGGATCTTCTTTCTTCTTCACCTCATTAAGAAGTTCCTTCCCACTCATGAGAAGTACTGTGTTTCTTACTTCCGGCTTCACCTCCTTATCTTTTATCGGAAGCAACATATGGGTTCTCCCATTCTTCTCCAGGGTATATGTGTTCATTCGCCCATCATGAATCACATTTCTGTCATATTGCCATGGTCTACCCAACAACAGATGAGATACATCCATGGGAATAACATCACATAAAATCTTATCATTATACCCTCCTATTTTGAACTCAACCAAGCATTGTTTAGTAACAGTTACCTGGTGTCCCTTCTGTAGCCATGAAACTCTGTATGGGCTTGGATGATCAGTTGTCTCCAGCTCCATATTCTCTACCATATTTGTAGATACGAGATTATCCGTGCTACCACTATCAACAATGACCTTGCACACCCTATCCTTGGTCTTGCAAGCTGTTCTAAAATGTCTGGTCCTTTGGATTGAACTTTCCACCTCTTTCTTAGGTGTCAAAAGGACTTTATGCATCATCAATGACCTCTCACCTTCAGTGTCTTCTGCCTCAACATCCCGCCCCTGCACCTCAGTGATGTGAGCTTCTCCAATGTCCTTCTTTTTCTCTAGACACTCATAAGACTTGTGCCCATTCTTTCCACATGCGAAGCATGTGATTACTCCACCTCTTCCTCTTCCTCTACCTCTGGTACGAGGAAACATATTATTATCAGCATATCCTTCTCTCTGCTCTGTATGCTTCCCTCTCTGCTCAACATATTTCTATCCTCGTTGTGAGGTTCCACCTCTCTCAACTTTACCCTGAGGTTTCTTCCATTCCTCCTTGGGATTTTGGTACTTGTCCTGGGAACCTGACTTGCCTCTGGGATGGCTTCTACCTCGACCCCTCTGACTCTGCTTACGGCTCAGCTTCTCTTCAGCTTTCAGATCCATCTGATAAGCATCCTCCATCGTTCGGATGGTTACCATACTCATCTCATCCTGGATATCATATCTCATGCCATTCATATATCTAGCAACCTTCTCATCATCACTCTCCCGATGACCTGCCGTTATGTTCAGTCGATAGAATTCCTCTGTGTATTCTTTCACTGTCATTAGCTTCTGTCTCAGGTTCTGCATCCTCCTGAATAAAGTAATTTGATAATCTCTAGGGATGAACTTTTCCTTCATCTTTGCAATCATTCGATCCCAACTCTTGATCTTTTGCTTGCCTTTGCAGCATCTGTCAGCTTGTAGCTCATCCCACCACAATGATGCATGTCCTTTCAAGTGCGTAACAACATGCTTGACTTTATTATCTTCTTCGACGTCTTCATAGTCAAAGTATGTGTCGAGAGCTCTAATCCAATCTAGAAGCTCCTCTGCATCCAGATTTCCCTCGTAAACTAGAATATCCATCTTCGCCTTTGCACCCATCCTTGCAATAGCTTTTATTAGACGTTCATTTGCTGCATCTTAGGCTGCAACTTCTTCTTCACGTTCAGCCTCTATGTCACTATCAGAATCACTGAGATCCTCGACACTAGCTATGTGTCTTTGCACTGTCTCCATGTCCTCAATTCTTGCTCAGAGATCATGCATATGTCTCTCCATTTCTGGATTAGTTACCTGCCTACCTCTTCTTCGCACCTCCCTATCCTCTGGATTAGGTTATTGCCTTTCTCTCCTGGGCTGCATGGTGAATTTTCCTCTTCTCTGCTACATAAAGCAAAGAAATATTCTCGCTCTGATACCACTCTGACGACAACGCAGCCCCTTCACCACCTGCAAGTCAGAAGGACCATGCATGCACACAGGATCTTCTCTCCTTTCACGGCCTTAAGAACTCAAAGGTTCTTCTCTTCCCTTATCGAGAAAATCACACCCATAGAACTATTGCTCAATCCCCTTTCTTTGTTTGTTGGGGAATCGAAACTCACGACTTCGCGAACCCAAAGGTTGAGCACGGGGGTCTCGAATCCCCGAGATCTGATGCCTCAATCAATGCTGACCTTTTCCCGTATCTATCGGGACTTCTCTTATCATGGTTTCTCTACTCGCGATATCAAGCACTTTGATTTACCAACTCCTGATACCCGACACATCGAAACTTCGATGCACACGCACGAGTTGACTTTTCCATCTTCCGTCACTTCTATCGCGATTTCGGAATTCGCAGGATCACGAATCCTGGTGTCAAAGGATTCGGGACTTTCCTTTTCCCGATCCCTGATATGGTACGCCACTTGTCCTCCAATAACTCCTATTGTGGCCCCTACACAACTCTCCCGTCGGAATATTGCATTTTGCGATTCCAAGTTGCAAAAGTTTCCCGTCTCCGAGATCTTCGATGGTCTGAATCCTGACTCCTTTGAATCTCCTGACACATGTCCCAATGATGGATGGTTCTAGGCTCATCGGTATATCTCGGATCCCAATATCTCAATTCTCATTGCAACCACTTGGATCTTTGACTCGCGAATCCCCGATACACAATATCACGTGTAGATCTGATGGTCCTCGTGACTCGGATTGACGGCTCTGCCCCTCCTGAGATTTAACCTTCGGACGTTCTCGCCGTAACCTCCTTGCACCTCCGCAAGATCCAACGGGCCTCGGAACTTCATGAAATATCCTCAGAGGATTTTGACCGTTCGTTCTTCCTTTGATGATTCTACAAAACGATTGCGTTCCTCTCCCTGAAACTCATCCGCCTGCTCGTAGACTTGAAGCTTCTTCCTGATCTTCAAAGCGCAACTTCGACCACTGTCCTTCAACAGCTTGAGGCCTTATCACTCCTGAGCTTGTTTATGACTCTCAAGTCCTTCAGAAAACCTCTCGCACGCACTCCTTGCGGAAAACCTTCGACAATCATCTAAGTGTTGAAGTTCTTTGACTCTGCGCACACCTGCAGTAGCAGTCCTTCACTCCTTGCAACGCACTCCTAAACCCTAAACCCTTCTGTCAACGCACTCCTTGCGGACAATTCGACTGCACTCCTTGCAGGAATTCTTTGGCTCAAATAGAGAAACCATTTAAACTCATTCCTTCACCCTTCCAGACTTCAACTCATACGTGAAATCATATACATAGCACATAAAAGCAGATGTATAACAGAAAGCGAACATTCATGAGCATAACATCAATACACAGAGAAACAACACAAAACCATGAATTTGAATCAAAGCTTTCTTCTATTAATTCAAATGCCTGTACATGGGTGTTCTTCATACAGTTCTCTGCATGCTCTTCTTCCTATTCTGCTCCAATAATGTTACAATGATACAATGAGGGTGTCTATATCCGTTTTCCCTCCTGCTTCCTAAAACTGTCTAGTCTAGAATTAAATTCCTATCTACCAGCATTAACTATTTTAAATGCCATCTAATTACTAAAGGACGAGAGATATCCACTCAAGGTCCATTACAATATACAAAGACGCTCCTTCATAAATGACTTCTTTAAAGTTTGCACACAATTTCAAAGCATTCTTTTCAAAATTTGTGCTGGCTTATCCAGCTATCTTCCGCTTCTGCGCTGGCTCACTTGATGTGTTGGCGATGCTCCTGCATCACTTTGTTTTGATTTCGTCTAGAATAAGAATTCATTTTAATTAGCTTGCATGAAGTCTTACTTTGAATATGTGATCTATGATTGTTCTAGATATATATGATAAAGAAAACAACATGAGTGATTGATCTTTCATCTTTCGTGCCATAAAAACAATTGTCACGCAAATATACTCAGAGTTGAACTATGTCTGCAATTCTTTTATATATTTCTTGTCAACTCATTTCCTCATTGCAATTTACCTTCTATTCATCCTTTTAACTCACATTTGAAATTAACCCTTATTGGCCTTGATTCTTGGTTGAATAAAACAAAGTGTGTTTTCATGTAGACACTCTTTGAAGAAGTGAATGATTTACTTGTGATTTGATTCCCTACCATAGACTTTCAAGTTTGAGTGATCGTGAACAATAGAACAAATTTCTATTTATGAGTCTGGCATTTTACTGCTTTGATTTTAGTAGTTCTCAGGTAATTTCAAGACTAGTTCTGCACATATTGTGCCTGTGTCTCATAATTTTACCTACTCGAATTGATATTTAAATGCTGAGGAATGTAGACCACTAGATCAACCCAATATTTTGGCGATGTTACGAGGAAGGTACTAAAGGAATTACCCCTGAAATTGCAAGATTTCTATTGTTTGCTTGATTTTCATTTTCTTCTATTCAAATTCTTGTTTTCATTTTTTTGGTACGCCAACATTTACGACTTGGAGGAGGAGAAATGGTAATATGCAAAGGCATTGTCACTTCATATTTTTGAAAGGGTTCTATCCCGGCACATCCACTTTAGTGGGTATCTTCGATCCCTCACCATGTTGGAACTCTAAGTGTGTTTACTTTTTGTGCACATTTTTTTATTCATGGAAAGAAAGGATACCTCGTTTCAACAGAAAACCTCATGAGAGCAAGGTCTTAGTAGCGTGAGGGAAATCAAGTAAATGGTCATATTTTTCTTTAAGTTTGTTTGGTGTGTTGTGATTGTTCCTGATTTCATTTATTTCTTTAATATAGATAAAGTATTTGTTTTTTTTTAAATCCCCATGTACTAATCCATTTATGAGAAGAACCTCTTGACCAACAAAATAACTTAAATATGTTCAAGAACATGTTGAGAAAATAAGGGCACATCACTACAAGGAATTACTTCAATCGTTATTCTGATGTCAGATCCATAACTAAAGAGAAAACTGCTTCTCAAGAAGATCAGAGAACCCATGAACGAATCCATAAAGAGGCACAAGAATCATGGACATTATCTCATTAAGATAAAATATTGGAACCTAAAATCGAAGAGTTTCTTGCTTGCCTGACACTATATTTTATGTACAAGGAGTACATATCAGAAGACTTATATGGCATGGTAATGGAAGATATTAAACAAGGAAGCCTAGGAAATCAACATTACATTGAATCTTAGTTCAAGACAATCATCAAGCCCCAAAACTCCATTCTTCAAAAAAAAATGGCACTCAATCCATGCGAACATCTCACCTCTCATATCCTAATGTTTATTAAGGTATATTTTTTATATTTGGATATGGGTACAATAGAGATCTTGTTTCATAAATAGATGCACTAGAAATACTCATATAAGTGAAACAATTTTTTTTTTTTTAAGTAGGATAGGGTAGCATAGGAAAATGAATAAATAAATAAAAAAGTGAATACAAAAATAAGATTTGTTGTGAAAACCAAATTTTCTAGCGCATCCTAGCAAGATTCTAGTCAGAAAACTAGGAGATTTGATCCGAATTTTATGAGAAAAAAGAAATGACGACAGATTATTAATAGTTTCTTAACACAAAATAATAGAGATACAGTAAAACTGGTTTTTTATTCAATAAGGAAATAAGATGAAAATGTAAAATGCAGCGGAAACAAGCTTGCTGGAATGGTGGTGGCTTATCTCTGAGAAGAGATGTGACAGCTCTGCTCATTCACAAGAAGATGATTACAATGAGGATATGAAGGCCTTTTTACAATAAACAGGGATGCCAAAAACCCTATACATCCAAAAACCTAACCCTAGGAGATGAAGTGCCAATAGTCATGTGGGCCCCGTTTGGGTAAGTTAGTACATCAACTTCCCGAGGTCATAGCGTTTGCATACGATCTCTGTTTTATGTGTATGATATCTTGTTGGAAAGGTATTGTCGAGGAGATTATTTTTGGGGGCTCAATAAATCCTTCAACTAACATTGATAATATCTATCTCTAAAAACCTTCATTTAGGCCCTCAAAATGGCCCCAGAAGTTAAAACTGCTAAAAATAGTAAATTGCCAAAATTGCTAGAAAACTATCTTGAGCCAGTTGGAAAAGGTGGGTGGCCACCTATGTCCACCTAGATCAATACTCCCACATTAGGAATCAATGGTCACCATTGCATTGATTTACCCTATTAGATGAGGAAATTTCTACTGAATTTCGCCTCGGGTGAGCCACTTGCCTTGGTGCAGGAGTTGCCCTTCTTTGATGACTTGATAAAGATGGATCCTTTGTTGTCGAGTGCCCTTGATATGTGTGTCCACAATCTGATCGTTGCATTCCTTTTGTATGTGGTCGAGGTTGAGCTCTATTGGTGTCAGTTTTTCTGCTACGTCTGAGGTGTCCAATAATGCTGGGAAATAAGGGTGAAGGAGATCCATGTTGAACACTAGGTGCAGGCCAAGGAAAGAAGGAATGTTGAGCTCAAAATAATTATCCCCCACGGCCTTAGTGATGGTGTATGGCCTATAACATGGTAGATGAAGCTTCTGATGGGGTCTTGTAAGGCGTTCTTTTTGCAGGTGCAACCAAACTTTGTCGCCCACCTGAAACTTATGTGGCACCCGATGTTGATCATGGTGTTGCTTGTACTTGTCATTGGACTTCTGTAGGATATCCTGAAATTGTTGGTGGATGTGCTGGATCTACTCAATGAACCGGGTGGCTTTGTCAACTTCAGTTGGAGCAGGATATGAGTTGGTCAAGGTGACCGCAAGGGGAATTGCAGCATGCATGGGACCCAATGGTTGGAATCCCAACCCCACCTGAAAGGGGTTGTGGCCAGTTGATCTATGCAAGGCTCGGTTGTAGCTATGTTGGACATAGGGAAGGCTCTCATCACATGTGCGAGGGTGGTTTGAATTATACATGTGAAGGATATCCACAATCATTTGATTTACGACCTCGATTTGGCCATCTGTCTAGGGGTGGAATGTCGTGGATTTGATGAGCTTGGTGTCCAGCAGTGTCCAGAGGATCGACCATAATGTGATGAGAAATCGACTATCCCGATCTAAGACAATGGTTTGTGGGATTCCAAAATGTACCCAAACTCGTTCAAAGAAGATCTTGGCAGTGTTCTCAGCTGAGATGTTCTTCTTCCAGGCAACTGGAATCTCCATCTTAGAAAAGCAATCAACAACCACAAAAACACAGTAATTTCCCCGCTTGGTGGATGGGAGGCCCGACATGTAGTCCATTGAGATGGATTCCCATGGCCTGCCAAGAGTAGGAAGAGGGGTGTACAGGCCCTATTTCTTAGTGGTCAGTTTGGAAATAGCGCAGGTAGTGTAGAACCTAATATACTTGATGACCTCCTATCGAAGTTTCAGCCAGTAGAAATGTTTCTATAGCATCACCATTGTCTTTGCGACACTGAAGTGTCCTGCCACCTGACTGTAGTGGGATTCCTAGATCAGGTTCACTCAATCTCCTTATGGAACATAGATATGGCTCAGATGACACAACAACCCATCCTAAAGATGGAAATTATCGATAACTTCATTTGCACCCAACATTTGGTAGGTGGTGGTGAAGTCCAGGTCTGTCTCATAGATTTGGGGCCATCCAGAGGTCTCATGGCCGCAGGAGTCTAGCACCATAGTGAGTGTTGTGACTAGCGGTCTGCTGAGGCAATCAGTGATATGATTGGTGCTTCATGTTTTATACTTGATTTTGAGGTGAAATTGCTGCAAGTATGTGGACCAATTTTGATGGCGATCATTCTGCAATTTTCCTTGTGTCTGCATGAACTACAGTGGCCTATGATCAGTGTGAATGACTGTCTTCTTCCCAAGAATGTATTGTCTCCACTGGTAGCAGGATTTCCCAATGGAGTACATTTCTTTTTCTTAAGTAGGGTACTTACAGACAACATATGATAATGTCTCACTATGATAAGCCATGAGGTTTCCATGTTGAATGATAATGGTGCCCACTGCAGGGTATGAAGTATCTACCTCAATCTCAAAGGGTTGTTGGAGGTCTGGTAGTGGAAGTACTGGGGTTGAGCACAAGTATTTCTTCAAATCATCGAACTCTTATTGTTGGGACCGGCCCCATGCAAATTTCACCTTACCACCACCCCTGGTTATTTGGCTGAGGGCCCATGCAATATGGGAGAATCCCAACATGAACCTGTGGTAGAAATTGGCAAGGCCCAAGAAGCTATGAAGCTCAGTGAGTGTGGTTGGGGCTGGCCAATCACACTTGACTTGGATCTTTTTTGGATCCACATGTATGACATACTGATCAATTATGTAGCCCAAATAATCGACCTTGTCCATGTCGAAGGATAATTTTTCCAAGTTGGCATATAGCTTGTGTTGTCGCATGGTGTGAAAAACCTATTGAATATGCTGCAAGTGTTTTCCCCAAGTCTTGTTGTAGATGAGAATGTCATCTAGATACACCACTAAAAAAGTATTGGTGAATGGTCGTAGGATATCATCCATAATCCTCATGAAAGTGGCTGGAGCATTTGTCAAACCAAAGGGCATGACCAACCATTCAAGAAGGACTTCCTTTGACTTGAAGGTAGTTTTCCATACATTTGTCTATTCTATCGGGACTTGGTGCTAGCCAGACTTGAAATCAATCTTACTAAAGTATTTGGCCTTCGTGAGTTGATCAAGGAGGTCATGGATTCTGGGAATTAGGTACTAGTTTTCGACTGTGATTTTATTCAGAGATCGGTAATCAATGCAGAGTCTCCAGGTTCCATCTTTCTTCTGTACCAGCATGATTTGACTCCCGCAATGTGATGAAATGGGATGGATGTTCCCCTTGTGGAGAATATCTTGGATCTGTCTCTTGATAGCCTCATTCTCTAACAGAGAGAGACGATAGACTGGCCCATTGGGAAGCGGTGCATCGGATGTCATATCAATGGGGTGCTTGACCTAGCAGTGAAAAGGTACCTCGATAGGTGAGGATAAGATATTTGAGTATTCTTCCATGATGTGGCTGTGATCTTTCACTTATTATGAGAGCGAATAAGGAAGAAGACAAACTTCCATGTCTGAGAGATAACCTTCCTTCATTTCTTAGCAGAGATCAAGGAAATAGCACTAGGTGGGACTGCCTCGGGTATCCTGTACAATTTCCTATTCAAAGTAATAATAACACTATGAGGCCTAGACTCATATACAACATGTTGTTTCCATAAATAAGGTTGTCCCAAAAGAACATCACAAACTTTGAGAGGAGGAACATCACAGAATACCTTGTCTTTGAAGGGCTTAATTCCATATGATAGTCGACATTGTTGGTTGATGCGGAGATCGCTACCTTGGAAGAGACATTCAATGGTGTAGGGTTGTGGGTGTGGCATTTTCAATAGGGCCAACTGCTTGATGACCTCCACTGAGATGAGTTTCTTTTGGCTACCACTATCAACGATGAAGTGCAATGGGGTGCCTTTTACCCACATATGTGAATGGAAGAGGCGTTCTCCTTCTTCTGGGTCATCTGGTTCACTAGGCTAGAGCTTAGTGTTAGAAATGATGGCACTAGGTTCTGTGTCAATGATTTTTCCTCCCCTTTCTAGTTCTGGCTTAGAGTCTGAACCCACGTCTAATTCAAAGGCTTTCACTTCGGCCAGTAGTGACTACTTTGAGCGACAGTCAACATTGTTATACTAAGGGATCTTGTGGAAGTCGCACAAATTCCTGGTATCTTTCTTTGTCTTTCCAATATCCTTCTTTGCTTGCGGATTGGACTGGTTTTTCTGATACTATCCATATTTTCTTTGTCCCTTGTTCTACGGGTTGGGGCCACCCTTTCCTAGATTTTGTTGTGAGAGGTTCCAAGGCCCAAATTGTTGTGTCTTTTGTTTGAGATTCTACTCGATTTTAATGGCATATCGATAATCCACGCCCAAGGATGAGATGTCCAGAAATTCCATTTTGTTCTGGATGTATCTATGCAAAGTGTCATGATACTTGAGCACCATATGTCACTTGAAATCTTTGATACCCATCTTGGTGCGCAAGGTATGAAAGATATTTGTGAAATTTGGCACTGCTTGGTCTCTTTCTTGTTGTTGTGTGGTCCATTTGGTATACAAGTCATCATAACTTCTGATAGGGTAGTATTGTTCCTTAATATCATCCCTAAAGGATTTTCAGGTGGCCTTGACTATAAATAATGAGGGTTCATCTGTTTCCTTTTGCTCACAGAGAGTTTCCCACCAATCTTTGACATGGGGAACAACTTTGAGGAGAACAAAAGCAATATTTTCCCTATTCAAAAAGTTATGGACATAAAAATACCATTCTAGTAGATTCAACCACTTGTCTACAACATCTGCATCTATCTAAACTTCAAATATAGGAATATCGAAGTTCATTTTTACCTTGAAGGGGATGACGCCTCCACTCGAAGAAGATGCATCACCTACTGGTAGCCGCCGAAGGATTTGTGTGAAACTATCCATAATCTCGTTCCTTTGTTGCATGAGGGCTTCCTCAATCACCAATTTGAAAGGCTATCCTGTCCCATCATATTTCTTTTCTCCTACCATGAGAGGTCGCTTGGGCGTGCGAGATATTTTTTCCTCGAGAGAAACAAGCTAGATACCCAACTCTTTCTACTTCGACCTCGTTGGGGGCATGCATTAAGATGACAAGGAGAAGACTGCTCTGATACCACTGATCCGTATTTTATGAGAAGAATGAAACAAATACAGATTATTAACAGGTTCTTAACACAAAATAATGGATGTTTGAAGATGTTGGATTTATATAACCATTTGCAGATGAAATTTAAGTGATAACAGATGCCCCCTGATGGATGAGGTTAGGAGAATACATATAGCCAAAATTCATCAATGTTTCTTCTACTAAGAGTACTTTTGTAAGAAAGAGTGTTGTGGGGAGTGTCAAGAGAGATCCATTGGAAGGAGAGGGGAACTTGTAGGACCCAAGCCTTTCCCAAGGTGTGGGAGAAAAAATAAAACTATGTACAAATGAGGCGGGCATGCCCCATGCTTGTGTCATGTAACCCAAACATATGTAACACAAAAATTGAAGCTATGTTGTGGATGTAGATCACTACAACGCCCTCTGGGGAGGTTTGATAATAACAGAGGAAAATTATGATGGTGAAAAAAACTCTGAAAAAAGGGTAAGGACACATGTGAGAAGTGTCGATATTTGTTACACATTATTTTCGTCATCCCTATGATCGTTAATGATGTAAACCTATCTATTGCTTTTAGAGGGGTCACAGTGTCCTGAGTTCCTGAAGAGAGAAGGAAGAAGAACTTTTCCTGAGGAAAAAAGTTTCATTTTCCTATGTAAAAACCTTATAAAAAGGAATGTTCGCAGGTTGCTATATAGGCAGGGTGCGAGAATGATCAATTCTCACAGGTTGCACTATAGCCAGGGTGCGAATAGTTCACAGGTTGCTATATAGCTAGGGTACGAGCATTCCAGCACGTGGGAAAAACGTACAGTTTCTCGAATTTTCTAGAAGGAGAAGATTCTTGGGTGAGGTGGCATCCGAATGGTTTGGATCTTACTCGCTTTCATGATTTAGTGGGATCATCCTAACCTCCTCACCTTATCTTCTTCAACTTATAAAAGGAGAGGAGCTCTCATGGAGAAGGGGTTCTTGGTTGTAGTTCTTTGGCTTGGAATTATTGGCTTGGTTAGAGTGGCTTTGAGATTTGCTTTGTCAAGATAGATTGTGAGTAGCTATCAGATCTATGGTCTCAGAATTCTTGGAGTCAAAGTGTGTGGGGAACGAAGGACAGTTGGAAGGGACCTTAAGACATCAAGGCAACGGTTGTAATCTCTCTTTCACATTTAATATGATACAGTAATATGTTTCTTTCCCATAAAGTTAGATTTACTTTATTACATAACTCCTTGATCATATGTATATATTAGCTATTGAATATATTATTTGCTTT
>ML794063.1:63953-111873 GCA_009831015.1 Picea engelmannii
AATGTACGGTTTCTCGAATTTTCTAGAAGGAGAAGCTTCTTGGGTGAGGTGGCATCCGAATGGTTTGGATCTTACTCGCTTTCATGATTTAGTGGGATCATCCTAACCTCCTCACCTTATCTTCTTCAGCTTATAAAAGGAGAGTATCTCTCATGGAGAAGGGGTTCTTGGTTGTAGTTCTTTGGCTTGGAATTATTGGCTTGGTTAGAGTGGCTTTGAGATTTTCTTTGTCAAGATAGATTGTGAGTAGCTATCAGATCTATGGTCTCAGAATTCTTGGAGTCAAAGTGTGTGGGGAACGAAGGACAGTTGGAAGGGACCTTATGACATCAAGGCAACGGTTGTAATCTCTCTTTCACATTTAATATGATACAGTAATATGTTTCTTTCCCATAAAGTTAGATTTACTTTATTACATAACTCATTGATCATATGTATAGATTAGCTATTGAATATATTATTTGCTTTCACTTTGGTTGGTTTGTGCTGTTTTGATCTTGACCGCACAAGAGCGCTGGAGCAAAGCAAGGAACAACAGAGACCAAGGAAGCGATTACAAGGTACATATCTTCTTCTCACTTCCAATTTAATTCAATAGTTAGATTTAGGGAAAGCGGTATATTCTGTCCTGTTTTGTTCTAGATCCAGGTGGATCTAGGGAGATCGGTTTGTGTCCGCACTCACAGATTTATCCAAAAACAATATTGTGCAGACATTGATAGTCTATCAAATTTCAAAGGTCTTTGGTTAAGATAAAACACCTGCAATAGTCACAAAGTAAGACCCACCGTAACATGAGATAGTATTAAAGTCGAATGTTATGGGGGTCAATGACAACATAGAACAATGGTGGTTTTCCCTGTGCTGTTCGAGTCTCCTCATTATAAAGGTAATGAGAGTCAATATATTGTCTCCCTTCTGGAAACCGTGCTAATGTCGACAGAAAGGGAGATGTGACTCCAAGAAGCAAAAATATTTATGAAATTCAGTGGATGAGATCAGGAACTGATGAGGTATATGGAAAAAGTCAATATGCGATGAAACTCAAGACTTCCCTTGGTTGGGGAGATATGAAAAGTGGCAGCAACCGTAAAAATGAATCTAGCGCCAGGGGGATGACTAGACGAGGATGAGTTGTGCCAGAGGCGTGACGCAATGGAAAAACGTAGAGATAAAAAAGGTGTATGGGTCGTAATATGCTCGGGGTTTTATGGATAGTTTCATTGATGTTGGGATGTGAAAAATTCCCCAACCAAGGACGACAAGGGTTGCTTTGCCTAAAAAGGAAGGTCGCTAAAGGCGACAACAAAAATATATGAAAATGTGGAAAAAGGGTTTGTACAATTATCAAAAGAATAAAAAATAAGTTGGGACAACTGTGTAGATATAGAAATGGGTGCCCCAGTGTAATATGGCTTGGCCTAATGATGGAGCAAGGTGCTTGGAAAAATAAGTGGAGGGTTGGGGCCCCATAGGCGGGTTTCTGTATTAGGGAAATGTATGGGGGACAATCTACAGATGGGGAAATTGATGGTGGATGAAATGGATGGTGAATGATACTGCGGAAGTGAAGTCAACATAGAACCATGATGAGGTAACATGGGAGCCCATTAGGTAAGTTAACAAAATGAGGAGAAGGATTATGTGGTTAATTCTCAAAAAATGTGTAAGACTAATGGGACTCCCATCTCTAAAGGGTAAAAGAAACATGAGTGTCGAAATTCCAAGGGGGGCTATGAATGGGACAACTCATGTGGGGAAGAGTGCTACTGGGTGACAGTACCAAAATGCAATGGAGGTGACGTTACTGCAGAGCCAGACATATGGACCCTACAGGTAAATGTTAGAGGGTGTTACTGGAGATGCAAATGATATTCAGAGGGAATGACTACATGCCAGTATCTATCATATACATGAAAGGGTAGCACTAATGGAGGATGACCAAGTACCTTCACACATGAAAACTGAATACCCAATGTGAACAATATATGAAGATAAATAACATTTAACAGTTATTCAACAAGATGTGAATGTGATCATGCATACCTGAGTGTGAGTATGATAAAAAAAATGCTCCCTGGGGGCTGAGAGTGGAAAGTGGCCTGGGGAATATGATTGTGTAGGCGGTGGGATGTAGGCCAAAAATAATAGGCACAGACGAATTTTTGAGTGATGAACATACCAAAGAGGTGACCCCCGCAAGAATTGATATGGTAGTCATTCAAGACTCGACCAGCCTCGTCGATAGTCAAACATCAATGAAGTACATTGTCCACCCCTCACAGATATAAGATATCACTGATAAGTAGGTAGCGGGGAGCCTAGTGACGAATACGTCGATGATAGTCTCGAGAGAGGTGGTTTCCGAATTTTTGTGTTCGGTGGTAGATGAGAAGATTGTCGTACCAAGGGTCATCCAAGGAAATGTAAAAGAGATGTTCATCGGGGAAGTCAGAATTGATGGGGGTATTGGTGGCATCAGAGGGAAATTCCATGATGAATTCGGCGAGGGCAAGGGCTTTCTTTCTCTTTGGTGTTGAAAATTCGAGGTCATACTCCTAAAGGATAACTATCCATCGAGAAAATTTACCATTAATTTGTTGGACACTGAGAAAGTATTGCATAGGGTTGGAATCTGCTGCGACTTTGGTAGTTCAAAGAAAGATGTAATGGCGTGATTTCTGGACTGTGAGGACAACTACAAGGGACAATTTCTCTTCGTGTTTGTATTTCAAGGGTGTCCCTAAAATATTTTTACTAATGTTGTAAATTACATGCTCACGATCATCGTCCCCTAGTCAGATGAGAACTCTTGCTACTGAGACGGTTGAGGCCGAGATATAGAGAATGTAGTCACGGTTATAGTCAGGTGGACTAATTAACAGGGCGTTGGAGAGGGATATTTTGAGATCATCAAAAGCATTTTGGGCATGTTCGTCCCATTGGAATGGGACATCATGACATAAGAGGTGAAGGAAACCATGTGCCCGAGTGGCGTAATCAGGGACAAAGCGGCGTAAAAGGTTAGCTTTTCTTTTAGGCTCTACAGTTGGCGTAAATTCCATGGTGGGGGAATTTTTGTGATGGCTTGGACCTTGAGGGGGTCAATTGTGATGCCTTGTTGGGAGATGATGAATCCAAGGAGGTGTCTTTTAGTGGGGATTCAATCGGGGATTCAATCAGATATTGTACTGACAACACCTGTGGAATACATTGTGTAAGTCATTCATGTGTTGAGTGCACTTTTTGGAGTGGGTGGTGAGATCATCCAAGTAGGCGAGAATGATTTGAGCCATATCATGAAAAATGTATGTCATGGCACATTGGAAAGTGGCTCCTACGTTCTTAAGGCCGAAAGGAATGAAATGATATGCAAAAGTTCCCTAGGGGGTAGTGAATGTAGTTTTGTGCTGATCAGCTAGGTGAATTTGAATTTGGTTGTAGCCAGAGAAACCATCCATGATGGACAGAGCCTCGTGACCAGCGCAATCATCGATAATTTGGTCGATAAAGGGCATTAGAAAGTTTTCTTTGGGATAGGAGTGATTGAGATCGCGGAAGTCTGTACAGACGCGGATAGTGCCCTATTTTTTGTTGACAGGGACAGGGTTGGAGACCCATGACGTATATGCAATGGGGTAGATGAACCCTGCAGCGTGTAATTTGTCAATTTCGGCCTTGATGGCCGCTTCTTTGGATGGGTGTAATGGATGCTTTTTTTTATGGATAGGTGTGATATCAAGCCAGGTGTCTATAGGATGTTTGACAATAGAGAGGTCAAAGCCAGGCATCTATGTATATGACCAGGCAAAAATGTCCCGGTATTCCTGGAAGAGAGATTTGTAGGTGGTGATTTCTTCAAGAGAGCATGTGGCACCAATGGTGATTTCCTCTACGACCCCATATTTGATGGAAATATCGGTTTTGATGGTGGGGGAAATATTGGCCATATTTCCTTCTTCAAAAGTGTCTGGGGTAGGGATAGGGTTATGGAACCAATCTATATGCCCCATTTGGAGAAAATCTTTGGTTTCGACTGCATATATGGGGTTTTGTTCAGGAGGTGTGAAGGCTTCCTGTGAAGGAAAAATCTCTCTTTGGTGGAGCACATCCCATGGGAAATTGGGTTTAGTTAACTCCTCAAGGATGTGTTCGTCGCAGTGAATTTGTCGAAAATATAGGGGATCGAGAGGAGTAAATTTGGTGATAGACATCATGGGGTTGTTTTATGGTGGTGATGATGTAGAGGGGGTATCGCAAGGAGGTTGCGATGGTTCACTTGACATAAACCAAATATCAATATATGGTGGGTTGAAAATGGTAGTCGGGTGTAGAATTTCCATGGGGAAATGAATTGGAGAATTGGGGGGATTTCGGGGCAAATCCTCATATAAATCATCCAGGAACCATGGGGGAGTAGGAAGTGCCTCATGTTCCAGTGAAAATATATGAACCACATCAAGTGATGGGGTAGGGGTACTCACTGGTCTTGCTGGAGGGGGAGGGGGGTGTAGGATTTTGAATTAGGGCAAGTTGGCGAGGCCTGTAGAAAGCAGGGACATCTCATACGTTCTTGGACTTAGGTTGTGACATAATGGATGTTGGTGTCATGTGTTGGGGTGGGTTCTTGCTGAAATATCTAGCGTACGACTATTAACATTTATCGGAATTGAGGTAGCACTGGACAATGGTGTGTGTAATGGCCATATTCTGAATAGATGGCACATGCAAATTTGGTTTGCAATCCTTTTCTATTTATGTTAGGGGAGATAGTGACAATATTGGATGAAGTGACGAGTGTTGGTGGTTCTCGAGGGAGTTGACTTATATTGCATAGCTCGAGTAGATATGGGCATTTTTTGGTGGGGTGTTTGTCTTTCTTTCATAATGCGCAAGGAGGTTGGACACGTGGGGGAAGTGGAGTGGTGGGATCTTTATTTTTTCGTCTGGCTCCAACTGTAGTAGGGGTGCTAGTGAGTGGGAGTGTAGGTGGGATGATGGGGGTAAGTATGGGAATCTGCATCAATATTCCTTCTATTTGGGGAGGGAGGGATGGTTGAGGGACCATCTCAGGCGGATGTAGATACCAAACTGGGATTGCCAACACCATGTTTGGAAGGGTGAGCGTTGCAGCTACCTGGAAATATTTTATAGCTGGTGGGGGGTAAAAGAAATGGATTTGGATAATGTCTTGGGGGACTGTTTCCCAAATCGGGATATGGCCCTAGGGGAGGGGAAGATCGGGAATGGGTAGAGTTGAAAAAGTTACAAGAGATTCCTGAGGGAGGTATTTTGGGACTAGTGGGACATCAGGGGTGAAAGAGGCCTTGGTGGGAGGGAGAGTATCTTCATTTGTCGTTCCGTTGGTGGAAACAACACATACTTGTGTTGAGGGATGGATGAGTAGTGGTGCTCCGTGGTATATCCCTAACAAGGATGGGTCCTTAAAAATTCTGGGGCCCATCTCGATGAGTGGATAGGCATCTAGATTAGTGTGGACAAAAGGGAGGATGTTGTTGATGTTGGATGAAGGGTTAGGCTCATAATGTGATACCTAATCGATGGTAATGATCTTTCCGTTATGGGGAAACATCATGGTTCGGAACATGGAAGAGGCGATTGCCTTCATAGAATACATGTAGATACAACCAAACAAAATATTATAGTCAAGTGGGGCATCGATAAACTCAATGTCAATAACGATGGTTTTTCCCCCGAGTTCAACGGGGATGTTTTGGAAGAGCCCCTCGGGAGACAAGGATCGTCCGTCTTAAGACCTCAGAGTAATGGCAGAGGGTATTAGCTCTGGAGAGCTAAGTTTCTTCCATATGGTTTTGGACATGATGCAAGTGGATGCACCTTCATCGATAATGAAGTAGTGGACTGTGATATTTTGTATTTTAACCAGTATTTGAAAAGCAACAAAAGCGGGGAGATGCGGTTCTCCACTGTCGAGATCAAATGTGATGAGTTGAGTATCGGTAGGGTTGACTGCCTCCAGGGAGAAAAGTAATGATTTCCATTGAGTAGGACAGGTTTGAAGAACTTCTAAGACTAACATGGCAGCGGGGGATTGTGCCAATTCATCGACCAAAATATAATTGTGGGGTGCCCTAGCTTGAGGGTTGTGGACATTCCTGTGCAACGGGATGTGAGGGATGTGAAGAGTTGTTTTAGTATTAGGGCATGAAATCATCAAATATGGGCTAGTCATGACTGGGGTGGCCTCCAAAGTAGTGGGAGTAGGGTCAGAGGGTGCGTTGTATTGACAACCATGCATTTGTAGAAGGATTTCTTCTTCACTAGTGAGGAGGATAGTTCGACCTGCAGAAGTGCCCGAGTTGTGATATGGTCCTGCCTGTGGTGGGGCAGGTTGCATCTCTTCTTGGGTGTTCATCACCCCTTGATGTGGTATTAGGTTTCGCAAAACGGTCGGGGGTGGGTGCTGCACATATTTTTGTGGGGCCTTGATCGCAGATCCCCCGACCCTCAAGCCGAGATCCGCTCATAGGATCGTTCAAATCTCCTTGAGCTGAAGTGGCTCCTTTGACTCCCTCTGGAACCTTCAACAAATCCACAGGTCCTTCGAAAACTCCACCTATGCGAACAAGCACTAGTCGTGAGCTTCACCCTCACACAACCACAACTAGCCCTAGCACAAGCGCCTTTCGCAACTCACAATTCATGAGTTCATGAGTTGAAGACCCTCGACTCTTCTTTTCCAACCTCCCGTTACCCAAGATGACGATACGGGTATAGCCCTTCCTTGATAGCACCTCTTCTAGCAACCACCCTCTACGGCTTAACTCTAACACCCTTCACTACTCGTGACTTCACGAGTTGAAGGATTGAACCTTCCTTCTCCTCTTTCATGAATCCACGAGATGCGATAAGTCAACGATGGGTTGACTCCCCTTTTTCACTACTCACAACTTGCAATCTCGCGAGTTGGGGCGTCAAGCTCTTGTGCTCTCCTCTAGCGAATCTTCGAAGTACGATAAGTCAATAGGATGTTGACTCCTTCCCAGGCGATGAGTGTACACCTTTCAACTACATGGTCCCCACCTGATGGACGTGATGTATGTTTTCCTGAGCCCTCGGTACTCGAGACTTTGCGACTTCTACAGTTGAAAGGAAGTTCCTCCAAACCCCGAACCTCCGATACGTGATGTATCGAGACGCCAGATCTCATGGCTCTCCTTCCTCCTCGATCAATGGTTCAGATCACATTGCGAGCTCGCGACTCAAAACTTTGTAGAGAAAAGGCCTCTGCCTCCCAGCTCATGATACCCGAATCTGCGATATGACCCAGATCTCTGCCACCTGTCCTCCAAAATGGATGGTCCCGATTCCTTCGGGACTTCATAAATCGCGAAGCCAAAAGACTTCCCCGTTTCACTCTCTAATGTCGAATCCTCGAGATACGAGGATCTCATGACATATGTCCTCCTATATGGACAACTTTGATGTCCTTGGGACTTTGTGAGCCGAGACTTCCTCCCTCCCGACTCTTACCTCTCAGACTCCCAATATCCGAAACCATGATGGGTCCTCAGATTTCCACCACACGTCCTCTTCAATGATGGATGGTCTTGATCCTTTCAGGATTCCGTGGTTCCTCTCCTCTTCTCATACAAGATTAAATCTCGTGCAACGCCTCCTAGATCTGATGGCTATCGACTATCTATTCTAGATCTGATGACCAGATCTCTCTCTTCTGCTGCGCTCTCCTGCATCACCTCGACGTGAAACTTCAATGGTCCATATATTCTTCTCCAGATCCGAATCAAAGGCAACTGTAGCTCCCTCCTAAGATTTTTCTTCTTCCTCCTCCTTGGAATATTTCCAAAGTATCAAAGGTCTCGGCCTTTGTCTCTCTTGCAAGCCTACAACCTTATTCTCACCTACATTATTGAAGACGCTTTCCCTCCTGAGCTTCAGAACTGTGAAACCTTAAGGGTTTCCCCGACTTCCTGCACTCACATCTATTTCCCTATGCACAAAGGCACTGTCTCTCCTTAGCTTTGTCTTCCTTGAATCCTTAAAGGATTCTTCAAACTCTGCACTCCTTGTAGGGTCCCTACACACATGAAGGTGCTATACATCCTGAACTTCTTTGTTGCTCAAACCTCTAAAGTCTCTATCCCTTTCTCTCCTTGAAAGGATGGAAATTCCCTCTGGAAACATCCTGCTCAAGCACTCCTTGTTGAGCCTCCAGGGTGTTCAAAAACCCTATGAAGGTATTCTTCCTTGGACACTTCTCTTATGGTTGAACTCAGAAGAGTTCTTATGTGCACTATTGCACTCACTCAATTCCCTCCTGGAAGAGTTCTATATAATGTTCAGAAGTTTTGTCTTCTTCTTGAACTCAATATAGAGTTCTCCTGTGCACCCTGTGCATATGCTCAATGCCTTCTTGGTAGAGCTCTACAAAACCCCTCAATGATTCTGTCTTCTACTGTGTCCTCCTCTACATAGCTCCTCCTCCAAGGTGTTCAACAAACTTGAGGTTTCTTCCTTGAGCCAATGACTTCGGTTGGTGTGCCTTCCTGGCTCATCTTTTTCTGAATCCTCAGAATTCAGAAGTGCACTCCTTGCACTGGATTTTAGAACCCTCAGTGTTCTGTCATGCACTCATGCATGAAGCCTCAAAGAACCCAGACCTCAATATCAAATACCTCAACAGAAAATTGCTTCTGCCTGTAACCTACAAATGCATATCTACAACATACATCTACAACATATCATCAACACATAAAGACATTCATCACACACAGAATATCATGCAAGAAAAACTGCTTTTGTTTGTATTAATCAAGAAATGCCTCTTTACAATATGGGTTGAGCTTGGACTACAAAAGAGTCTTGTCTCTCATCTCTTCTCTATATGTGCTACTCTCATAGACTCTCACGTAGAGCTCTCCTAACTACCTTTTTTTTTTCAAAAGAAGATCCAAGATCTTTTACATGAGAGGGATTTTCGAGCTCTTCCCTCCATCTCACCTACTCTATTCAATTACATTAACTTTACATTGAATGGGTTGTCTAGTCTAGATCGGGGCTAGATCCATCCTTACAACCATTTAAGGCTACTTCTACCTAATGCCTTCTCAAAGGCATGGCTCTTTGGCTCCACCATCCTTACATACATTTAATAAAATTTCAAATTCAAAATGTGAGAGGACTGGCACCTCTCTTCCTTGAATGCACTGAGTGGATTGGCTGGCTGCGCATGGCTGTTTGGAGTGATGCTCCTGCATCATACTCCTCCGTTGTGAAAAATTCATGAGATCCTACTCATGATCTCTCCAGCATGGCTGATGAAATCCTCTTGGATCCAAAACAAATCTTTGGAGCTATCCATCTGCTCCTCTGCTTTGTTGCTACTGCTTCTACTTCTGTTGCTCTTGCAGGTCCCTTGTTGTTTAGCTTCCCTCTGCTAACTTCTTTTGTTGATCTAATCATCAGCTATTTTATCTCCTCAATCACCTCATCCAACTGCTCCAATGGCTAGCTCTGTCCTTCCAGTCTCCTCGCTTTCACTTCCTCTCTGCAAATGGGTAGATCAACTAGATATCCCATGCCATATTTTTCCCCTCCTGTGGCACTAGCTGGCCACTCTGCTATAGACTCCAATTCTGCAATTTCATCACTGAGTATCTTCTCAACTTCCTCTTCTGACAACTTTTCTTCTGCCAGTTCTCCTACTGGTATATTTCCAGCTCTCTCCAACTGCTCCTCAGACTGGAATTCACCTTCATCTGCTTCCAACCTGATCTGTTAGATGTGCATGCCCTACACCTTCAACCTTCTCTCCATGGATTTAAACTCTTGATACAACTCAGAAAAATCTATGTTGTATGCTTCCTCTTCTTTTTCTCCTATTGTAAGATTCAGTGCTATAGTCATTTTAGCTTCCTAGCTGAAAAATTTGAGCCATTCCTCGAAATGCTCATTTCCTTCTTCTGTTTGGGAAGCTTTTGATATCCGCTCCAATTCTTCTTCCATGATAGTCTCTGCTAACTGTCTTTCTTCTGTTGCTTCTTCATCAAATCAAACTTTTGCCTCCCCTGGGAAATGTGGAAGGAATATCCCAACTCCCCCAATCATCAAAAGATTCCTCTGATCCTCCTTCTCTGTCAGTTGTCCTTGCTGATATGAACTCAACTCTGAGCTCATCTTATCTCCTTTTCCATCCTGGCAGTATGGGATTTCCTCTCTGCTTCTCTCTTGGAAGTCTAGGAGATCCTCAGATCTCAACTCATTGTCCTCCTAGAAATCTGAATTTCCGGTCCTGCCCTCTTGGTAGTCTATGAGATCCCGTAGTTATCTCATCTCATTGCCCTCCCGAAAATGAGAAATTCCCTCACTATCCTCCTAACAGTCTATGATATCCCACAACTACCTCATTTCATTACCCTCTTGGCAATTGGGAATTTCTGTTATGCCCTCCTGGTAGTTTATGGGATCATCCAATGATATCAGTTCATCCTCATCACTGAGATTTCTCCCAGCCTCTGGTTCACATATCTGAACCATTTCCATCTATTCATCCCTGAGGCTTTCAACATCCCTCAACCATCCTCTTATCAACATCTATTGTCTTCTGGCCACCAATTCCCTGACTGGCCATTTTACCTTTGTCTTCATGGGCCATTCATACACCCAATGTGATCTTGCATCCTGCTGCATCTGAAATGCAAGTTCCTCCATCCTTTCCCTTATCTCAGCAAGCTCTTTATCCACTGCATCCTTTCTTGGCTATTGGTTGTTCTTCTTTCCACCTCGTCTATGGCCTTCAGTAGCCATTTTCCTGCCTTCTGTCTGCCCTCCTGGAAATCCTGCTGCTGTCACTCTGCAACCATGAGTGCTTCCAGCATCTCCTACAGTCCTCTGACTATATTCTTGACTTCTGCGTACCTACGACAATATTCACCTTTTACATGTCTCCTTCACTTCAAATCTACAGACGAAAATATCAGCTCTGATACCAAGTGGTGCAAGACCTCGACCCTCAGCCCAAGATCCATGCAGGATTGTTCTAAATCTCCTTGATATGAAGTGGCTCCTTTGATTCCCTCTGGAACCTTCAAAAAATTCACAAGTCCTTTGGAAACTCCACCTGTGCGAACAAGCACTAGGTGCAAGCTTCACCCTCACGCGACCACAACTGGCCTTGGCACAAGCACCTTTCACAACTTGCAATTCACGAGTTCGTGAGTCAAAGACCCTCGACTCTTCTTTTCCAACCTCTCGATACCAGAGATGACAATACAGGTATAGCCCTTCCTTGCTAGTGCCTCTTCTAGCAACCACCCACTAGGGCTTAACTCTAACACCCTTCGCTACTCATGACTTCGCGAGTTGAAGGATTGAACCTTCCTGCTCCTCTTTCATGAATCCACTAAACACGATAAGTCAATGACGGGTTGACTCCCCTTTTGCACTACTCGCAACTCGCAATCTCACGAGTTCTGGTGTCGAGCTCTCATGCTCTCCTTTAGCGAATCTCCGAAGTGCTATATGTCAATAGGATGTTGACTCCTTCTCAGGAAATGAGTGTCCACTTGTCAACCACACGGCCCCCACCTGATGGACGTGACGTATGTTTACCCGAGCCCTCTACACTTAGCACTTCGTGACTTCTACAGTAGAAAGAGAGTTCCTCCAAACCCCGAACCTCTAATACGCGATGTATCGAGACGCTAGATCTCACGACTCTCCTTCCTCCTCGATCAATAGTTCAGATCACATCGCGATCTCGCGACTCGAAACTTTGTAGAGAAAAGGCCTCCGCCTCCCAGCTCATGATACTCGAATCCACGATATGACCCAGATCTTTTCCATCTATCCTCCAAAATGGATGGTCCCAATTCCTTCGGGACTTTGTAAGTCGCAAATTCAAAATACTTACCTGTTCCTCTCTCCGATGCCGAATCCTTGAGATACGAGGATCTTGTGACATGGGTTCTCCTAGATGGATGGCTTTGATGTCCTCGGGACTTTGTGAGTCGAGACTTCCTCCCTCTCGACTCTTACCTCTCGGACTCCCAATATCCGAAACCCTAATGGGTCCTCAAATTTTCGCCACGCATCCTCTTCAATGATGGAAAGTCTTGATCCTTTTGGGATTTCGTGGTTCCTCTCCTTTTCTCATACGAGATTAAATATCATGCATCTCCTCCCAGATATGATGGCTATCGGCTATCGGTTCTAGATCTAACGACCAGATCTCTCTCTTCCGCTGTGCTCTCCTATGCCGCCTGGATGTGAAACTTCAGTGTTCCAGATCTTCCTCTCCATCTCTGAATCAACGACAACTGTAGCTCCCTTCTGAGCTTTATCTTCTTCCTCCTCCTTGGAATATTTCCAAAGTATCAAAGGTCTCAGCCTTTGTTTCTCTGGTGAGCCTGTAACCTTAGTCTCACCTGCATTTTTCAAGATGCTTTCCCTCCTGGGCTTTAGAACTGTGAAACCTTGAGGGTTTCCCCGACTTCCTGTACTCCTTGTAGCTATTTCTCTGTGCACAAAGGCGTTGTCTCTCCTAAGATTTGTCTTCCTTGAATCCTTATAGGATTCTTCGAACTATTCACTCCTTGCAGGGTCCCTACACACACAAAGGTGCTATCTGTCCTAAACTTCTCTGTTGCTCAGACCTCTAAAGTCTCTGTCCCTTTCTCTCCTTAAAAGGATGGAAATTCCCTCTGGAAACTTCCTGCTCAAGCACTCCTTGATGAGCCTACAGGGTGTTCAACAACCCTATGAAGGTCTTCTTCCTTGGAAACTTCTCTTCTGGTTGAATTCAAAGGAGTTCTTCTATGCACTGTTGCATTCACTAAATGCCCTCCTGGCAGAGTTCTACAGAACGTTCAACAGTTCTGTCTTCTTCCTGAACTCAAGATAGATTTCTCCTGTGCACTCTGTGCATATGCTCAATGCCCTCCTAGTAGAGCTCTAAAGAACCCCTCAGTGATTATGTCGTCTACTGTGTCCTCCTCTAAACAACTCCTCCTCCAAGGTGTTCAGTAACCTTGAGGTTTCCCCCTTGAGCCAATGACTTCGACTGGTGCACCCTCCTGGCTCGTCTTTGTCTGAATCTGCAGAATTCAGAAGTGCACTCCTTGTACTGGCTTTCATAACCCACAGTTTTTTTTCATGCACTCATGCATGAAGCCTCAAAGAACCCAGACCTCAATGTCAAAGAAATCAAAAGACAACTGCTTATGCCTGTAACCTGCAAATGCACATCTACAACATATCATAAACACATAAAGACATTCATCACACACAGAATATCATGCAGGAAAAACTACTTCTCTTTTTATTAATCAAGAAATTCCTCTTTAAAATGTGGGTTGAGCTCGGACTACAACAGAGTCTCATCTCTCCTCTTTTCTCTATTTGTGCTACTCTCACAGACTCTCACACAGAGCTCTCCTAACTACCTTTTTTTTTTCAAAATAAGATCCAAGATCTTTTACATGAGAGGGCTCTTCGAGCTCTTCCCTCCATCTCACCTACTCTATTCAATTACATTAACATTACATTGAATGGGCTGTCTAGTCCATATCGGGGCTAGATCCAGCCTTACAACCATTTAAGGCTACTTCTACCTAACGCCTGAACAAAGGCATGGCTCTATGGCTCCACCAGCCTTACATACATTTAATACAATTTCAAATTCAAAATGTGAGAGGAATGGAACCTCTCTTCCTTGAATGCGCTCTTTGAATGCACTGAGTGGGTTGGCTGGCTGCCGCATGGATGGCTGGAGTGATTCTCCTACATCAGGCCTGTTGGGGGTCAAGTGATACTGGGGGACGTGGTCCATTTCTAGATTCTTTCATTCATTTAAAGTCAACTATTTGGGGGAAATGGTGAATATAATGGATATATTCACCGCAAAGGGCAGAAGAGAAGTTTGTCCAAATATTGTTGGTTTTGTTCCCTTGACATTTGTTGTTATTACTCCCTTGGGGGTTCTAGTTCCCCTGGTGTTGGTTACGCCCAGTAGGTTGGTTCGGCTGGCGTTGGTTCTGATTCCCTCCTTGTTTGAGATTATTATTGTTTCGATTTTTTCCTTTCTTCCTGGCATTATTTGACTGATGGGATGGGTTAGTCGTATTCAACTGTTCAAAATTTTGATACTGCTGAATGAGAGAGGGTTGAACAAAATTAACCCTATCATGTGCTTGTCTGTGTGGGGAAGGAATGGTCTAGGGGGGGCCAGGGAAAGGAAAGTAGGGATTATTTTGTGGTAATGATCTGTAGGATGTGTAGGAAGGTGTGAATCTTTCACTAGTGTTTAGAGAGTAAGAAGAGGTAGAGGGGGTACCAGAACTAGGTTGGGCTGTGGGGTGTATTGTGGGTGTTGGCGGTGGTCCGCTGGTGTGTGGAGGAAAGGTTAAGGGGTATGGTTGTGGATAAGGGGGAGGGTTATAATAAGGGGGTCCTCCGTATCCTGGTGGATATTGAGGTGTGCCATACATTGGTGGTTGTTGGGGATGTGAATTGCGATGTGTAGTGGTACCAATCAATCCATTCACTGAGTGAGACATCCTAGGTTTGTCTTGGTCGAATGGCATGGGTCTCGGGGCGTCAGGTAGGACCGTATACAAGTACCTTGACTGTGAGTAAATGAGTTCAAACTATTGGGCCTTGCTAATGTCTTATTCTTCAGACTGGGGGAAGGTGGAAACTATGTCTTTGGTAAGGAGGGAAACAAGTGATTTGAGGAACCAATTGAGACATTGTTGTGGAGTAGCTTCATCTTTGCAGAGACTACGTCATTGATTCCATTCATGAATGTGGTCAGTGATGTGTATGGCGGAGGTTTGTTTAAATTCTGAGAGTAGTTTGAGGCCATCGTCATGAAGAATTGGTAGTTGAAAGAAGGTCAAGAATGCTTTGGCCAAGGATTCAAAGGTCACATGGGACCCATATTTTTATTCTACATACCACTTAGCTGATGGGCCAGTGAGTGTAAATTGAAATAACCTTAATTAGATGAAATCGTCCATGATGTTGTTTGAAGAGGACCATAAGTGAAAGGTCATGATATGGTTAGTGGGATCGTCTCCCAGTTTTCCTTCAAACTTGGGGATGTATGAAGGCAATTTGGTAGGAATTCTAGGCCGTGTGGGGTTGTGCAATATAGGATCATTGGTGAGTTTAGTCATATCTGGTATGTTGAGGGAAGCCAAGTATGGCATCTGAGGTGGTGGTGGAGGAATAGTTCTGACCATGGTGTAAGTGTTTTGCGTACCTAACTCTTGAGGGGGACGAGGTGGGTTTGTACTCCTCCCTTGATAAGAAGTTGCCCCCCTGCTTCCATGTAAAGGAGAGTGTGGGAATGTTGGACCTTGGGAAGTGGACCCAAGAAAAGTGGAATGAAGAAAAGTTGATCCCAAGATAGTAGCACTTACAGGGGTGTGGGAAAGTATGACCGAGGAGTTGGCAAGACTAGCAACTCCCCCGAGGATGGGAGGGATATTTAGCAAGCATCTGGAACGATGGGGATTATGTGGGTCCCCTATGATGTCCGACTAGAAAAGTGGATGTGTGCAAATGGTGATGAAAGAAAATTTAATGAAAAAGATATTTTGTATAACTTGGACCTTGACAATATATCTCACAATCGTATGTAAAAAGAACAACATACATAAAATAAAGAAGCATACATGTGGTTAGGTGGTTTTTTTTCACGTGGGAGAACAAAGAAAACAAATGTTGATTTCATAAAAGACGTAACGTTCTTCCTCTCAAACAACACTAGACCTTCCAATAGCACTCAACAGTGGGGTCTGAAGCCATCAGAAGAGGAACTAGTGAAGGATGAAGTAATCATTTATAATGAGGGGTAGAGGGTGCATATCTCGAAAGAACTGGTGATATTTCCCAATAGCCACACAAAATATGATCAAGGCGCAATTGTAGCCCACAATTTCCACTTGGGTAGATGTCCTAAAATTTCGTCACTAGGTACCTCAGTCAAAGTGTGACATTTAGATTTTCATCCTAAGAAATGGATCATGTGCTGGATCCCGTCCAAGAGGTGGGTGCCTAAAGGGGGGGACGTATAGAACAACTGAACCTCGGCCTTCGACCCTTCATGGGTATATCCATGCCTTATGGTGTAGGAACACTTGACTTGGAGGATTGAAAGTTCCCTATTTGACAACTTCTATTGTTTGAAGATGTGAGAACCAGATAATGGGGAGTTATTTAGATGCCTATCCCCAAAATCCTACTAGACTAAAAAAATTCTTTTCGCACCTCCCGTGGAGGTAAAATTAGTGAGTTTTTAGAAAAAAAATTACATGTGGTTGTTTGAGAGATTGGGGGTGTGAGCCAATCTAATTGAAATTAAGGGGGAATGGATAGCTTCGTCAAGAAAACGGTGGGGTATTTCAGAATCCCTTTGGAGGAAAATTACTTCAACCTCCATGTTTCGAGATGAAAAACTATGTGAGTGAGTAGTGACTTTTGTGTGTGAACAAGTGAAAGTGTGCCAATATTTTTAATAAATTAGGTGTCACCTTGCTGCATGTGGACTTTGCTTGGTCCTTAAAAGTCTTGATTACCTAATTAACTAAATGTCATTGGTACAACCTTGCATAATTTTAAACTCCCTAGGAAACTAGCATGTGGACATGTGGATTCTTACTATTCGTTTAACTCCCTAATGTGGTTTAATCTAAGAAATATTTGAAACTATCCTAGATTTTGCATATGTGGGCATGTATGGACCCATTACAAAACCTTTAAACTTCCCTAGTGATTTAATCTAAGAAAGTAAACTTCAATCACTATCCTTTCTTTGTAGCATGTGGGTATGTATGGGCCCTTACAATTTTAAGATGTGTTTGAAGAATAAACTAAGAGGAGTCCCGAGGGGGGTGTTGTCCTCTCCTAAAGATTTTTTTATTTTTAAGGGAGATGAAATTTTCCTTCAATCTCTTTTTGATTCTCAAGATCACTTTAGGGCACAAGAGAAGAGCATACTCAACGATTGATATCCAATTTATGGTCCCAATGCAAGTTTTATATGTGATGTAGAATGATTCCAACTTAACTTTAGTCAAAGAAATCCATCCATGTGGAAAAATGACAAACAAAAAGACGAAAAATAATGATTTTAACCCCTAAGTGCCTATGTTTTGACTAATCCATTTATATAGAGAGGGAATGTGAGTGTGGTGCAGATTAAAATATGCATGGAATCAATTTTAAGAAGGCTATGGGCCCTCCACAAATCACAAAACCTTACAATGTGTAATTTTTTGAGCAGATGCGTGGGTCTCATAGTAGATAGGGGAACATATGATGCCAATGTGCAGGCTGAAAGTGACCTTTGGGCACAGGTGTGCATGGTGCTTTGTGCAGAATAGTGGGTTCAGCGCACATGCGTTGAAGACATTCCCGTGGTTTGAAAAACCTGCACACGTCTAACACATGGCCATGAAGAAAACTCCAAACAAAATTCTCTCAACTCAGCTTTGAATTTGAATTTTTGTAGGTCGGCTTGGGCTGGTTATGGTACCTGCAGGTTAAATAAACAGAAAGAAGAGATAAAATAACCCAAATGGGGTAGGAAATTGATACCTTTCCCCCATGGAGTTGTCAATCTATTGCACCTCTTTTGTCACCTAAATGAGAAACATGAGGGTGCTTACAAGCCCAGTTGGGTCAGCTAGGAAAGATAATATTAGAGGAATGAGTTAGAAGTTTAAAACATAAAGGATAAGCAAATAATTAAACTAATAAGGATAAAGGAAATTAAACTAGAGTGGATAAGGACATTAGAACAAGAAACAAACAAGACTCATGCCACCAATAGAAAGGATTGTATTAGTGGAAATAAAGCACCAAAGAAAAAGGGAGACATTGGGTCCCCTCTTCCTCCAAGGGAGGGCTCTTGGACCCCCAAATATTGAGCTCTTATTACAAATAAGGAACTAAAATGAAATGGTGAAGATAATCCAAAGCACATTAAATCTAGAGGTGATATGAATGGCTAACTAAAATGATGCTAGCATGCTCTTGATGAGGAAAGAGGATCCTCCAAGAGAATGTCAGCAGCATAACAATGCAAATGAATTCCATGAAAATGTAGTGCACCCATGGCATCTTTTTATAGCATAACTTTGAGGCATTATTCAACCAGCTTTTAGTGTGAACAAGGGGCCATTTAGGGCATCCTTAGGTCTTTGACCAGCCACCCAGCCGGATTCAACCGAGATTTGGATGTCAAATTAACTTGGAAGCTGAACCAGAAGTGGGTAGGAGGCCGACCAATATCATAAATGCGTTTTTTTGAAAGATGCACGGATTTTTGCATCCACAGTTGTCCATCATGTGCATGTGTACTTTTTCCTACATTTCTGAATGGCATATGTGCGCGTGCTCCTTGTGTAGTCTTAGCACATGCTAATTTTATTGTTGATTGTATAGTTTTGGGTAGGGATGATTTCAAGGATGGAAATTTATTTTAAAATGTAGAAACCTTGGCGAATCTTACTAATCCTTCATATGTCAACTATAAATGTTTGGCGATATTTTTGTAAAAATATTCAAATTTCGAAGTATTTTATATAGTTTTTATAAAATTTTGGCGATTTTAAAGGTAAAATAATTTTATCCTATAGAATTTGGGCGAATCATTTTTAAAATAGCGAATCTTGTTTTTGGAAAAACCATGGAAAATTAGCCCCTAAAATCATCCATGGTTTTGGGCCTTTTGGAAATGCATTTGTGGTCATTTTTGGTCCATGGGTGAACTAATAGATGTTTGAAGATGCTGGATTCCTGTAACCATTTGCGAACGAAATTTTAGTGATAATAGAGGGAAATAGGAATATTTAATTAATTAGTAAAATTGATTTTCTAGTGCAACTAGGGGATGGGTGACATGTGTACGGGGGATATTTTTTGAAATTAATTAAATGAAAAAGGAATTTAATGAGAATTTGGGAAACAGATTACTTAAAAACTCTATAAAAAGGATGGAGGAGAAGGAGTATGGATCTCATATTTTTGCATAATGTTACGCTGTTGAAATTTTATCTTGACTGAACTTTCTCTTGGGGGAGTTGGGATACCTAGCTCAGGTAACGAGTGGTAGCTCGACCTTACGAGGTGATCTAGGTTCTAGCATCTTCTGGTATTCTGTGCATGGCCCATTTTTTGCTCGAGGGGCTCAGGGGGAAGAAGAGTACCCATAGCGTTGGCTAGGAGGTACCGGTGAGGTCACATCGGATGGCAAGTGGGATCTAGATGGAGCACGTGCGACAACAACCTAGGAGCCTTCACATTTGGATAAGGTATGCCTGTTAAAGTTGTTACTTGAAATGAAATTTAATTTACACATGTTTATTTTTCTGTACTCGGTTGAAGATTTCATTGCCATGAGCTTTCTTGTACATGCATTCCTACGGTACTGATAATCCCCTTGTCACCTGACTTATTCAGTAAGAACCCTTGCTATCCATTGTATCCTTTATTTATGAGTTACTGTCTCTTTGCATGTGGCTAGAATGAGCTCCAGACTCAAAACCTCTCTTGCGTTCTTGTATATCCTTCCTTCATTTTCTTTATTCCTTGATTGAGCTTTATTTCATTATTTTCTCCACGGAGAAGATATGGATGCAAATTGTTCTTTTATCCTCTATTATGTGATCCTTTAAGTTATTATTTTTTTCCTGAGCAGTCGGCTAGGAGATGAATCAATGGTCATCACTCTAGTGTTTAAAGACTTAGATTCAAATGTCCTACTTTCCTGTGCATGGATAATAACTTTCGGATCATTCTCTTCCCAACAAGGAATTCTCTCCTAGGTGTTTATTCTCTCTTGTCCACCATCATTTGTTTCTCTGTGTTTGATTCTCAGATTTGCATTGATTCTTAGAGTTTTGTCAGCAACCCTACCATAGCCTACTATCACTTACATCATGGCTCGAACTATAGGTTAATGATTACCTAGTTCGAGAAGACCCACGATTTCATGAGGGAAGATTGCGAAAGTCTACCATGATGATTCTAAGGGGCACACAATAAGGCAAGGGCCTTATTTCTTAGAGGCCCTTAGTCTACCATAAGATCACCCTGCGGAGTATTGACTCCAGGTGTTTTTGATGTCTACCAAGTCAGTCAAGAGGTGAGTAGCACCCTTGGAGCACATAGTGCATCCTGAAGGGCACGTCGTGCAAGAAAAAAAAAAAGAGGCGAGTGGCACCCTTGGAGCACATAGTGCGTCCTGAAGGGAACGTCTCACAAGGAAAACAAAAAGAGGCGAGTGGCACCCTTGGAGCACATAGTGCATCCTGAAGGGCACATCGCGCAAGGAAAATGAAAGGAGGAGGGTGGAACCCTTGGAGAACCTAGTGCATCCTGAAGGGCATGTCGTGTTTTAAACGGGTAAGTGAATAAACCTAGTTGGCCTTAAAATGATTGATGTGATAAGTAGGATTTAAAAAAAAATTCCCGAATAATAATTTTGTCCAGCCTAGTGAAATTAAAATCTAGGTTTAAGTAACACATGTGGTCAAAAATAATAATCATAATTAAACATGTAACAATAAGGGGGTAAGAAATTCAATTAAATTAATAAAATCAAATTATAATAGGGGATTAAAATTTTAAAAGGGAAATGATTGTTTTATCTACATATGCTAATTTAATTTTTAATTAAAAAGAAAAATGGGTAAATGGTTGTTTTTCTACACTTGCTAATTTGAGTTATAGTTAAAAAGGTAAAAGAGGGAAAGTTAAAAGAAATAGGAAACTAAGGGAAAAATGGGAAACACAAATAAAAAGCCAGATCTCTAACATAGTAAGGAATCTTGCCTTGGGAACTTGCTATTTTTTAACTCAACTAGGAATTTAGTAAGGCATAAGTCATTTAGGATTTGTAAGGGAATATTGGGACACCAAGGAGCGGTTTTAGGAATGCTTTTAGGTGGGTGAGGGAAAAATGAATAATTAAATAATTAATGAAATTAATTTTCTTGTGAAACTAGGGGGATAGGTGACATGTGTATGTGGGAGGTTTTTTATGATTTAATTAATGAAAAAGAAATTAAATGGGAATTTGGGAAAGAAATCACTTAAAAAATCTATAAAGAGGATGGAGGAGGATGAGTATGGATCTCATCTTTATGTGTAACATTACGCTCCTGAATGTTTGTCTTAACAAAACTTATCTTGTGGCAGTTGGGATACCCAGCTCGGGTAACGAGTGGTAGCTTGACCTTATGAGGCGATATGGGTGCTAGCGTTTCTCTGGTATTGTGTGTGTGGCCCCTTTGTGGCTCGGGGAGCTCAGGGGGAAGAAGCGTACCCCTAGCGTTGGCTAGGAGGTACCGGTGAGGTCACATCAGTCGATAAGCGGGAGTTAGATGAAGTGTGCGGGAGACAACAACTCAGAGTTGTCACATTTCGCTACGGTATAAATGCGTTTATTTTTGAATGGTAGATTAATATTGCTCCTCTGCTTTCATTAATGTAATTCTTTTGTGTAAGGATTATGTTTTACTCATCATTTTATAGTCAATGAACTTAGGTTCATCCAAGCCTTACGTTTGTTACATTTGAATCAATTCCCTTGGCGAACCCAACCCTGATTGCTATGAATTTTTTGTGTTTGTTTTATTGATTATTATGAAGAAATTTCCGTTTTTCCCTGATCCCTTTAGTCATCATTCCATGCCTAAGCAGTTGGCTAGGAGTTGAATCGATGGTCATCACTTCAGTGTTTAAAGACCTATAGATTCAAATGCCCTACTTTTTTGTGCATGGATGATGAGTGGAGGATAAACTTTTCCTATCTGTCTATCCCTTACTTATCTCTGCATTGATTGATTCATGGTTGAATGGTTAGTCTTTGTACCTTCTTGCGGATGATTTTTTGTGCATTGATTGATACATTGTCGAATGATTAGTCTGGCACCTTCTTTGAATGAGTACATGCGGTTCATTGCTTAAAATCCAAAACCCCTTGCATTTCCTTGAAGGATTATTCGTGCATTCTTGATTGGTTACCTTTTCTTTTCCTTGAAGGAACAACTCTACATTTTTTGGGGGCGTAAAATCTCAGCATTGAATGGCAAACCTTCTCTTTTTCTTTTGATGATGATATCCTACCTTTTTGAAGGGGTAATTCCCTTTGTTTTAATTTTTGTCTATGTTTCTTTTATGTGTTTGCATTATTACAAAAATCCCATCACTTGTTTAGTTTATTGATTGTGATTTACATTTATTGAATGTGTTTTGATGCCTAAACAACCCTAGAATATGTATCCTATTGTTAATTAGACAACGCTCATTTCTTATTTTATTTTATAAACTGAAATTCAGGTATTAGTGGACAATATTACCATGCATCTCCTAGACAACTATTATATATGTTTTGATAGAAATTGTCAGCGAAGTTAATAAATTTTGGCAGCAAATCATTTAACCATTGTGGGTATAATTGTAGAACTGCGCTTGTATAACAATATATCTTAATTGCATGATGGCGTTTCTTGATATGTCTGGGATTTTTGTTATGTATTGATGGATTAGAAATATCATGGGTTAGCGAATTTAATGTCTATGGTCAGCAATTTTTTATATATAATGGTGACAGAGATTTAATTACAACACTATGGTTTTAGACATCGACTTATTATTTTTACACAACTGCTGGTTATGGGTTTTATATGTTCTTTGGTTATGAATTTTTTTATGATAAAAACACAGTGAACCCTTGTTATGCAATGATGCCATACACAACTTACCATTATTTCTAGACCACCTTTACCACTGAGATTTTCTTGTTTTGGAATGGCAGTCGATTGGAATGGCATAAATAGAGATATTGTAAATTTCTTGATTTAAAGACAATGATTTATACAATGGACAACGATTTGGTTATTCTTCTTGTTAAAGAACAACGTGTTTATCATTAGTAAGTCTACGTTTTTAGCTCTGGTTGTTGTATGACAACGAATTTTTGTGTGACAACATATTTATTTGTTGGTCAACTACCTATGATAGACAATGCTTCCTAGTTTTATCAATCATTAGTCTTGTTAATGTACACCAATTTTGGTAGTTGGAACTATCTTATTAATTGTTAGATGGTGAAGCAATCATAAATAGAGATACCATAATTATTAACGTTACTTAAATGAAATGCCATTGGGAATCATATGTGCAAGGATTAGCATTGTACTAAGGAATGGTTTCTTTAGTTCTGCTGAGAGCTAGATCCACATTTTGATCTGAAGATTCAACAATCAATTTACAGATCCAACGATCAATGGAATAGACATCACACTAAAAATCGATTCTCCCATGTAAATCTGTATAATTTTAAGTTATATTCAATCGATTTCTTTACATGCAACTCAGAGAAAGGAGTTGAGTTGGTGGTTATATTATTAACAAATGAGTGAATACTTTTAAATAAAGTAAGTCTTATTATTTTAGAGATTTATTGTTTTAGCGCATTAATAATTATGGAGAAGGATATCTCAACCAAATAAAATTATAAGTTAATTAGTTAGAAGGAACATTTCATATATAATAGATTTAGAAATCTCCTAAAACTTAGAATCAAACTAATTAGGTAAAAATAAATTCTATTTCACAATATGATATCATTAAAAAAAACTATAAATCAATCATTCCAAGCACTAACAACCATGACCAAAATTATTTCCTATATCTCTATCTAGAAGATAGCCATCCACTGATTGTTAGAATATTTTAAAAAAGAACCTTGTTTGAGCCTTGGAAGTAGGTTATGATGTTGAGAAGCTATCACGCTCTTATGGAATTTTATTTAGGTCATTCTTCCCTTGAATCATTACTGAATTAGATCACTGTAACGTCGTTGGAATCACAGTATCACTATAGCGCCCTTACCATAGTTAAGGAGTAAATGCTAAATAATTACTAACCTCTGGTGAAACTTTTCTCTTTTTAAACAAATGCCACTCCACATAAATCTTGGGTTATGTTGATGTTTTTATTATTTTAGACAATAATTTTTTCGATAATTTTAATCTATGATGTACATTAGTGCCTTATAATCTCTACTTAATTATAAAAAACAATGCTTTCTTGACGAACACAATCCTATTCAATTCAAGTGTGTATAATTTAATAATGGCTCTGGCGCCTTGAAGTTGATTGATTATGATGAGTTTTGCGCATGATTACCCGTGCGTTATGTTATTAGTGGACTAGGATTGATGGACTGATGAGTAGGGTGAGGTGTTTGCGTGTCTCTATTGTTATTGATCCCCAATGTTTTAGTGACCTTGTTCAATTGTATGAAAGCACTAGTTTTGGGTCATTATTTCTGATGATGATGCGTCATGGTGTACATCGTTAACTATAGCTAATATGTCAGTGTTATGTTGTGAATGTTCTTGGTGTTAATAATGTTCTATTCTCATATGGGATGGCATGTCAAATTTGTTTCTAGATTGTTTTCGTTGATTTCCTCCCTCAAAAAAAACAATTATTACATTGCATGCGGTCGTAATGATGGGGGTCATTATGCATGGTACTAGAGAAGGTTCAACCCTGTGACTATGAGTCACCAGGCTTTCCACTATTGTAAACCCTTCAGTATTAACCTAGCGCTAACTAAAAACTTTAACGTGTCCATGTGGTGATCTCGATTAGAGGACGCCATAGAGGTTCATAGTGTGGTCTCGTGGAAGGAGGTGTGATGCCTCTAGAAGTTCCCACACCCTTAGAGTCTAACCCCCAAGGGAAGGAACAAGTCCTTGGACTAGATCTGATTGTTGTAATGGATGATGATGGCCTGACAAGGTCCTTTCATGGAATGTCAGAGGCATGGATCCACTATCTGTACTAAGATGAGGCCAGGGAACTTGTACCCCTGAGGGTCCACAACACACCCTAGCTAGTACTGATATCTTTCACCAAGAACTCGAGAGGGATAAGTTATCAAGTCCATGAGTGTCGTGGATGGCTCAACCATCTAGGCATGGTTGGAGAATATGGTGATGTTCTTTGCACTTCATGACTACCTCCAACTTGAAGGTCTGCATGGCGGTCTTGCAACTAAAGGGAAGTGCTCTTCTATGGTGAAAGATGCTCCTACCACTTTTGAACATGGTCGTCAAAGACGTGTCGGGAGAATTGTTCGATGAATGGTTTCGAGTGAAGTATATTTTTTAGGAATTCATTGAGATTCAACTCAATGAGTTCAATGCCTTGCAATAGGGCGATCGTATGGTGCCCAAGTACGAGGCCCATTTTTGGAGATTCTTAGGTATGATTTGCAACAAAATTACAAAAAAACTTAAGGTCAACAAGTTCGTGTTTGGTCGTAATTTTAGGATTCGACTTCTACTTCGGGTACTAGGAGTAATGGACTAAAGAAAGGGTGTTGGACATGTGGGGAGCCACATTACCAGCATGACTGCCCAGTGGAGGGGACTAGAGAATCTGGATCATTCAGACCCACTACCGTGGGAGATTTGGGCAAGGCCCATCGGATTCATGCAGTGGTGAATAAACACCAGGCAGAGCACCATTTGACTATTCTCAAGACGTCAGGTACTATCGCTGACTAGACCCCTAGTATTTTGATAGATCCTGGTGCTACCAAGAGTTTCATTTATGGTGCATTGCTAAAAATATTTAAGGTAAAGGAAGTTGAATGTGATGAGTTTAGATTTGTAGAAATTGCTTTGGGATCCAAACAAAAGGTTGGAGGGAAGGTTACAGACTGTAGCCTTAACCTGGGATAAATTTTCATAAGGGCCAACATGTACATCACGATATTAGGATATTATGACATCATGATCGGTATGGGCTGGTTGGAATCGCATGAGGCGATACTAAATTGTAATACGAAACGATTGATATTGGTCAATGATGAGGGACAAATACGTGTGATTGTAGGTATTAACTAGGGAGTTTCCCTGAGATTCATCTCTTTCTTATAGCTACGGAAGAGCACGTGCAAGGGATGTAATATTTATGCGATCCTTGCGTTAAATGTGAAGAGAGTAGCTGAAGGTCTAGAACATCTTCCAGAGAGATTTTGCAAACGTCTTCTCAGAGGAGTTGCCTGGGATGTCGCTGGAGAGGGAATTGGAATTTACCATAGACCTAAAACGAGGTACTAAACTGATAGTGAGAATGCTTTATCAGATGTCGAGCCCAGAGTTACAGGAGTTGATAATGTCACTAAAGGATTTGTTGGACCTGGGATTGATACATCTAAGAGTGTCACCATGGGGTGTGCCTATTATTTTCATTCGAAAGAAGTATGGGTTATGGAGACTCTGCATTGACTACTGTCAATTGAACAAGGCAAGGATCAAGAATCAGTATCTGTTTCCCAGGATTGATGATCTATTTGATCACATGAAAGGCGCGATGTTGTTTTCAGAGATCGACTTGAGATCATGGTATCACTAGTTACAGATCAAGGAGGATGGCGTCCCTAAGACCACATTTAAGACGAGGTTGTACATTACAAATTTACTGTTTTACCTTCAGACTGACAAATGCCCCTGGGTATTTATGAGATTGGTGAATGGGGTGTTTCGCGAATACTTGGAAAATTTTGTCCAAGTATTCATTGAATATATTTTGATATTCTCTCAGATGATGGAGGAGCATCATGAGCACTTGCACTTTGTATTACCATTTTTGTGAGAGAACAAGTTTTTGGGAAAATTGTCTAAATGATTGTTTTATCAATTGAAGATTCACTACTAAGGGAATGTCATCTCCGGCGAAGGTATCGTCGGGGATCCAGAAAAGGTCAAGGTTCTTATGGAATGGCCTGCACTGACAAATGTACCAAAAGTGTGTAGGTTCATGGGTCTAGCGGGATATTGTTGTTGGGAAATAATACCCTACAGACTAGCAAACTAGGGTCTGATTTGCATGCAGATTTTGACCTTAAAGAAATGACCTTTTAACCTACCACCCCAAAACTTAAACTCCTCTTTAGAGACACATACATGGAAAGGAGCTACTAACCTTTTTCCTGATGTTTGGTGTAGATCCTTCGTTGCGCTTTGCCTTCTTCCTTACGTTGCTCCTTCCAAAGCTAACCTCTAATCAAGACAAAACACTACGCATGCATGCTATTTTTCTACTTGAGGGTTAGAAATTAAGCATAAATTACGCAAATCACATATAACTCATGCATTGGGATGGGAAAAGTATTATTTTATTAATCTCAAGATGAATCAACTTACAATGATGATAGAGACCGACCACCGCTCCTTGATCCCGATCCTGGGCTCCTCCTCTTCTTTGTCCTCCAACTGCTTTGCGCTAATTATCCTTAGGCTTGAGGAAAGGCTAAAGGGTTGGGACAAATGGACTTGGCAATTGGGAAGAGTTTCTTTGCTATATTTTTCCTCCTCCAAATAGTACCCCTACCCCTTATTTTATAGGCTAGAAGGAGCTAGGGTTTTGGACAAACTCTCGGCCATGCATGGCTGGGAGTTTCAGTTAACTGACCCATAGATTTTTGTCCCGTTAGAAACTTTCCTGTTTTTGTGCTTTGTTAGGTAAACACGGGCTGTAGTAGGCCTACCAGTGTTCAAATGCATGCAGTAGTGGGTTAGGGCACGTGTGGTTTTACCTGAGAGGATTTTCAAAGAGGTTTCTCAGCAGATGCTTTGGCAATGAAGGGAAATGAGTTGGCCTGATGTCAGGCAAGCATGTATGGTGCAATTTAGTGTTATAACAGATGCCCCCTAATGTGTGAGGTCATAAGAGCATCTGATGGCCGAAATACATTACCAATTCTTTACCAATCTGTACTGATATGCTGAATGAGTGAGCCCAAGAACCAGGAATCAGGAGGTACCATCTACAAAATAACAAATGTCTCACTGAGGTGGGCATACCCATGCTCGAGATAAAATATAACCATGGATACCAATCAAATACACTGTAGATCCATGTCAAATAACTATAAAGAGTAGCCACGAATAATACACAGCGGATCTACATCTCGAAATCAGAAAGATATACATATAAAGTATCCATCTCCCATAAGATGATTCATCCTGATGGTTGTACTTCAGAGCTCGAGCAACAACTCCAAAATATTCTAAACTCGGGTAGGAGTGTAACATGATTGTATGACTGCACTACCCAGAGGTCTTCGACGACTCGTTGGTTATGGACTTGATAATATTGATGATTGGACTGAAGGCTTCAGTGATTTCGAACAAAGACTCAATTGGATGTTCAGGATGGCCAGGTATGCAGACAAGAGACATATTGCAGAGGGGCCGACTCAGGCTCAGTGAAAAGATTCCCTTGGATAATAGCACGACAAGTGATATGACTCAGGCAACATATTTGTTAATCATAAGTCTACAAAGCAGGAGGCAACACAAACTCTCCATATGTTTGGAAGAGTAACCAAATGGTGGAGGACACAACTCTAGATAGTGAGAAAAGATTCCTAAGGCCATACTACATCCCATAGTCTGATGAATCAAATGGAAAGATGTGCATTATCCAAGGCGATTCATTATGCTGCCAATAAAGAAAATACTTTTCCCATCCTCTTTTTGGGGTATATTTGACTTTTTTTGTTCTTTTTGATGATTTTGAAAAAGAATAAAGGAATATTACGTTACAATGGAGGAACGAGTACTGCAAACATATAAGCTCTAGGTACAAGGACAAGACTGATGTTCTAGGGAAATGATACTCGGGAAAAATCCTTCAGTGTCCAAAGGTGTTAAGATGCAGAAGCAAACTGTTACAAGGCTGATGGGTAAGGTATGCAAATGCGGTTGATAGAACACACAATGGTAACGTCCTTCGATGTGAGTTTAATGAGCCCAGAGAAGGTAATATTGGTGGTTTTTTATATTTAGAGAGTCTAAAAAAGCATAAAAGGAAACTCCATTGGGGTACCTTTTTGAACAATAGTCTAATCGGTTCGAAAAAGGGATAAATTAGCACTGACTAGACGTCAATTCAAAACCATTTTAACGAGTGTGAAAAGGACGAGATCACTCAGCTATTTTTTCACTTTTAAGGAGTCTAAAAAAAGCTTAACTATGGACTATTTCAAGAATGTTCTTCTAGACCATTTTAATGAGTGTGAAAGAATAAGGTCACTCGACGATCTTTTCAATTTTAGGGAGTCTGAAAAGAGCTTAACTATGGACTCCGAGGGGGTTTCTTTTTCGTAAATTTAGTCCCTTAGGCCCGAAAAAGGAATAAAATTATACCTGAGGATACTCTTCTAAAGAATGGGAATTCAATAGAGTATTCCTTTGTTCGTACACTTGACCGTCCAGACCGAAAAAGGGGTAAAATACCGCCGGACAGACGTGACTTCAAATTTCAGTTTAACAAGCGTGAAAGGCCACAAGATTGCTCGACAATCTTTTCATGTTTAGAGGGTCTGAAAAGGGCTTAAAAGGAGACCCGTTTAAGGAATGTTCTTTTGGACCAATTTAACGAGTGTGAAGAAAGAAGGTCACTCAGAAATCTTTTCATCTTTAAGGAGTCTGAAAAGGGCTTAAAGAAGACTCCATTTAAGGAACGTTCTTCTGGACCAATTTAACGAGCGTGAAGAAACAAGGTCACTCGACAATATTTTCATCTTTAAGGAGTCTGAAAAGGGCTTAAAGAAGACTCCATAATGGTTACTTTTCTCAGTTAATCTGGACGAGATCGAAAAGCATAAATGCAGTCTTGCCGGATGTTTCTTTCGGATCTCGAAGCGAGCTTGAAAAACAACAAAGGTAGCTCATGATCGACACTTTGTGGGTCAATGCCTGACATCTCCTCAGGGGAGCTATATGCTCCGACAAAAACATTGTCTATGACACCAGGTGTTCTGGAGATATTGATAGGTATAGTTTCAGTGATAGTCGCCATATTTCCCTCAGCATAAATTTCCTGTGTAGCTAAGAGGTTAATAGGACACGACTGATCTCCCGTCATGGTGATAGGGAATTCTCCTGCCTCGATTCGGTGTAACTCTGGGAGGAAATATGATCTATGATGCAGATCGTCCCAAGGTTTTTTCGAACTATTCATTACTTCAATTACTTCTTCGTCGGAAGGAAAGACTAAGTCTAACGAATTGGTAGTAGCAAGAGAATCCTGAGCCCAAATAGGCTCTGGAAGTGGATCCAACTCTTATGCGGGAGTCGGATCAGGGTTAGTTGAAGCTTGCTAGACTAAAGAGTACGCTACTTCAGCAATCGACAAGGGCATGGACATGCCATAGTGCCCTGTCTCATCCATCATGGCTGATGGGGAAGGAAGAATCCACGGATCCTCAAAGTAAGTCATGTGGAACGATGAAACATGAAAAATATCAGCCTTTTGGTGACTCGATATAAACTTGACATCATTATGAGGAGGTGGGTAATCAAAGGTACCCATCAAGGATGGACACAAACCAACTCCTATGTTAACGACGTCGGGCTGAGGATTATCAATCATGGGAACCGTGGATGCCCCCAAAGATGGGTCAGGTCTAGAGAAGGATAATTGATCAATGGTCACTATCCGACCCTCGTGTGGAAACAACAAGACTCGAAAAACTGTAGTGACCACAGCTTGCATAACATGAGTCCAACTCCAACCTAACAAGAGGTTATAGTTGAGGGGAGCGTCGACTACCTCTACTTCAACACACACGGTCTTCCCGCCCAACTACATAGGGAAGGAAGGAACGATGCCATGTGGTTGGAAAGAACGGTCGTCGAACACAGTGAGGAGAGTAGGTGATGGAGACAAAGCGGGTTGAACAATGGCTTTCCAACATGATAACGAAATAATGCAAGTCGAAGCGCCCTCGTCGACCACTGTGCGGAAGATATTTCGTGTAAAAATTTTCGTGCGATGAGCCACTACTATCTGAAACGCGACGTGGTAAGGCAGATGAGGTTTCAAGTCAGTCATATCAAACATGATGGTACCTGGGTTACAAGTCTCAGTAGAGCCTAAAGCAGTCAACAAGGCTTTCCTCTGAGCAGGGCAACTTTGGAGGACCTCCAAAGTGGACATTTCACAAGGGGTTTGTGATAAATCTTCCACCACAGAGTAATTCTGGGCCGCCCTTGCGTTTGGGTTGTGAGAAGCTTTCTTAAATGCACCCTTTGGAATGCATGTCATTGTTTCACCCAATGTCTTCTCGATCTGTAGAGGAAGAGAGGGGATCTCGGCTTCTTTACCCTTCTCAGAGGCGCTTGGTTTACTATAGTCGTGTTCTCTAGTCGTTATTAAAGCATCACCCCTAACCATATATATGTTCGTGGCTGAGGAACTGTTTGGAGGAGGGTAGGTTTCCTTGCTTCCCCCTTCAGTACTTGTAGAGGCTTGAGTTAAATTTTTCCCATGCTGAAAGGGATTAGTCAACACGTCTTGTTGTTGTTGTGTGACAAACTTTTGGGCCTCTGCAAGTCGAGGACATAGATGGGTCGGCTGGTCTTCCACACACAAGTTGCACGGATACCTTGCCTTTCATTTTTCTGTAGAGTCCTCGCCAGCATTATCAGTGGCTTTTTTATCTCCCTTACCCTTCTTGTGTTGTTTTTTATTCCCTTCAGGCTGTTGGGGGGCCTTTGGGTTAGTCGTCTGCACGGAGTGTACTTTCGACGTTTGGGTAGGAGGAGCAGAAGTAGTCTGGCTAGCCACTGAGTGTTGTATAGATAACTGTTGCAATTTTTTTTTCAATTACTCAGCGGGCTTGGTTTGTGCCGAACCAACGATACCATCGGCATGTGGTCCGACTCTCTGTCTAGTTTTATCTAGTATCGATCGTGGTGCATCCGGCAGGATGTTCTATAATAAACTAGAATGAGAATAGATGAGCTCAAACCGTTGAGCCCTCATGATGACATCTTCTTCGGAGAAAACTCCCAAAGTCGTGACGTCTTTGGATAATTGAGGGACTAAAGACTTAAGGAACCACTCAAGCAGGAATGCTGGTGGAAATGGTACTTTGATGAGACTCTTTCGGCGTCTCCACTCTTGAATATGATCAGAGATATGGTCTGCGGTCGTCTGTTCGAAATTGGCAAGCATCTCTATGCCCACGTCGTATCTCACAGGTAACTGGAAATGGTTAAGGAAGGCCATAGCCAGTTCGCCAAAAGAAGAATATCATGAGCGATCAAGCTCAATGTACCATTTCACGGCACTCCCGATAAGAGTGCGTTGAAACAATCGCAACTGGATGGAATCATCTTTCAATGAGTTAGATGAACACCAAAGATGGAAAGTAGTCACGTGATCACCTGGATCTTCGTTAGGCTTGGCCTCGAACTTTGGAATGTCCGAAGGAAACTTCGTGGGCATAGGAGGCCAACGTGGATCATGAAAAATAGGATCATTTAACAACCTTGTCAAATCTGGCAAGTGTAACGTCGCCAGGAATGGTAGTTTGGGTTGCTGCTGACAGCTTGGGCAAAAGTGTCCTGGAGTTTGACTGGCACCAGGTTGCCAGGAAAAGTTTGGCTGTTGGCCCGGATTCTGGTAGAAACCATGGCCCTGACCAATGTAAGGATTTTGCATCTGTGGAGACATCATTGGATGATTCCCCATAAAGGACATAGGATGTTGGGCATTCATCATCTTTGACGGACTTTGGGAAGAATTACCCCATGCCGGTCTTGATGAGAGAGGAATAGAAGTCTGTCCAGGGTTCCATTGACTGTGGAAAGAATTACCCCAGAATGGCATTCCATAGGAAGGAACGGATCCTTGTCCTGAGTTCCAAGGTCCTTCTATATGTGCCCCTGGCGCAGGAATAGTACCCTGCGCCGGAGTAGACTGTCCAAAGATGGGAGTGCCCCCAAATGGGAAAGTAGTGGATGTGAAATTGTTGTTACCAAATGTCCCGTTCCAAACAAATGGTGACGAACCTACCGGCAGAGTTTGCGTAGGTGTTCCTTGACTCCCGGCTCCAAATGAACTCGTCTGTGCAGGCTGCCCAGCGGACTGCTAATGCAAGCCACCAAGCAAAGGGGACGAAGGAGAGATATGACCTCCAGTGTAAGGAAAAGCATTAAAAGGGATAGGAATGCCCCCAAGTTGACCTTGCAGAGGAGCGTTAGAGCTCCCTTCCCCCAGACCCAAATTTTGTAAAGTGGAGTAAGTGAGTGCAGGACTTGTACCTCAACTAGGCATACCGTATGAGAATCGAGAGCCTGTCGCACTAGGTGTGAAAGGATTTGTGTCCGTCGTGATAGATGGGGTCGGTCCACTGTGCAATGTAGTTGCGACTGAGACTGTGTTGGCCCGGACTGACGACGGAAATTTAGGAGATGCTTCTCGTGTGGTAACAACTATGGTGGGAATGGAAGAATTCCCAGAGGAAGTAACAGTGTTTGGTTCCATAACTGTATGAGGCACTGACAGGCGTTCGTAAAACTGGATGGGTACAATGAACGATGGCCAAGTATCAGTGGTTGGGGTTTCAACCGAGCCAAGATTGGCGATTGATTCCTCCAGGATTTGTTCAGGCACAATGGTTTGTAACCCAGTTGCTTCGAAAGACCCTTGTTGGTCTAGCTTCCGCCTCAATGGTGGCGGGGTTGGCTCCAGTATAATCGGCGGCAGGCCCAAGAGCCTTCGTGACCGGAGGAGCTCGGGATCCTCCACTATGTGAGAAGATCCAAGACATGCTAAGGTATTCTACACGTGCAGATAGTAACACACACTAAAAGAAAGCCTCTATGAGATAAGACAAGCAAACACTAACTATTTTGAAGAATAGTTAAAACAACCAACACTAGAGCAACTTACCGGTGCAAGTGCAACTCAAAAACGGAAGCACCCTCCAGGTATAATCTGCAAAGCGTGGCCCAATGTCTATCCTAGGTACCGTGGTATACCCCCGCAGTCACCTGTGTATGTCCCTAGAAAAGATTGGCAACTAGTTTGCCAGCACGCGAACAGTCACCAGGCGGGTACAGTCGATAGTCGGGTAGACCACAATGAAAAGGGTATAAAGCTCGAAACCTGTCAAGGGTATCGAGAGCAAATGGTTCGGAAGACAACTGAGGACCTCGAATAGATTCGAGACCCATGAAGCCTCGTGGAAAATGAAAACGACGAAATCCCAAGACAAATCCTCGATATGTGTTCTCCACTACGCTCGGTCCGGCTTTGGAGGGGTTATCTCCACTACCTTTCCTTATGCAACCTCGGGTTTATCCCCTATGTTAGAGGGGGGTCCCGGATAACTTCCACGTAATTGGACTTCTACACTCCCTATCACAGACTCTAATGTTTGTTTTTGAGTGGCCTTGGAGAGTTTCCTCTCCAACCTATTCCAAGGCCCTAGTCCTAAGCTAGTGTATGAACCCTACAAACAAAAGGTCTAATAGATTTTAAATTAGCATTTCTTTTATGGGATTTTTTACGTCACAAGGTATGAAAGTGAAACTGATGGTGTGTAAAGACTCAAAGCGAAAACAAAGGAAAAATGCCAGAAACAAAAACTTTTACTGAATGCAAAAATCAACAACTTTTCACAAAGAAAGACTTCTTTTTCCTTTCAATTTTGCTACGATTTCATGCAGCAAACATAAATGAATTTTCTCTCAACTATGAGTTACTTATGCTCTAAATGCACTGCCAAAACTTATGAACAAAAAGACTTCTCCCTAGCTATTGATGCAACAACACAATCTTCAAACAAAGAAGACAATGAAAAAGCGATATATATATATATATATATATATATATATTTATTTATTTGAGTGTTAAATGAAACAACAAAGGGAAAATGCCGACAAGCACAAAACCAAGAAAACAAAATAAAATTCTGGCTTAAAGCGCAGATCGCAAAGAACAGAGCAAAGACACTCAATGGCAATCGAGAAAGCACTGCTTCTTACGCTTGTCTAAAAACCATAAAAAACAATTTTTTTTTATTTTTTATCTTTTCTATCCAACATCATCTAAGAAAAAGCAGGCTAAGGATAAGAGGCCTTAACCTAATGACTGTGCAACCCTAGACTCAAACTCCTGAGAGGAACACTTCTCACCACAGGAGGGGATGACTGCCCCACCCTAACTAAAAAGAAATCGGTCAAGACCGCTACTGTCACTGAAACAACATGCGTGCAAACGCGTGCTGAGCTATAACAGCGCGCGGGTGCCTACGGGCTGAACTAGCACAGGCCGTGTGTAGGTATAAAATGCAAGAAAAAATTAAACACAAGCAGCCCAGACCTGGAAGAGGCCTCTAGTATTGAAAACCAGGGTCTCTTGAAGGCTTGGATGATTCTTCCAACAGAAAAGAAAAATGATCACAAAGAATAACAAAATGCAATAAAGAAAACTAAGACAAGACTACAAACCAACAAGACTCAGACAGGATCTAAAAAGCCCCCTGAGAATGTATAATTCTGACAGGGAAGAGGAGGACTACCTCTCAAGCTTTCTGACTCCTACACGCTACTGAAACCTCCACAACAAGCATTCAAACATGGGCTATATAAGGTTAGGGCGCGGGTTACACACGTGCAGGCCTTCTGTAGGCCACGTGTACCTCTGTGGGTCCCGATAATTACTGTCAAGAAACAATCAAGAAAAAACTGGTATAAAGAACCAGGTTCCCTGCTAGCTCTAACCTAACAGAAAACAGAAAAACAAAGAAACAGAAAATCTAATCCTTTAAACTACCCAAAAACCTTAACTAAATCCAAAAACCCTAAGAGTATCTTCCCCAGTGGAGTCGCCAATTCTGTTGTTGGGAAATAATACCCTACGGACTAGCAAACTAGGGTCTGATTTGCATGCAGATTTTGACCTTAAAGAAATGACCTTTTAACCTACCACCCCAAAACTTAAACTCCTCTTTCGAGACACATACATGGAAAGGAGCTACTAACATTTTTCCTGATGTTTGGTGTAGATCCTCCGTTGCGCTTTGCCTTCTTCCTTACGCTACTCCTTCCAAAGCTAACCTATAATCAAGACAAAACACTACGCATGCATGCTATTTTTCTACTTGAGGGTTAGAAATTAAGCATAAATTACAAAAATCACATATAACTCATGCATTGGGACGGGAAAATTATTCTTTTATTAATCTCAAGATGAATCAACTTACAATGATGATAGAGACCGGCCACCGCTCCTTGATCCTAATCCTGGGCTCCTCCTCTTCTTTGTCCTCCAACTGCTTTGCGTTAATTCTCCTTAGGATTGAGGAAAGGCTAAAGGGTTGGGACAAATGGACTTAGAAATTGGGCAGAGTTTCTTTGCTATATTTTTCCTCCTCCAAATAGTACCCCTACCCCTTCTTTTATAGGCTAGAAGGAGCTAGGGTTTTGGATGAACTCTCGACCATGCATGTCTGGGAGTTTCAGTTAACTGACCCATATCTTTTTGTCCCATCGACAACTTTCCTGTTTTTGTACTTTGTTAGGTAAACGCGGGCTGTAGTAGGCCTGCCAGCATTCAAACGCGTGCAGTAGTGGGTTAGGGCCCGTGTGGTTTTACCTGAAAGGATTTTCAAAGAGGTTTCTCAGCAGATGCTTTGGAAATGAAGGGCAATGAGTTGGCCTGATGCCAGGTAAGCATGTATGGTGCAATTTAGGGTTATAATAGATACTATCGATGGTTCATCGAGGATTTCTCAAAGATAGAAAATCCGATTACAGAATTGCAGAAGAAGAACAAGAAGTTTGTTTGGACCAAGAAATGCACGAAAGTATTTTGGAGGCTCAAGGAGCTGTTGAAAACAACACTGATACTAAAGGTCCTTGACATGGACGTGGACTGATTGGTATCACTGACACATCCAAAGAAGGCTTAGGCAAAGTCTTGATGCAATACAATTAAGTGATCGCTTACATCTCGAGAAAGTTGAGAAGGCATGAGGAGAACTATGCAATGCATGATTTGGAGTTGTTAGCCATTATTTACGACTTGAGAGTTTGGAGGCACTACCTTATAGGAAGGAAATATGAACTAAACAAACCACTATGGACTACAACACATATTTACGCAAAGAAAATTGAATGCACGACAACGACGTTGGTTAGAATTTCTTAGTGAGTACGATTTTGAGATTACTTACATCGAGGGAACGATGAACAAAGTGGTTGATGTGCTAAGTTGGAGACTGCACATATTTCGGTGATGCCTCTTCAGATGAATCTACGTGAAAAGATTCTAACTTTACAACACGATGATGACTGGTACAAAGAGTTCATGGATTTTTCGGACAAAACAAAATAATGGTACCAAGATTTGAAGGATTTACATTGGACAATGACAGATTATTGAGATTTAAAAATCAAATTTACATACCACCAAACGACGAGTTGAGTTTGATCCTAAACGAGGCTCATAGAGTAGTGTACATGGATCACCCGGGAGTCACGAAGATGATGACAAACCTCAAAACCTTATTCTTCTAGAGAGGGATGAAGGCATAAATAGTCAACTACGTGGGAAGATGTCTAGAATGTCAACAGGTGAAGCCTGAACATAGACATCCGACATGATCACTACAACCACACACTATTCCAGAATCGAAATGGGAGGTCATTTTGATGGATTTCATTGTTGGATTTCCATTGACGACAAGGAGACACGACTTGATTTTTGTGGTAGTTGACACTCTGATGAAGAGTGCTCATTTTATTCCTGTGTGTATGACGTATCAGGCACCTGACTTAGCTATAGCTTTCATCAGAGAGATTGTGAGGCTGCATGTCTTGCCTATGAGGATTATGTGTGATAGAGGATCAATGTTTACTGGACGATTTTGGACTGTTCCCAAGAGGCCTTAGGAACCCGACTTAAATTTAGTACTACGTATCACCCGGAGACAAACAGGAAGACAGAACAAAAAAAACAAATCTTGGAGGACATGTTTCACATGTACGTGATGGACCAACATAAGAATTGAGAGGAATTGTTGCCAATGATAGAATTCACATATAACAACAGTTATCAAAGCACCATTTAGATGGCATCATTTGAGTTTCTTTGCGGGCGACCATGTCGGATGCCTTGATTTGGGATCGGCTTGAGGATAGGGTCCTGGTGGGAGTGGAAGTGATCCAAGAAATAGAAGAACAAATGCAAACTATAAGACAAGGGATCAAGGAAGTGCATGATTGGAAGAAGAGTTATGCCTATGCACATCGTGTCAACCGTAGTTACGATGTGGAAATTTAGTATTCTTATGGGTGAAACCACATATGAGTTCAATCAAGTTTGGAAAGGGTGCTAAACTATATCCTAGGTTCATGGGATCCCGTGAGATTGTGGAAACGAGAGGGTCCGTGGCCTATTGACTATGCTTGCCCAATCCTTGAGGCGTATGCATGTTGTCTTTCACGTCTCTGTTGAGACATTATGTTAGTGATCCTACAAATGTTTTGACTTGAGTACCTTGCAGGTATGGAATGAGCGTGCAATCATGTCTTAGCCAATCCACATCCTAGACCATCACACTCGACAACTACGACGTCGAACAATAGATCAGGTCAAGGTCCACTGGGAAAACTATAGTCTGAACTAGATGACCTTAGAGGATGCGTATGATATGAGCCATTAGTTTCCCTTTTTTTTTATAAATAGACTTATGATATAATGATACACTTTATTTGAAACTTGTATACTGTAAAACTTTGGGATGAAGTTTAAAACAAGAGGGGGTGTATGTAACATCCTGCTCTTACGCACATTGAGTGAACTTATTCTTTGAGGACACTTGCTTGCAAGTGATCCGGATTATTATATTATTGGTCCCTCGATTATGATTATGAGACATTATGGATTGATGATATGTTATTTTGTTGTATTGACCTAGACAGGTGCCATTGACTGGGTCCTCCTGAGTGTGCAGGACTTTGGAACTCGAGGATGCAGATGCATCGATGAAACCCTTTGGACTCTGGATCGAGTCAAGGAGTGGACTATTGGGTTGAATATTGTTGGTGACATATGTACATATGATTAGATGTTATGATGATTGATTATTTTGTTGGCATGATTCTTTGATGATGCAGGCTAACGATAGCTTGTCGATCAAACTCACATGTGGAGTAGACGGGTCACACACAACAACCAAAGACTTTAAGGGAGAGATGTGATCAACAGCCCTGCCATAGCCTACTAGAACTCCCTCTGTGGATTGAACTGTAGGTTAATGATTACCTAGTTTGAGAAGACCCATGATGTCGTGAGGGTAGACTGAAACAACCTCTCACAGTGATTCTAAGGGCTACGTAATAAGTCAGGGGCCTAATTCCTTAGAGGCCCTTAGTCTCCCACAAGATCACCTTGCGGAGTATTGACTCCATAATTTTTTGATGTCTACCAAGTCAATCAAGAGGAGAGTGGCACCCTTCGAGTATGTAGTGCGTCCTGAAGGGCACGTCGTGCAAGGAAAATGAAAAGAGGTGAGTGGCACCCTCTTGGCAGCCAATTCAATTTTTTCCACTGTCTTATAAGCTGCCTACACCAATGTTTTACAAACCTTAATTTTTCGTCGCAATTCTCAAATAAACGACACTTTTATTCTTTGCGATATTTGCACACTCACCTTCGTTTGTGTTTTCACGACTGTAAGCATGAAAACTTAGTCTTTCAAAGTTGCATTAAGATCATTACTGAATTGTCGTTATCATTCTTGTTGATATGCCCATTGCGTTTACATTTTACTTATCATTATACAGTTGGCAAGACCTTTTGATCTTCACTCATTTGACATTCTTGGATTGATTTTGTGAATCTGTTTCATTGAGTTTGTGATACATTGGGGATTATGTTTACATGTTATTTGATCAATTCACTTGGCACATTGGTATACATAAAATGCATTGGCACATTGATTAAACTCTTGGTATAAATCATTCTATACAACGCATGTCACATAGTCAAAACATTGGCATTGATTTTGATTTATGTTTTTGGTCTTAAAAATACTATAACTATTGCTTGCGCGCATGGTTTATCCACTTACCAAAGGTTTTGATTGATTGAAATGGCATAGTTATAACACATATGCGTTGTGATTTGAATAGTTGAAAGCGCTGGCGTTTGTACCAATGGTAATGACTATTCTGCATGGCTAGCAAATAGCTCCACCACCTTCTCACAATGTCATTAATGCCTCCCCTTATCACTGTTTTACCTCTGCTAGCATCGATAATCCTTTGAGTGTTTTGGTCCTGTGTGTGCTGCGTTCAAACCCTGGCTCATTCACATCACTTACCGTGAACCCTGTCTATGGCACCAGTGGTGTGAATTGAGCCGAATGGTAGCCAAGCCTTGCTACTGTTCGATAACGCCCGAAAAGACTTAGAGGATAGTGGTTGGCTCATGTTTGTACAACAGTTTGAGGGATTTAATCTATTTGTTGCACAACAGTTCGCCTTGACATTTGATGGGTGTAGGGCCAAAGTAGGTGACATTCAACTTGAGCTGAATGAGGAGTTTATTAGCTCTGCCACAGGGTTAGCATCCACGGGCCAGCGATGGTTTAAAAACTCTAAAGTGGAGGAGGTGCCATGGCCACTACTTTTCATCTCATGAAAGGTTACATCTTGTGACAGAGGTATGCCGATTTCCACGCTTAAACCAAGATGGCATGATCTTTTGATGGTGGTTAAACAATTCGTGACCTGTGAGGATCGATATGGACTGGTTTTTCTTTATCACCTTCGACTGTTAATGAATTTTATGGGTTATCCATTGAATATGCCTTTTTATTTCCAACGAAGGCTTTATAAAATGGCTAAAATGTTTAAAAGAGAAAAGGTCAATAGTAGCTTGTTCCACCATGGCCTAATCAGACTCATCGTTGTTCATCACTTAAATCTCCACAGTGATAGTTGGCAAGCTTTTATCTCTCGGAATGATTTTGCTGATACAGAGCCTGTCCAAATTGACAAGCCCATGGTTAGTGTGAATAAGGTCGGGCCACCCGTGCCTTTCCATGCCCTTGTACCCTCTCCTAAACCCTCGGCCAACCCTGATATCAATATACCTGACATCGCAATAGACAAGACAGAGGCTGTTAAAAAGCCTGTGAGCAAAAAGGTCAAAGGAAACCGTACTGTCGACGACAAAGGTAAAAATAATGATCGACTTATCTCGAGAATGGCTAGAAATAAACCTAAACCTAGTGCTGAGCAGAAGCCCATAGTCCTCAGTAAAGACTCGGACTCTGACATCGAACTCTTCCTAGATAGTGATTACCCTTACTCCCAGGGTTTGTGCTTCGAGCCGCCCTATGATTTCGTTTCTAATTTGCCTCTGTGCCTAAGGAATAATCCCAGTTATCCAAGGATCAAGCTACCTAACGAAACCTTGGGCGATGTAACCAAACCCTCACCTGCATTTTCAAGGCCTGGACAGTCGTCATGTGACCAGTGTAATGTGTGGTTGGAACAATACTATACAGACATTCCCTTACTTCAATCGAAAATCAAATCGCTGGAGAACCAAGTTACAGTGTTGACAAGTGAAAGGGACAGACTTTGAGCTAAAGATAAGAAGCAGAAAACCACTAGTTCCATCATTTTTAGGAATGTCGAATCAGCTACAGCCGTCGTCAATTCCAAAATGTTATGACCAAGTTGTCTGCTCATCATCCAGGTATGAATTTTGATATCAATTTCGTTTTATCAATTGCTTGGATTAATATAGTGAATTGATTTTTGAGTTTTGGAAAGTTTGTTTGTTATTCGAAATGACTTTGACATGGTTTGATTATCAAAAAGGCCATAAAATCGAATATGGTTATGATTTTGTTATATGATTTGATCGTGCCCAGTTTAGCAATTGATTGATTTTCATTGGATTTGATTCTCTTGTTTGTTGGTTTGAGTTAACGAAATCAATGTTTTGCTTTCAATTGGATTTGTTTGTATCCAACCTGAACAGGAGTTTTTATGCTAAAATTAGAACACGGTTCTATTTTGATTTAATATTATGTTGTTGTCATTGGATATTAACGACTCTGATTTCATTCTTGTGATTTGATTGTTAAAATGATTTCATAGAAATTAAATTGGCTTGATAAATACGATGCAGCCTATTAAATTGGAAAAACGACTCTGTTTTGGCAACATTTTTGTTTGTATTTGGATTATATCTAACCTGTGCTAAAGATCTCTGCACCCGAATCATGGAATTGTTTTAATATTCACAACGACTATGTCAAACTCAAACTATTCGATTCGCTCTTGTTTTGATTGGGTTGTTGCGTATCTTCAGTTAGCAGGATTGTTTTTATGAGTTGGATTCGTATCAAAGATAGACTTGATGCTACTCTATTTGATTTTAATTTTCAAAATGACTTTGTTAACTTAGATCGATATGTGTTATCTCTATTGAATTCGTATGAGAAAATTTGGTTAATAGTTCGTTTTGAAATGAATTCGAGTAATAATTTTGTTGAATGTCAATCGGTTTTGTTTGCCCCAATTGGCAATAATAAATGATTGGACGAATCCCACACACCCTGTTATCAACTGATTGATCCTGTTATGATTTCGTTGGTGATAATTTACACACCAGTTTTGATTTGATTCACTAATGACATGGATCGTTGGTTTATGTTAATACAACTATATCAATTTGAAAATGATCTTGTTGTTTTCATATGGATTTGATCATGTTTCCTGTTGATAAGGTAGCATAAACGATTGCCTATGATTTGTTTAAATGTATCGATTTCAATTTGATATGAAATGATTTCATTACTGTTCGATACGATTTTGTATACCTGAATTGGTAACAAATTAAACAGAATATAGCTATCTAGTTTATCGTTTGATTTAGTTTGTTCAGATTACATACACGTGTCGATTTGAATAAGGCTTTTAGCAATCAAATATATTTTGATAGTTTGAATGTATTTTCAAAGATTTTAATTGATTTTAATGTTGATTCTGTGTTGGATTTAGACCAGCTACAGAATCGCAAGATTCTGTAGCTAGTCTATAGAATTAGATTTTTATCATTTTCATTAATAGAATATCCTCCTAACTTGTTCATTTTTTACCCCTTTCAGGTACATCCGAATTGCATTGGGCATGCTGGACAGTCTATGAGATATTTGTGTGATACAATTTTATTTTTAAGTTATTAGTTTGAGATAGAGATAGGAACTTGGGATATCATCCCATATTTTCTGTAAACAGTTTTGATAACTTCCACAGGGATGTTTTACCCTACGTGAAGTCTTTAAATACTTATTATTTTTTGTAATAAGAGAATTCTCACTTGTGGGAGAACCAGGCTATGGATTTCTAATACAAACTGAGACAAGAGTTGATGTCTTGCTACAGCTTTCGCTTTCAATATATCAATCTTTTGTTTCAAGTTTATGCATATCAGTTTGCAATTGGTTATAGACTACTTTAGCTATCATAATCTATTGCAGGATGATATGATTTGATTAATGTGCTATCCATATCTGATCTCTTTCATTAATTCTTAAAAATACAACAATTACTTGGTTTCGGTTAATGAATCACATATTTCTCTTCTTCATTAATTGAATCATTTCGTATAGATCTTTGCATACAGGTTTATCTAACTATGAAGATTTATAAATCATAAGATTGTTGTAAATTTTTATGTTTTGTTTGTCCTGTAATCATATTGGAAGAGCACTGCAACTTTCTATTTACTAGGAGCACCTGGATAATTCAGTGCGGGTTTTCTCCCTCTGATCAGCTAAGGCAATCATTTCATACAGGACAAATCTGGAGCATTTCTCTAGGTCAGATTGTGATTTATTCGTTAGTTTATTTATAAGTGTAATTTAAGTAGTTTAGTTAGATTTATGTGTAGTTTAGATTTGTAGTTAGAGTTAGTATATTAGTTGTTTAGTTTAGTTAGTTTTTGTTTTATTTCTTTTCATAAAAAATAAAAATAAAAACAATAACTCTCCCTGTCTTAGGACAGAATACAAATGAGTTTTTCAGGTTTTCATTCAAATCTGTAAATTATAAATATTGTACATTTTGTGAATAAGATTTATTTCAGTTAGTAGTTAGAATATTTAATTTCTTAGAGTTAGTATAGTATTAGATAGTAGATTATATATATATAGAGAATAGTTAGATTAGTTTATTAGTTTGTTTTATTTCTTTTTAGTTAGATTAGTTTAGTTTGTTATTGTTATTTTTAGTTAGATTAGTTATTTTAAGTTAGTTTTCTTTTTGTTTTCTTGGGACTTAGATCGGCTAACGGAGCCGCTAAACCCGTCAGGGTGGTTCATCCCAAACGGCTTGGGTTATTAGACAACCCCGGACCGGTTCCACTCTTCCAGTTGATGGACGGTCAATTTCGCCCATCAACACACCCTTAGAGAACGTAGTGTGTCCTAAAGGGCATTTCGTGCAAGGAAAACGAAAAGAGGTGAGTGGCACCTTTGAAGCACATAGTGCATCCTGTAGGGCATGTTGTGCAAGGAAAACGAAAGGAGGCGGGTGGCATCCTTGAAGCACCTAGTGTGTCCTGAAGGGCGCATCGCGATTTCAATGGGTAAGTGAATAAACCTAGTCGGCCTTAAAATGACTCATGTGATAAGTAATATTTAAAAACATTTTCCCTAATAAAAATGTCGCCCAACCTATTGAAATTAAAATCTAGGTCTAAGTAACACATGTGGTAAAAAATAATAATCATAATTAAACATGTAACAAGAAGGGGGTACAAAATTCAATTAAATTAATAAAATCAAATTATAATGGGGGATTGAAATTTTAAAAGGGAAATGATTGTTTTATCTACATATGCTAATTTAATTTTTAATTAAAAAGAAAAAGGGGTGAATGGTTCTTTTTCTACAGTTTCTAATTTGAGTTTTAGTTCAAACCGGAAAAGAGGGAAACTTAAAAGTAATAGGAAACTAAGGGAAAAAGGGGAAACATAAAGAAAAAGCTAAATGTCTAAAATAGTAAGGAATCTTGCTTTGGGAACTTGTTATTTTTGAACTCGACTAGGAATTTAGTAAGGCGTAAGTCATTTAGGATTTGTAAGGGAATATTGGGACACCAAGGAGTGCTTTTAGGAATGCCTTTAGGTGGGTGATGGAAATAGGAATAATTAAATAATTAATGAAATTAATTTTCTGGTGCAACTAGGGGGATGGGTGACATGTGTATGAGGGAGGTTTCTTCTGATTTAATTAATGAAAAAAAAATTAAATGGGAATTTGGGAAATAAAACAATTAAAAACTCTATATAGAGGATGCAAGAGGAGGAGTATAAATCTCAGCTTTATGCGTAACATTGCACTGTTGAATTTTTTTATTGACTGAACTTATCTTGTGGGATTTGGGATACCTAGCTCAGGTAACGAGTGGTAGCTTGACCTTGCGAGGTGAGCTGGGTGCTAGTGGTTCCCTGGTATTGTGTACGTGGCCCCTTTGCGGCTTGAGGGGCTTAGGGGGAAAAAGAGTACCCCTAGCATTGGTTGGGAGGTATCGGTGAGGTCACATCAGTCGAAAAGTAGGAGCTAGATGGAGCATGTGCGCGACAATGACTTAGAGCTGTCGCATTTGGCTATGGTACACATGCATTTATTTTTGAATCATAAATTAATATTGCTCCTGCACTTTCATTACTGTACTTATTTTGTGTAAGGATTATGTTTTACTCAACATTTTATAATCAATGAACTTAAGGTCATCCCAGCCTTACGCTTGCTTCATTTGAATGGATTCCCTTGGCGAACCCAACCCTAATTGCTATGACTTTTTTGTGTTTCTTTTAATGATTATTACGAAGAAATTTTTGTTTTTCCCATATCCCTTTAGTCATAATTTTGTTCCTAAGCAGTTGTCCAGGAGACGAATCGACGGTCATCACTTCAGTGTTTAAATACCTATAGATTCAAATGCCCTCCTTTTTTGTGCATGGATGATGAGTGGAGGATAAAATTTGCCCAGATGTCTATCCCTTACTTATCTCTACGTTGATTGATTCATGGTTGAATGGTTAGTCTTTGCACCTTCTTGTGGATGATTTTATGTGCATTGACTGATCCATTGTTGAATGATTAGTGTGGCGCCTTCTATGAACGAGTACCTGCGGTTGATTGCTTAAACTCCAAAACCCCTTGCATTTCCCTGAAGGAATATCCCTGCATTCTTCATTGATTACCTCTGCTTTTCCTTGAAGGAATAACTCTGCGGTTTTTTCTTGGTTAAAATCTCAGCATTGAATAGAAAACCCTCTACGTTTCTTTTGATGATAATCTCCTATGTTTTGGAAGGGGTAATTCACAGTGTTTTAATGTTTTCTGTGTTTCTTTTATGTGTCTATGTTATTACACAAATCCCAATGCTTGTTTGGTTTATTGACTGTGATTTACATTTATTGACTGCATTTTGATGTCTGGACAATGCTGGAATATGTATCCTATTGTTAATTAGACAACATTCATTTATTATCTTGTTTTATAAACTGCAATTCAGGTATTAGTGGACAATGTTACCATGCATCTCCTAGACAACAACCGTATATGTTATGATAGCAATTGTCAGCAAAGTTAATAATTTTTGGCAATGAATCATTTAACCATTGTGGGTATAATTGTAGGACTACATTTTTATGACAATATATCTTAATTGCATGATGGTGTTTCTTGATATGTCTACGATTTTTTTTATGTATTAATGTATTAGCAATATCGCGGGTTAGCGAATTTAATGTTTACGATCAATGGTTTTATATATATATATATATATATATATATATATATATATATATATATATATATATATATGGTTTTAGACAATGACTTATTGTTTTTACACAACCACTAGTTATGGTTTTTATATGTTCTTTGGTTATGAATTTATTTATTATAAAAACACAGTGAACCCTCGTTATGCAACAATGTCATAGACAACTTACCATTATTGCTATACCTCCTTTACCACTGCGATTTCTTGTTTTGGAATGGTATTCAATTGGAATGGCATTCAATTGGAATGGCATTCAATTGGAATGGCATAGATAGAGATATTGAAAATTTCTTGATTTAAAGACAACGATTTATACAATGGAAAGAGATTCGGTTATTCTCCTTGTTAAAGAACATCATTTTTATAATTAGTAAGTCTATGTTTTTAGCGCTGGTTGTTGTATGAAAATGCATTTTTATGTGACAACCTATTTATTTGTTGGTCAGCTACCTGTGATAGACAACGCTTCCTAGTTTTGTCAATCCTTGGTCTTGTTAATGTACATGTTTATTAAATTTGGTTGTCATTGATGTCAACCCTTGAAGAAAGACTCGTACCAAAAAGGTTTGGGTAATGGACCCAATAGTGTTTGATGTAAATATGACTCATTATTTTTTTTTCATGGTTGACAAGAAGTAAATATGGATGAACTCCAAAGTGGTCCCCTTATGGTGAAATCCCTCATGGGAAGACACTTTGTGGAGTAAGAGAACCCATGCTTAATTGTGGAATAATGAGATGAAGGAAAGTGAATTTGTCATGTAAAATATCCTAGATGGATAGTTCTTGTCATGTCATTTCCGGTGGTATGTGGAACGTCACATAATTCCTCATGGTTAAAGCGTTATGGCCATGAGAAGTTGGAGACCCCAGGTTTGGGTAATGGACCCAAGTTTGTTTGATAGGTAACGGTACGAGTTATGATATATTTTTAGATAATACTATTCTATATGGATAGTACATGTCATGCCATTTCTGGTGGTATGTAGAACGTCGCATAACTCCTCACGGTTTGAGATTTATGGCCTTACGAAGTTGGAGGACCCTCATATATCACTTAGAAGCCCCAAAAGGTCAAAGTAATCAAAGTGGTTTAAGAGATTTTAAAAGGTAAATAATAAAGTGAAGTGATGAGTGTATTATAATTCAAAGTGAATACAAAATAAATTATTTCAATAATAATTTTAATGGAGAAA